>OX387221.1:9388855-9988855 GCA_947561695.1 Tyria jacobaeae
GTACCTGAGGCGGCTAGTGGCAGACTATTTAAAGGAGCGTACCGTCATGTACGAAGACCGAGAGGGAAATCTGAGACGTCGGCCCATGTCGTGCGGTGTTCCGCAGGGGTCTGTCCTTGGACCACTCCTGTGGAACATGGGATATGACTGGGCCATTCGAGGTGACTCCCCCCCCGGGCTGAGCGTAATTTGTTACGCTGATGACACGTTGGTCACAGCCCGGGGGCTGAACTTTCAAGAGGCGGTGCGCTTGGCCACCAGAGGAGCCTCACTGGTGGTCAGGCGCATCGAGGCGCTGGGCTTACGGGTGGCCCTGGACAAGACGGAGGCTCTTTTATTTCATGGGCCCCGTCGTGGTCCGCCCCCTGGCGCCTCCATCATGGTTAACTCGGTCTTTGTACCAGTTCGGGCCCATATTAAATATCTGGGCCTGATCCTTCTTTGTACCAGTTCGGGCCCATATTAAATATCTTCTTCCTGGCTCTTCGACGAGCACTTTCGGCAGCTTGCTCCAAAGCTGGTCGGTGCTGCGTCCGCTCTTGGGCGCCTTTTACCCAACTTGGGTGGACCCAGCATCGCTACAAGACGGCTGTACACGGGGGTTGTCCGGTCAATGGCACTGTACGGCGCACCGGTGTGGGTGGGGGCTCTGACCGCCCAGAATAGGGCACGCCTTTGGCGCCCTCAGAGGGTTATGGCGGTTAGAGCCATACGTGGTTACCGCACCGTGTCCACTGAGGCGGCGTGCGCGTTGGTCGGAACACCCCCGTGGGACTTGGAGGCGGAAGTGCTCGCCGAAGTTTATCAGCGAACGACTGAGTTCCGGGCGGGTAGCGGCAGACGGCCCCCGCCCGAAGAGGTACGCGAGTGGCGTGATGCTGCTCGTCAAGCCACGATGGCTTGTTGGTCGTCCCGGCTGGAGGCTCCATGTGCTGGCTTTGCCACCGTGGAGGCGCTCCAGCCGGTCATCGTCGAATGGGCAGAGCGGCAGCACGGGACTCTTTCCTTCCGACTGACGCAGGTTCTTTCCGGGCACGGCTGCTTCGGAAAATATCTGCACTCGGTCGCTAGGAGGGAATTAAGTCCCGCCTGCCACCACTGCGACTGCGGTGAGGACTCGGCTCAACATACGCTCGCGGATTGCCCCGCTTGGGCGGCGCAGCGTCGGGTTCTCACTGCAGTCATCGGAGCGGATCTCTCGCTACCGGCCGTCATACGCTCCATGGCCGGTAGCGACAGGAATTTTACCGCGGTCGCAACCTTCTGTGAAGAGGTCATCTCTCAGAAGGAGGCGGCGGAGAGGGACCGGGAGGACGATCTCCACTCGGACCTAATTCGTCGCCGGCGAACCGGGCGGCGTAGACGCGCTTACCAGCGCCTCATGCCGCCCTGAGTGTGGCTGCGGGTGGTCGGGACGGGTTTTCCCTTCCATCCGCCATATGGCCAGCCGCGAGGGGGTGACGTCCGCGTGTGTCTGGACGTCACCTTATTGATAAGTTACCCGTAGGTGGTGCCCGCATAGTGCGGGCAAGCGCTAGGAGGGGTCCGGATGTCTTAATAAAGCTGTTCCCGGATACCTCCTATTTAAAGCGCAGCGTGGCACACCGTGTGGTTTTAGTCGGTTCGATTCCGACACACCGTTTCACCGAGAACCCCGGTGGAATGACGGCCCGAGGGGGTTTCCACACGAAAAAAAAAAAAAAAAAAAAAGGTAATACCTTTAGCTATATTCAATTTTAAAAAAAGGGCGTTAATATTGATTTAAATAAATACGAATAATAAAAATGAAATGTACATATTATAAGACGTTTTATGACACATAAGCCAAGATTTTACAAAATGGAGGTATCGCGTTACCCAAAAAATCACGCATATTTTTTTTTCAATTGTGTGCTTGGAATATAACATTGTTATTACTGATGAAACCATGACTTTTAAGGGAGCTAATATACACAGAAATGACAACATTAGGTACACACCAATGTCTAGTGTAGTTATTATCAAGTCCATTTATGGCACCGCGCTCGTACCTGTCACCCACTTGTCGAGAATCACACAAACAGCATAATTAAAAATCATTGACATAGTTCAGACAATTACTTAGTTAAAATTAAGAATAGGTATCTGTGTGTTCCTACATTTTGGTTTGAACCTTAATTCTTATCTGAAATAAAAGTAGACTAAGTTAATCCTTATAGCATACTATCAGCCAGTTAAGGCTCCGTGAAAATTCATTCAAATTCAAAATTCCGTAGATTAGCTGGAGCAAACAGGCATACAGAGAAAGAATTTTCATTTTGGTATATGTACCGTATAAAGAGTCATATCACCTAGTAAACTTCTTATTTATTTGTGACGATTAAAATAAAGTAAGAAGCCACCTGGTTGCTTTACTCCGCTCTGGGAGAACTACTGACGCCTTATCGTAGACAGCGATAGTCGATCAGAAGTTGGAAGACGGACAGACGCGACGGTATAAAATAAGACCTAGATAAGTACGTACTACTGAGGTACCTACGTATTTTGTAGACCATATAAACTATTTCTTCAAATTACACAATTTGTAAGTTTTATGTACATCTAATTTGGTATCACCACCAGAAACATCCACTGCAACTCTAAACTCAGTAATAATTTTAACGGCGACGAAGCTGGACACGCGCGGCATGCGGCAGCTAGCTCCGGTTACAGCTGGTTCATCCATGTTTCCCCAAGCATGATGAGCAATACTGATGGGTAATGCACTTCTATTAACCCCAACGATAGGGTTACACATTTGTTCATAGAGGCACGCATACTTTTAATTGATGTTGAAAATGAAATAATACCTACATACACTTCTTTGTTTATTACATGTACACATTATTGTTAATGTTTTTCAGAGCAATAATTATTCTTTATTAGTCTGAAGCGATGATAACCTATAAAGGAAGATATATCTCTCTCAATCTCTTCAATAAAACACGGTTCAAGCAATAGGTATTCTTTGTTTCACTCAAATTGAATAACGTACAAATGTAAGTTTAGTTAAAAGGGTTCTTTTTAATGTGTTTGTTGTACGTTCAAAGCATTTGTTCTAATATCTAAATATATTGCTGTAACTGTATATACTAACTTAAGAACCTATTTTTAACCGCCTTCAAAAAAGGAGGAGGTTCTATGTTCAACTGTGTTATTATATGTCTGTCAACCTATGACCGCCACGTCATAAAAGCAAAGTCGTGCTCTAGGCGCTAAGCTACGATTTCCTTCTAATAGTTACCTAATACCTACCAAACAGTTGTGATGGTACAGTACAGCATTATCGTCCATAATGACATAATCTTTTGTCACCATATGATAGACGACAGTAGCGCGCCTAGCACGGACTTATTTAAATTGCTTGCTTCTGCTATATATAATATCTAAATAATTATAGGTATTTTCTACCTACAGTTTGGTACTTTACATACAGTGTCAACACTGTCATGTATTAACTTTTTTTAATTGCTCGCTTCTGCTATATATAATATCTAAATAATTATAGGTATTCTCTACCTACAGTTTGGTACTTTACATACAGTGTCAACACTGTCATGTATTAACTTTTTTTAATTGCTCGCTTCTGCTATATATAATATCTAAATAATTATAGGTATTCTCTACCTACAGTTTGGTACTTTACATACAGTGTCAACACTGTCATGTATTAACATAGTAATTATGGAGTAAGTTTTTCTGAACGAATTAGAATTATGTAATTATAATATTTTAGTGTTACGCCGCTGACTGGTGAAATCCTTGTTGACGACGAAAATTTGCATAGGGTTTGATTTCGGGTTATTCATTTTATCCCCCAGTACTTCGACCAATTATCGTCAACACGTTATTTAATGATTGTTATTTTGTTTGAAGGAGTGTACTCCTGCGTTGGTCTGATAGTTAGGTACCTACCAAAACAGGATTAGATGATGCGATCAATAACAATGTATTTTTCATATGTACCTACTTTCTAAAGTTATATAGATATTTGCGTCTCACCTTACTAAGTTGGGAAAATAGTTACTCATTTCTGTTTAATGAGATCCAGTGTTAATCCTGTGGTCCCTAGTAGATACTGCGTAATTACACAGTGAAAATGGTGTTTATTTTCTACCCGACTTCGCAAGGAGGCTTGTGTATCGTTAGTTATCACATCATGATATAGTAAATTTATTCACTCTTGGAGGCACTGGTGCTAATTTGTTTTTCTGATGCATTTCATGGCGTCTGATAATTATTTAGTTTTGAAATCGTAGGATAATGTGCAAATAGCAAATAAAATTATGGTGAAGTACTGTTACGAAAACTTACGACAGGCAACTTAGACATTTAGAATTTGCATTAAACGTTTAATATGATGGAGATCCTAAATTAATGATAACAAACGTGTGTTGACCTATAATTAAACGTTGACATGTAACGATATAGTCAGGTCTATTCCTGTAATAGCTTTTGATTTCACCCAGGATAAAATCTAAGTGTAGGTATTAGGGTGGTCCTTATTTTCAACTTTTGAATTATCCCCGGTACACTTTGTCATTTGATCTGCATATGACATACAACAATAACAGATGATGCTGAGGCAAATATTCTTGCAGAAGTGGCTGCAGACAGGATTTAACTTGCAGAAAAACAACTACAAGTACATCAACCTCGAGATGACTACAGGGAACTGTTGAATCTAAGGACCATAAGGAGGTGTGCCTGAAAAAGGCGTTTTATTTAGGAAACCTGCTGGTCTACATCGAGCTAGATGCATGGCAAGAGAGAAAATTTATTTGTTTAAACATCAGTTCAAGCTACCTAAGAAGGACGAAAAAGCTGTAAGAGAAATATGCATTTTCACGGTGATGATTTATGTTAAATATTAGTTTCAAGCCTCTACCGGATGTTCAGCACCAAGAAACACTTTACAATTATTGAAAGACCTTGTAGCCTTTATAAGCTTTACCTAGAAATAGCTAAAGTTGCGCTGATTTTTTTTTAAATCATTTGTGGTATTTGTCAGCAAAGCTAGTTTCGTTTGCTCGTTCGTGCTTCGTTTTTGATGACAAAGTTACAGTTCAACAGAAGAAAAAATGGCACCGAATATTGAAGGCACCAAAGATTGCTTTAAAAAAAACCCTTGATATCATACATATCCACGAATAAAATATAGAAAATATGGTGAGTAGTAATTCCTTAAGGTTCTTCCAGATCAAATTTTTGACAATTGATAATATCTTCATTCTTATTGGTAACAACAACAAAATTGTTATTCATAACAACAACAATAATTTTGTAATATTTTATGTCTTGGCTTTATGAATAAAATAACCCAACAAATAGATATTTGGAGTTTTCATTTAAAATTCAAACTTTGGTAGCGACTCCTAAATGACATTTAATAAGTTCAAAAGAATTACTGAAATAGTTTATTCAGGAAAATAGTTAGGTTAGGAAATAACGATTTTTTTCCTGTAGTAGGTATGATATATATAATAGGGGAGAGTTTAGAACAGAACCAGTTCTGAATCGTTTGTTTATGAACGGATCCTTTATCATCCTAACCTTTGAAACCATTTTAATACTGGTAACACCGACCTAAACAGCTGTCAGCTCCCAACTAACGTCAATGTCAATGTAACTCAAGTAGGTTTTTCGTCTAAAGTAAGTTTGTTAGGAAAAAATAATTTCAGAGTAGGAGGGTAGTGAACGGCTCGGTTGAGAGTTGTTAGTTTATAGGTTATCCATTGTGTTTTTACTTATAATTTCATATTTTAGCTTAATATAACTGTTTGTGTGGACCTCCTACTACAATAAGTAAAGAACAAGGTTAGTGAATATTGTTGACCATGGAAATGAGCGTGGATAAACCCCCTGATGGGGGCGGTTGTTTATCCCCCGATAAATCATTAAAAGCTACGAAGCGACAGTCAGGCACTGTCTTTCCTGTTGACTTTGATGGTAAAAAAGTCCGTTCCCCTGCTGAATCTATACAATCCATGTACTCAAAACCGGGATTTGAATCGGATTCCAGGCGAGAGTATTCAGAAGCTGATAAAGGTCCATACACTGTATATGTATCTAGACTTGAACCTGACCCATCTTCTGGCCTCTCTTTTAAAGCCCTTAAATTTGCACAGTTTTTATATAAAAACAAAATACAAGACATAATAGAAGGTACTATTAAAAATATGGGCCGTAACAAGATTTCTGTAGAATTTAACTCTCGTACGTCAGCTAATAATTTTGTGAATTTCTCAATTTTGACAGAAAATAACTATATGGCAAATATTCCACAATTTCAGGTATTCCGTATGGGGGTTGTTAGGGATATCCCTACCGATTGGACCCTAGATGAGTTAGTCTCCGGAATTTCCGTGCCTAAAAATTGCGGAGAAGTTGTTCGCGCTAGACGTCTTAACATTAAAAATAAAAAAGATGGACCCGCTGTGTGGGTTCCATCTAATTCAGTTGTTCTCACATTTTTAGGCCAGACTCTCCCTGAAAAAATCTTCTGATTTAATGCATCTTTACCTGTCTCTTTATACCAACTACCCACTATTCAATGTAGGAATTGCTGTCGGTTTGGCCATATTGCTAAGCAATGTAGGTCTCAGCCTCGATGTTACAAGTGTGCCCAGCCCCATTCTGGTGACTCATGCACAGTCCCTGAATCTGAAGTATCCTGCTTCTTGTGTCGTGGAGACAGTCATTGTGCTACGGATAACAGATGTCCCGAGCACAGTAGGCAAAAATCTATTAAAATTGTCATGTCTGAGGAAAACATAAGTGACATTGAAGCATCCGCCCGATTTCCACAATATTCTAGGCGCCTATATTCTGAGGCAGTCGCTAGACCTCAGTCACTCGATCTTTCTTCTGTAACTCCTCGTTTTCATTCATCCTCTATCCCTCCCGCTCCTACTTCTCCTACGAAAACCTATAAAAAAACAGTTATTCTTTCCCCCCGTCGTAAGTCTGTGCTAGGGAAATCCTATGACATCCATGACCATAATTCCTTAACTCGGTCCCCACCATCGTCCCATTCCAACGGTTGTTGCCTCAAACCCTCTACCGAGACCACACCCCTTGTTACCCCCAATGATAATCTCGTCCAGCTCCTCCTTTGCTCCTTAATTAATATGCTGACAAAAATGTCAGCATATTAATGCCCTACCGCACGACGTTGCAGTTCTTGTTGAACAACTACTTTCAGTTCTCTCAAAAAATAATACTTCCAATGGCTCTTCAACTCATGCAATGGAACTGTAGAAGTATTAGACGTAACAAACAAGATGTCTCTTACTTAATAAATCAATACAAACCTATTGTGTTTGCTGTTTCAGAAACCTGGTTAAAGCCTGATTCTCATTTTAGAATATCGGGATTCTCCTGCCTTCGTGACGATAGATATGATGGCTGAGGAGGTTGTGCCCTATTAATTGATAGAAATATATCATTCTCTCAGATCTCTTTACCAAACCATAATCCTGGCTTAAATATCGTCGCCCTTAGAGCTTTAAACGTATCCTTTGTCTCTATTTATATTCCCCATTCAAACTCCAACACTATTTCTGCACTAAAGTCTACTCTTTTAGCTATTCCTTCTCCTATCATTGTTTTAGGCGACTTTAACTGTCGCCACACGCTATGGGGATCTCACTGTAACGACCCTTGCTCCTCTCTCTTACTTGATCTTTTGGATGACTGTAACTTGTGTATTTTAAATGATGGATCTCCAACTCGGAGAGTTTCACCATCGCAGAATATCAGTGTGCCAGATCTTACATTATGTTCCCCCACCCTAGTATCGCTCCTTTCCTGGTCTCCCTTACCAAACTCCCTGGGAAGCGACCACTTCTCTATATTAATTTCTTTTTTCCACTCTCCTTCATATTCTCCCCAACCTCTACACCCCCTTCTTAAATATCGAGTTTCCCAAGCCAATTGGGAGCAATTTTCACTATTGTTGGATTCAAATTTAGCGTTACTTCCTCAAACGAATTCCTCAAATTTCCTCCTTCTCTACGACCAATTTATCTCTGCCTTCTCTCTCTTTAACTCAGCTGCCGATTATGCAATACCCCTAAAATGACTTTCCTCCAAATTGACCTATTCTCCCCCCTGGTGGGATTCTGAATGCACTGCTAGTGTTAGAAAGCGCAAAGAGGCTGAGAATAAATTTGCAAAATCTCTGTCTATGACGGATTACCTTAATTATAAAAACATTGCTGCTGGTACAAAAAGACTGCTCGCTTCTAAAAAATCTTTAGGGTGGCGTAAGTTTTGTGAGTCTTTATCTCCTTCGCTTAAGCCTTTCCCTTATCTGGAAAAAGATAAAGTCATTTTCTTTGTCAACTAGCCCCTCCATATGCTCCTAATCACGATTGCTTCCCTATCTCCTACTCTCCTGTTCCAGATTCCCCTCTAGATCCCATGGAGAAACCCTTTTCTATCTCTGAACTATCATTTGCTCTCGACAACCTCCATGACTCCTCTCCTGGTATTGACGGTATCCCATACTCCTTTATTCGTAAATCCTCCAACTCCTGCAAAATATTCTTCCTCAGCATCCTCAATGCCATTCACAGCTCCGGTGAAATACCTGATTCTTGGAAGACCCAAATCATCATTCCTATTCTGAAACCTGGGAAAGATCAAAAAAATTCCTCTTCATATCGCCCTATTGCGCTTTCCTCAGTCATGGCAAAAATCATGGAACCTTAATTAAATTCAGACTTGAATGGATAATAGAACACAGACAAATATTAGCCAAAAGCCAGTTTGGCTTCAGAAAAGGTATGGGTACTTCGGACAGCCTTAGCATCTTAACCTCGGAAGTCCGCCTTGCATTTACACGTAGTGAAAATATTATTGGTATCTTCCTCGATATCTCCGCAGCCTATGACAACGTTCATCTTCCTCTTTTCAGGCAGAAAATGCTACAGCTGAGTATTCCAGCGAGGATGGTTCAAGTCATCTGCAATATGTTCATGAAACGTTCTATTTCTATTCGTCATCAAGGCTCCCTACTATCTCCTCGGCTCGTATGAAAGGGCCTTAAACAAGGATCAGTACTTAGCCCCATCCTATATAACATTTATACCTACGACCTAGACCTGTCCGTTAACTCCTTCTGTAAAGTGCTTCAATACGCTGATGATGTTGCTTTATATTATTCATCTCCCTCCTTCTCTACAGCTTCTTCCCGCTTAAACTCTGCTCTTAAGTACCTAAACATTTGGCTTTTAGACCACTATCTCTCTCTCTCTGTTCTGTGTTGTGCAAGTGCAGTGCTGTTGTTTTCACTCGCAAACGCAATATACCTGATATTAATCTTTCTGTTTCAGGAGAAACAATCCCAATTAGAGAGAGCATAAAGTTTCTAGGCTTCACTCTTGACTCGAAACTATCAGGTCTTCATCATCTAAACTACGTCATCAAAAAGAGCGAAAGTTGGGTGAACGTTATGCGTTCCCTATCCGGGGTTCGTTGGGGTTCCCATCCCTTCTGCCAAAAAAATTTATACAATGCAATAGTTCGCATCCATTTTGATTATGGCCAACTAGTCCAGTCTAAATGCCTACGGATTATAACTGGAGCTATGAAATGCTCTCCGATAAATGCTCTCCAAGTTGAATGTTTAGAACCCTCTCTTCAGCTCCGTCGCCAGCTCCTAGCTGACAGGTACTTTTATAACGCTGCCCAAAATAGTTCCCATGCCCTTTTTCCCATATTACTTGGAGCATAATGGAGTATAAGTGGCAATAATAAGTTAGCCACCTCTAATATAATTCGCTTACGGTTAGGATTTGTTACCACCCCAGTATTCCTTGCCAAACTCCGAGTTCGGGATCACTCTCTATGTGAGTGTGGTCTCGAGGAAGGCACCCTTGACCATATCTTTTTCTCTTGCCTTAAACTAATCATTCCTCTTTATGATCTTCTCCCTCCACAGATGTCTCGACCCGTTAATTTGGCCCATCTGTTAACATTAGTTCATACCCCACTTGTCAGAATTCTTTACAAATTAATTTCTTTAAATAAAATCCATTTATAGTTTTTTCTTGTTCATTGATGCCCTAACCATCTTTTGTTCTCCCACAGATCCACAAGCACAAACAGTTATTATTTTATCTTCTATCATAAAATTTTAACCTATATTACTAATAAATCAACTTTCCACCTTGACGTTGGCAAAATCATCGGTAAACGATGGAGCCATGGTAGGGAAAAAAAAAAAAAAAAAAGTTCGTTAGACTCGTTAACCCAGTGGCTTATTAAAAACGGCCTATCTCTTTTCCCGTCAAAAAGTTTTGCTTTGGTTTTTACTAGAAAACGATCAATTCCACAATTAAAATTGAGAATCAAATTATTCCAGTAAAGGACTCAACTACATTTTTAGGGATTATCTTGGACTCGAAATTATTAGGGTCAAATCATATTATATTAATTACAATAAAAAATGTAAACGCAACTTACAATTCTCAAAGTGTTTGGTGAGGTGCTCACCCTTTCACTTTGAAGCTCGTTTACAATGCTATCATTAGGAGTGTTTTGCATTACTGCTCCTTTGTACTACATCCTTGTTACAAAAAAGAATTACATAAATTAGATGTTTTACAAAATAAGGCCCTCAGAATTGTTATGGGCGCTATGAAGTCAACACCGACTAACGCCTAACAAGTTGGATGCTCGGATCCTCCTCTCTAAATTCGAAGTCAATACCAAGCAGATTGCTTTCTTGCTATAGTTTTTTCTCTTCTCAACAAAAATAAGCATAGCTTGGAATTGTTCTAATTTTGAGAAAAAATGTTTACCTTTATTAATTCAATCTTATAGGGATCTTATATTCTCTGTACCCCACACATCACAACACAAAATTCTTCCACATTTGCAACTAAATATGAAGTCCTTCACTTTAAAGCACAAACTATTTTGGAAATTTCTATAACTAAGGACTCCCCCTCAGCAAATGCTGACTTCCATAGGTTAATCAGAAATCGTTGGCAGGGTTGGTACTTATTTTACACCGATGCATCAAAATTCTCACCAACAGGGTACACAGGGGCTGCAGTATATTATCAAAATTCCCGCATTGCTCCCACAACATGAAGCATTCGATTATATTTTCTGACTCTCTTAGTAGCATCATGGCCCATAAATCAAAATCAATTAAAAAGTAAAATACTTAGCAAGTTAATTATTGATGTTAGAACTGCCTTATTCCCATTTTCAAAATAGGACTTAAATGTGACTCTGGCGTGGGTTCATAGTTATTGCGGCATAATTGGCAATGAGTGTGCTGATGCTCATGCTAAATATGCCACCTGCAATACTGTAGACAGGAAACATTATTTTATTCAAGGATACGATCTCTCGAATTGTGCCAAACAAAAACTATTCACTAACTGGAATTTGAAATGGGAGTATAGTTCAAAACGAAAAGGATCTTTCTACGCTGTGATCCAACCTGTTATCCCCCTAAAGCCATGGTTTTTTATAAAGAAAATGTTCCCTAAAAGAACGGTATCTGTGTTGTGCCGTTTGAGATTAGGTCACTGTTGCACTCCGGTGTTTCTCCGCAAAACTTTCACTTCCGTGATAGCTCTATTTGTGAATGTGGACTTGAAGAGGGTTCACTAGATAATATTTTCTTTGCCTGCCAAAATAATCAAAAATCTTTCTCTCTGTATACTAAACTATCCAAATGAAATATTCCTCTTTCTATCAATTTTTGTTCTCTTTTAACTAATTTTTCCCTAAAACTATGTAATGTATTTTAAAAAAAGTTTATTAATGATTAACTGTTATTTATTTAATGATTATTTAGAAACTTTAGGAAATTTATATATTAATATGTAGGTATTATCTATATATCTATAGGTTCTGATATGAAAGTTTAATGTTTTAACAAAGTCTAAACAAAGTTTTAGACGTATTTATTTAAGTATTGCATCAAGGTATTTACTTGACGCTGGCAGTATTAGCTAACTTTTGTTGGCTCAAAGAAGAAGTTTTTCGTCCAGAAATGTTTATTTATGCAAGATGGTGTTGGGGCAGATTTGAACAAAGTTGCTGGGACACTTTTGAATAAAATGTTCAGAAGTGTCTCTATAGGTACCTAACCAAGTTAATACGCATCCATCATGAGATTTTTTAAATTTTTTATTGGTATCTTGTTCCAGTCATCATAGTAATACATTACAAAAATAAAATTCTGTGAACGAAGACGATGCCGAAAGAGCTGTATTGTGTGTTGTCAACAATGGCATGAAGCTGAGAACTGGTGCTGCTATATATAACATTCAATTCAATTCAATTCTTCATTGTGGCCTTTGTGAAGATGTAACCCCAATTTCGCCAATGTCAAGTTTGTGAAAGACCAACAAACGAAAGATGTTGTCCGGCGAGCAAAAAGGCCAAAAACCAGCAGATTAAATAACACACATACAACACAATCACAGAAAATAAATAAAATTATCTAACACGAACAATATAACATATTTAAATATATTTACAGTTTTATTTTATTAGTTCTAATATAGTTACAATATATTTATAATAGTTTTATACCCAAAGGAGAGAAGGAATATATAGGTAGGAATGAGATCGTGTAACGAGTAACGCATTCTAGGACAACTAAAAAACAAATGATCAATATGCCCTTCTTCCAGGCCGCACTCACAAAGAGAGGAGTCCCTTATATATAACATAAAACCGACTACTTTATACTATAGAGTTATAAAAATTATAGAGTATATTACTCCAAAAGTTAAAGAATATAGTAGCATAGACAAGTTGTCAAGTTTTTACAAATTTTGAGGAATATATGCTGGTAAACTATTTCTTAAGAATGTCTAAAATGAACTACGGCCTGACCTACGTAGTACAATGTATAGTAATCTGTGCCTACGTGCAAGGGAGAGAATTGACATACCAGTATGCTACTGCCTTAGAAAAGTGTCCAGAGAATTGGATAAACAATAAGATGGCGGGTATTGAATGGATAAAAGAATTTATGAAGAGGCATCCAATTTTATCATTACGAAAACACGAAAATATAAGCCTATCTAGATCTACCACTTTTAACAGACATAACGTTATGATGTTTTATAATAACTATGAAAAAGTATTACAACGAAGAAATTTTACTCCAGCTCGCATTTATAACTTGGATGAAACTAACATAATGACGGTTGTACAAGCGCCTAATGTAATAGCTAAAACTGGACAAAACCAAGTAGGACAGAGTTTCCGCCGAACGAGGTATACTAATCACTGTGTGCCATTGTTAATGCTGTGGGGTATACCATTCCCCCAGTATTTATTTTTCCAAGGAGCGATTCCATGACTCGATGCTTAATGGAGCTCCTGTAGGAAGCATTGGATTTGCTAACAGTCCATCTAGTGGTTGGATGACATAGCCTTTATTTCTCAAAGCTCTTCATCATATATTATACAAAAAACCGTTAGATGCATTAAAGATGACCAAATACTAATATTACTTGACAATCAAGAAGCCACTGCACAATAGTCGCTATAAATTTTTCGAGAGAAAACGGCATAGTATTATTAACATTCCCTCCTCACTGCACTCATAAATTGCAGCCACTCGACGTTGCAGTAAACAGTCCTTTTAAAGCAAAGCTTGCAGACGCTCAAAATGATTGGTAGTTTGATCATCCGGGTAGAACCATCACTATTCACGATCTGGCGAGTATTGTTACTCCTGCATGTAATGCTTCACACACTATCAATAACATCACATCGGGATTTTCGTCAGTAGGGATATATATCCCTGCCTACCTGATATCCATTATCGAGAAAAAAAATCACAGATGATGACTTATAATGTTCAGAAGTGACTAATAGGCTTGTTCATGCGCAACAAGCACCTCTGATTGTTGCATCAGAAAATGTAGCGATTGTTCAAAGTGATGAGATGTTATTTCAGGTTAGTGTTTCTGTACCTCATAGTGATA
Organism: Tyria jacobaeae; assembly: GCA_947561695.1. NCBI lineage: Eukaryota > Metazoa > Arthropoda > Insecta > Lepidoptera > Erebidae > Tyria > Tyria jacobaeae. The sequence continues at coordinate 9,402,847 of OX387221.1, forward strand.
ACAATGATGCTTCTAATGCTGCAGATCTTTATGTGGATCAACCTGTAATAACAGTCACTCAGGCCATTGAAGTATCTATATAATAGCCAAATATTATAAGTCAGACTGGCTGCCTACTAAATCTACTCTCTTTTGCTCGAAAAATTTCCGGGATCAAGACAAACTAGGACCAAAGAGCGATTGCGGCCGTCTTTATTTGTCTTACGAAACAATTCCAATCCTTGCAGTAAGTAAAGATTTATACAAGATAAATAATTCACAGTATATGTAATATTAAAACAAACTGCTTTAATGATGAAGATGATAAATTGTTTCTTTTGGCTACACTACAACGTACATTTTTAAGTAGGAATCTGGCTAAAAAGCCGGTGGAACCATTGATAGAAGAAACTATGGATGTGGATTTTGTGGAAACCGATCACGACATAGATGAAATAACCGAATCACCCGCGTAGCACAAAATGAGAAAAATAATAAACCGAGTGAAAACTGTCACCACGCGAACATTAAAAAAAAACAATTACAGAAACATTAAAAAAAACTGAAAAATAGGAGTATACGAGCGAAGAAGAAATGCAGCTAAATTTGATTGAAGAAACAGTGCAATTCAATCATAAAGATAAGGACTTTAAAAAAATTGCATTTTTCATTTTTTCATGAATAGCCACAGCCATTATGAAAAAATACATAGAAACATTCTAACAAAGACTGTCGTAATTATTCAACACACGGTACCTAATTATAATATACTAGCACACCTGTTGACACCCCCGTAACACCTCTTGTGTGTGGAATTTCGTAAAATCCGCCTAAAAAGTCTACGCCTTATGGATCCAGAGATATCGCGATGAAATATCGGTGGAAATCTATATAGATTATATTTGTAATTAATTTCTCTTTTGACAAAGTACATGTACCTATAGTTACGGGAAGGCTATGTTTTTTTTTTTATTAAAACAGGACGATTACATTATTAAATAATTGTTTGACAATAAGTTTCGTTTCTTGTGCTTACTTCTGATCTGATGAGAAATTATTTTAAAGAATTTAATTTATTTTAAAGTACATTTTAAAAAATTAGATTGATTACTTTGGGTAAAATTTCATATTAGTAGACAACACAAACTCACCATCGTATGTCTATCTGTCTTTGTTTAATCTTTCTTTAATCCTTGCATGAATGAGACAGTGGTATGTTTACTGGTTTCAAAGCTACGTTTTCACGATTCGAATGTGATGACACATTTTTATTTTCAGTGGTGGAGTGGTGCAGTCATTTACAGCAAAAATACAACATAAATATACAATAGAGTAAGGTACTAATTGAATGTTTATATATACAAACATACACTAACACCTATCTCTAAATGGGGTAAATAGAGGTGTATAAACACCCACATTTTGCCAACCATAATGGTTGTTTTTTACATTTGTTACCGCAAAACTCATTTATTAATGGATTATTAATTAATTAATATAATTGTTTTGTGTGATAACTGTATAAATAGTTTTACCCTAATCATCACACAATCAACTTTTAGAATATGATCAGACCAACCTGCTCAGATGAGTATCTATTCAAAATGCAATTTAAATAGCAAACACCAGTGTCAAGTCCAACACTAAAATAAAACCGAAAGATAACACACAAGTACTTTATTGTATAAGTGTGCACATTTTTGGATTAGACTTAAGCCTAGGTGGTGGTCAGACCACTCTACTTGAGTGGGATGAACCTGGAACTGTGGGTGGCACCAATACCAGGCCTACCATGCTTAACAGGCTTGTATGTAACAGAAAACTCGCCAAGGTAATGTCCAATCATCTCGGGCTTGATTTCAACCTGGAAGTAACAAATAAAATTATTATCATCCATCATATTTGGCTTAATATTTAGCTATAATTTGTTGTTGACTGAGTACATGTTTATTAAGTTTAGCAATTGTAATGTATTTAATTTATTGATAGCTTACATAGTAGTCAAATGTACAACATTAGAATCATTGATGTAAGGCTGTGAAAAATTATCCTAACAGATATTTACAGCTCTTCTTGCAGGACATGAGCATCAGAGATATTATGCAATGCATGCAAGGTTCAGAATGGAAATCTTACCAAAACAGAACAGCCACCACACTATATTGGCTAGGTAACAATAGAATAGGTACCTACTATATACTACTATAAACCATAAAATAAGTAGTAATAGTACTAATATAAAGCTATGCATCTGACACAAACTTCTCGATCGTAATTTCAAGACACTACATTACAAGTTCATACATACTAAATTGATTTTCTTTCATACTTGACTGGCTTATGACTGTCAACATAGACATTACTTTTTAAACGCTAAAGCAAAAGTACTAAGTACCTTTATCATACAAATAATTGATAATTACTTGCTTAAAAGACTAGGTTGGCTTATTTAAAAATCAATTTCTATGTACAATAATTTCAATACCTCATTTGAATTTGATTGCCACTTATTCCATATTACTATTTATAACTGGGATAGTTTTATTTTGTGTTTAATGTGTTTAGAGTAAGTGAGTGATACATTAAGTAGATGTGAGTGATATAGATCTTTTAGATAACATACTCAGGAGCTACAAAACAGACTAGATCAGATATATTATGATAACAGAATTGGTAAGTACATGTTCAAGATTGAAATAAGTTTTTTTAGCTTTAATTCTTGGATGACAAACATATATAGATAATAGATAGCGAACACATTATTTGTAACACCACTGTTACATTAGCAGAATCATAGATATACATTACAGTCAATATGATATTGTACTAAAGGTGGCCTTCTTGCTTAAGAACTAACATAACAAAACTTTAGTCTTTAAAAAAATAAAGACCATACACTACTCCTCTATGTTATATTGAGGTTTACAATAATATTATATCAGTGTTATTTTTTTTCAGTGTTAAAATCTCTGTGGATCAGGAAGTGTACACTGTATATATTGTTATATTTAAATAAAACAACATATAATATCTAAACCTGTTATAAGCTAAAGCCAAATTCAGTTACCTGGTTAAAAGTCTTTCCATTGTAGATACCGACAATGGAACCCACCATTTCGGGAACAATGATCATGTTTCTCAAATGGGTCTTGACAATCTCCGGTTTCTCATTTGGAGGAGCTTCTTTCTTTGCGCGTCGGAGTTTCTTAACCAGAGCCATAGGCTTGCGCTTTAAACCGCGGGCAAACCGCCTACGGGCACGAGCGTGCATAAGTTCCATGAGTTGTTCACTGGAAATTGCATTTTAAGGTTAAGTAGAAATATGTAGTAGGCGAAAAGCATCAAGAATACTTTAGGTTTCCGAATAGTAAACTTCATAATACACCGGTTTATGAGAAGAACTGATAAAGTAACAAACTAGGTATTTGAAGTATGCATCTATACATTGTGTACTTAATTTATATGCCACTAGGCCGACAAATACTTTATAAGATAGTGGTATATATATATATATAAGATAGTTGTATATATATAAGTCGTATTTATGGAATATCACTCAACATAATAATACAATACTAACTTGGGCATGTCAAGCAGTTGATCAAGATCAACTCCACGGAAGGTAAACTTCCTGAAGGTACGTTTTTTCTTGAGAGTTTCATCAACCTGTAAAACGTAAACATTGTTCCTCACTACACGAAAATATCATATGTATAAATTTTTCATTAGCACACTATGATAGCACTGTAAAATTAGATCAATAACCACATACGATTATCTGCGTAAAAGTGGATTATATTCATAAAACAATTTACAAACCTCAGCCATGTTTCCGATTTGTTTGACAGAATCGAGAGAAAAGGAAAAGTTAAGATCTGTATATGTCAACCTGACAGTCCAAAATGTTGCCAATACAAAAATAATTTAGTGAATCAAAAAGACCTCAGTACGAATATTTTATGGGTCAAACCTTCGATCTATGCGTGTGTGAAATGTCAGTATGTTTCGATATTGATAGTTAAATTCATTCTAAATGCGATAATTTATGTCATGGGTCCTAAGCAATATGCTGAATAAAAGAATTGTAAAAGAATCCTTTGATATTGAGGTCATGCCACCGTTATAAAAGCCTAAAATTTTTTGCAGAGCACTGCCTTTATCTTTTGTTTGTAAAATTTACACGACCGCTTGAACTTCAGAGTCGTTAATAGTTTGTCAAGTTTTCAGGTGAAACTAAAATATTGATCTACTAAACTTAAAGATTATAAGAACACATTGCATTAACAGAACCTAGTTAAGAACTCGCAAGCGCCAGAACTGTGACAACCCCGACTGTAATGTTAGCTTATCACAGGTTTTTGTATGGATTGTTTTTAGGGTTCCGAACGTCCGAACTCGGGTGTCTGTCTGTCAGTGTGTATATTTTTTTAACACAGAAAAAACATATATATAGATGGAATCAGTATAGTTCCCAAAAAGTAGTAATTATTCTTTGGAAAAATTCTAAATATCTTTGTAACTAACGCAGCATTTTTCTTTCGGTATGCCATGCTATTTTTAGGTGACCCGAAGAATCTTCAGTCCTTTCCTGTGCCATCCCAAGAAGAACCATTAACTGAGCGGCCATAAACTCAACATTTACAGGAATGTAATGGAATAGAAAAAAAATGTATATTTAAAATGCATAGTAGACATTTTTATGTAGAGGAACCTGTTATACCTAAGACTGATTTTTAAATATTTACTATTGTTACTTGACGTACTATACAGAAACCTAAATATATTAAAAATATATTTGCATATTTCAGAAGGTTAATTAATTTGAGTATCACCACCAAAATATCAGACACGTCAAATTTATACTTACGCGTGAACCTCGGCTAGTACAACCTAGAACACATTGAGAATTTGGTGGTAAACTACTGATATTTAAAGAAATAATTTACTCTATATAAATAAACTACATATTATCTCTATTATTATAGTTTTATTTGGTCTAGTGAGATATTAAAATAACAAATTCTTAACAAAATCAACATAACGTTCACAATATTTTTTTGGGTAAAAGTTCAAAGTATATTAAAAACTATATATACTACAAATAAAGACTTCGAATCAGTACTTTATATTAAAAATACTTGCTTTTTTGAAAACCCCTTTTTCAAAACTCTCACGACGAATCCACATTGAAATATTATTGCATCACAATTTCAATAATTTATTTTTCCTGTGTGAGCCTCTACGTCAGTCGTATTCTTCATCGGCTCTAAAATCGAAGAATCCTTTCATCAATAAAGTCGTCTGTTTTTTTTTTTTCAGTGGCTAATAAGTTTAACCGCTTATAAATCGCCCAATCCAGAGGCAAACAACTTGTGTTTTAACTAATTTGTACCCCTGCATGCCATAAAAATCATTTATAAGCCGACATAAAACTTCTTCTAGGATTATTATTAAATCCCCGTCGAATTCTTATACAAATAAACTGATCCTTTTTTTTTTGTTTATTTGACGTGTGGACACCCCCACGGGCCGTCTCCCCACCGGGGCTTTCAGTGGGGTGGTGTGTCGGAATTGAACCGACTAAAACCACACGGTATGCGACACTGCGCCTAAAATAGGAAGAATCCGGGAACAACTTTGGTAGGACATCAGGATTCCTCCTAACGGTGTAGCTGTTTGAGGAAACTCATTTCAGCGGCATCCATGGACACGTGGTCGTCGCCTCCTCGCGACTGCCCTATAGCGGGTGGAGGGGAAAGCCCGTCCCAACCATCCGCGGGCACACTCAGGGCGGCATGAGGCGCTGGAAATTGCGTCTTTGTCGCCTGGTTCGCCGGCGGCGAATAGGGTCCAAGTGGAAATCTTCCTCCCGGGCCCGTTCCGCCGCCTTCTTCTGCGAGATGACATCCTCGTAGATGCGACCGCAGTAAAATATCTATCACTGCCGGCCATGGAACGTATGACGGCCGGCAGGCAGATCCTCTCCCATGACTGCAGTGAGGGCCCGACCCAGGGCTGGCACCCAGGCTGGGCAATCAACAAGCGTGTGCTGAGCCGAGTCCTCACTGCAGTTGCAGTGGTGGCAGGCGGGACTCAGTTCCCTCCTGGCAACCGAGTGCAGGTACTTGACGTACTCCAACTGATCCTGCAATAAATTGTACAGTGGGATAAACTTCAGCACACAAATATTTAATAAAATTATAAGCTTGTGGCAAATAAAAGTGCAAAGCTAAGGCAAATTTTCTAAAGTCTACCCCATAGTTTGCTCCACTTATTAATATATTTTTTAATTATTATTGACCCTATCTACTAAATGTGTCAAGGGGTCATTTGGGCAAGATTCTATTACTGTTGACAAATCATTTCACAACGACCGCACTTTGATTCTTGAATAACATGGTTTAATTATTTTAAATTCCTTGTATCTATTTTGAGCACACACAACTTTTAGCTTTGTTTCTTTATCGGTTATTTTTCTTTTCAATTTGTTCATAGTCTTAAGTGTAGTTAGTCTGGGTGTCAATTCAGTATTTCTGGTTGATTGTACACAGTTTAGAATTATTGGAATTATAAATGCATCTTTTCGCATTCCTAACATCCAAAACTTTTTTAATACAGGCATCAACGAACTACATATCTGTCAGATCCTAACTAAGGACAATGTCAGTGTGTACTAAGGGAGGACTCTGACTAATGTTGACCAACATTGCGATCATATTTTTATACTGTTCTTTAGAGGTGAGTCGTATTTGCTAAAACACGTACTGAGTTTTACGAGTACGAGTACACTAAGTCTTTTCTTTCGAAATACTTGAAATTGGAGGAATCTTTGCGTTAAATATACACGCGAGAGAAAGTCCATAAATAACTAATAATAATAATACTTTAGAGAGAGGAAAATATATATATATTTTTTATTGTAGGCAATTTATTGACAACGTAAATGTTATTAGTGTTGTATAGTTAAGGTATTAACAAAATAAATTCATAGAACACAAGTCACTTTTTTATTTAGAAATGTTTATTTCTGGATCGCTTATGAATAAATTTTTTAATAAGTTACGTAGCTGACATAAACAAAATAGTTTATTTTTTGAAAACTATTGAAGAATAAATATAAGTAAACAAATAGTCATTTTATATAGTTTTTACAGTCATAAGTTGTAATGATAAGAAATTAGAGAATGAATGATCCTTGACAAATCCGAATTTTAATGAATAAGGTTTTAAATTTTTGTTTCCTGACAAAGAAGGTCAATTCTTCTTACCTATCATGGATGTTTTAAATAAACTTCCAAAGCCATGTCCTACATTGCAGGAACTATACGTTTTGATAAAACATGTCTAAGGACCAACGGCAGAAAACCTGAGTTCAAATGAAAACCGGATCCCATTTAAGAGCTACAGGGCCACAGACATGAGATACTCACACACATAGCGATCAAACTTAAAAAAACAACAACAACAATTTTTTTTTCCGACAGTGCAAAATACTACTAAACTACTTTGGACTGTACAAAATACTTATAATGACGTCAGACCCTTACTAAGAAAAAATTAAGGCCCTTTCACAAAGAACCTTGAATTTGTTACCTGCTGAACCGTCAACTACTTTTCTATTTGGAAACTGATATTGATATAACGACTATGTGTAATTTTACATTTTCCGTTGTCTTGTATATAAAATAAATGAAGAAAATGATTGATAATATATTATACATATACATATATAACATGTTTTGTCCAGCTTTTAATAGCAAATGAGAAGATGGGTGTGATTTTAATGTGATTGTAATTATATAATATATATTATATTTATCGACATTAACTATTTTCGATAAAATCAGTACACCACTGTTAAGCTCGAGCTCCACCATATTTGAGAAACATTTGGCTTCAGGCCCAATTATTTTTACTGTTTTACATCTATGCGTAATAAATAAATGTGAAAAACAAATCAGGGAAATGGGGTCAAGGGGAATGAAATTAGCTACGTTTTACTACGGGATATCTTTCCACAAAATTCATCACAGAAGAATATGCATGCTCATAATCGACCGGAACATTACCACAGACACAGAAAACTGGTAAACAAGCAATGCTTGCAGTGTATTCCTGAACGAGTGAGGGTACCGGAGGCAAAAATTCCCCTTTCCTCTCCCCTCATAACCCCTCCCTTATTACAGCACACTTACAACTCTTGAGTTGCAGTTATCCATGCGGCCGTTGTCACTTACATCAAGTGACCCGCCTGTGCCTAAAGAAAAAAAGTTGTCCCTGTCAGTGGTGAAGACAATGGGGACAATGAGTAACATAAAAACCTCCATTAAACTGTCCCTGTTAATGGGGTAATTGGAATACAGCATTTATAGTTTTGATATTTGAGTGAACATGAAGTCAATATAATGAAAAACTATGTCACACCCTTACCTTACCCATGCAATTAGAAGTCTGTAAACGTCCCATGAAGCTTCTGTACTTGTGGCAGAGAAAAATTCATCACAGCAAAAACTTAACATTAAAATTTACAATAAAATTAATTGTAAAAATATTTTTTTTAATAAACAAATTATTATCAACTTACAATATAACCATAAAAAACATATTTTTTTGTTTAGTTTGCAATATCATCATTTGTAGATCTGAGCAATTTTGATAATCTTTTTCCAATTAATTTAGGATACATTTTAGTTTTAATCAAAAACTCTTTAGACTGATGTGTTAGTGCTCCATTATCAAGTTGATATTTACACAATGTATGCAGTGGTTGGATCAACTGTTCAGTGTATATAGGTTCCTTTTCTAATTGAGATAAGGCTATTGCAGCTGTTTCTAGTGTACTCAAACATCCTTCAGTAGGCTGTGTCCTTATTACATAGCTGCTTGTAGTACTTGTCAACAGTTTCACTTGTTTAAGTTTATGCAATATAGGACTTGAAGCATATATTGCTTTAGCTTGAGGCCATGTCCCATCTATAAGAACTAGATTGTAATTATCACTATCATTTTCCATGTTCTTTATATCGAGTGCTGTTTTGCTTGGGTACAATAATATTGTGTTTGGTTGATTGAGTATATTTTCTAAGTCTTCATGTCTTGGTTGAGGAAACTTTTTCCCTTTATATATAAGACACTTGTCTGGGGCCAATCCTAACTGTAGCATTGGGGCCGTACGTAAACATCTTTTTTCTTCTGCTGGATGTTGTAGTAGAACCACTCTACTACGGGGTGTTAATCTCTCAGGTGGCAATGCTATACACCAACAAACAATAGCAGGTCTCCTGAAATGATTATGCTCATTATGCATCATAATCATAATAGGGTTAGGATCAAATATACAAAATTTAGAACTAAGGCTAACTACATAAAAATAAATACTATACTATGTAAAGTACACATAGATTTATTCAGAAAAATAGAATTATGATTAAAAAAAATACAGTATTCAATGATCGGAGAATCCCGGATTAATTATCCATAATAAGACTCAAAACAACTAGGTACATTTTAAAGCAGCAATTTTAAATTCTAAAAAAAATATTAAACCAAGTTGATGCAAATGAAAAGAAATAAAACATCATATAACAATTTTCAGGGTTTTGCGAGAATTTGCGATAAATCAAGAAAAGTATAGAACTTTACTTGCAGTCCGAACATCTTTCTCGCATGTCGGGAGGATCTGCTGGAATATTAGATAAATCTTCCCATACTTCCAGTTCATCCATTACTCATACATGTATTTTTGAAGTTTTAAGTTTTCAGTCAAAATATTTAAATTAATTTTATCATTTGTTCACTATTGCTTAAATGGTTTCTTTCGATAATTTACACCTACGTCAATAGTTCAATACACTCTGAGTACTATGGAAATAATAAAAATTTGTAAAGCTTATTTTATAATGCCGTGTATCTTTTCCATTGAGTAGAAGTTTTACTTTGATTTGAACGTCAAGTTCTAAGGATTAATTTAAGACGAAATCTGGAACTTCAAGTTATAATATTAAAGTACTCTGTGACTTCAAGATGATTTTTAACCGTAAGCCTAATATTTTAGTGGTGGGCGATGATGAAATATGTAATATACTAATGAAATCAATCGATTATGAAGATATCTCGAATTTGACAGATTAGTAGCTACTAATTTACTAAGTAATTGGCAATAAGTCGAAGTAAAGTATTGGTAGCTACTAATTTGCTAAGTAATTGGGAATATTCTTAAATTACATTAATCATTCTCATGTTTAGTACTTTAATTCATTCATTCATATCAATCTTTAATCAAACTATTATAATTTTTCCTAAAGGTGCATTACCCATTACCAATACCTGCAGATGTACAAGGTCGGTGATAGTCACTTCGCATCAGGTGACCCGCTTGCTATTTTGTAAAAATTTCTTTGAGTTAGGTAAGTTAATAATATTTTTAAATACATATTTAACAAGGAAACAAAAAAACATCTTCTCATTATACAAAATAAAAGTTTTTTTTTGTTGCAATGGCTCCATCAAAATGAAGTTATGTACTAAGTTTTCTCCAAAAAAACAAAACTGTCAGACATAATTAGTAGAGAAAATTAGTAAAGTCGATTATAGAAATAAATGATTACTAATCTCAAAGCGATTATTAGAATTAGAAATAGTAAAAAATAAAAATCATTCATAGTAGCCCGCCACTACCATATTTAATTTTTTTCTTATTTTTGAAATACCTATGTATTAATAAAATAAGAACATAAGAATAAAAATAAGAATTTGAGAAACGATGATATTGCATTTTTTGTTAAGAGGACTCTATTCCAATGATCTCGGCAAACTCGTTGTTGTGGACGAAAGTGTTCTGTAGTGACCTAGAGGCAGATACCAAATTTGATGAACTTATTTCTTAAAGAAGATTGCGGGTTTTCTTATAACAGCAGCTAGTCAGTTCCTTCCTCAATAATTATTCATATGGGCACAAAGTCATCAAAGATAAAAAACTATAAGAAATAATTAAAACACCCTCGGTTGCTTTTGTCAATTTTTCCTCTCGAGCTATTGGAAACATGTCAATAGTATTACTTTTTATTCTGTATTTAATAATTTCCATGATTTTCTTTTAACCATGCGCTTCTGATCATGTGGCAATTTTCCCTAAGGGATATCTTCCACTGCTCGGTGGTTTGTTGAATAATTTAGTGACGTTAAGTGAGACCCTAAATCAACTGAGTCCAGGACCAGTGGAAGATTCGAAAGCTAAGTTCATACTCATTAGGGGGCAAGATGAAGCTACGTGGTGGGCGATAGAGTAGTTGATAATATTAAGTTAATATTAAGTTGATAATATAAAGTTGATACAGAATTCGCCTGTTTTTGCCTCGCCAAAAAGTATTCATATTCTTTATTGTATACATAGAATATAGAAATTACAAATTATAAAACACAAGTACCGTTTTGTGTCGGCTTATCACTATTGAAAACTCTGGCCACTCGCACGTGCCCTACGAGGCTTACACTGAAAATAAAAATGTGGTGTTCGAGTCATATGAATTTGCTTATATGCGTACCTGGAATGGGACGGTGACGACAATTATTGTAATGCTTTTGTATATTTTCTATTATCATACATATCATTAAAGATGGGTGTTTTCAAGTGACGTCATAAAATAGTTTTAGAAATATAGAATAAAAAAAAGGAAGTCGGTTCTATAATACACCCCAGAGATGGCAGTGATATCAAAGTTTAAACTACGAAACGAAATTTATGCAAACTAATCGTCCTTAATACTAGTTATGATATCATATTAATGGCTCGTAATAACTGTCTTTAAAAATAGAGAAATCAAGCTCAAACCTCTAAAAAATAGGAGGTTCAATTTTTTTTTGACTTCATTATTAATAGGGACGCCATTTTGAGGCGCATTTTATATACCTATATTGTTAAGTCTCATTCATTCCTACGTACCTCTCATGCGAGTGAAAGAATAAGATGAAAAATTCACTGACTTTCTCTCGACCTACGTAGATAGGTACCTATATCCATACACAATTTTTACGAATGATTTGTAAACATGGAGGCCAAGTGTTATGTTGGAGTGAAGTAATTTTGTAGCCTAACCTTGTAATAGGGATTCGTTTGTTGTGGTTAGTAAAACATTATTTATTGCATGAGTTTGTATATAAAGATATTAATATAACGTTATCATTCTAGTTGGTGTAATTCAACACAATAATGTAAACGTATGCACTTATTTGGCGCCAATGTCTTGAAAGACCGTTATGGTCACCTATTCTGAATTATCTCATAAAAAAAGAATTCGTTTTATGTAACTTTATAGTGTCTCGCATGGTCGATGTGGACCGCGCTATATAATATATTGCAAGATTCTTATGAATAAACTGGTCTTACAAGTGTCGTCAGATCTGTCATTTCAACAAAATGATGTTAGTTGAAAATAGATTATTTGTAACAATAGTGTTCTGATGATTGATATAGTATATTCTTTACCGTATTTCAGATTGCGATAATGTTTGGGATATATTTCATCTGAAATGAAGACAAATAAACAGTTAAATTTGGAAACATCTTGACCAACCTTGAAGTAAGTACTTCTGCCATATAGAAAACTAAAAGCGTCATACTTCTAAAAACGTTTATCCGAATAATATTAAACATTAAAATCTACGAGTTTTACTTATTCATTTTTGTAATTATTGAATATAATAAATAAATCAACAGGATATTACATTCCATGAGTACTTATTTGTTATTGTAGTCTATAGATACTGTGATTTGTTATTGCGGCTCTATAAGTTCAAGGCCATTTAAGAATTTTAGGAACAAATATGTATATATTGTAAATCAGCATTATGCTTACGCTTTTTTTCAGAAATGGGCACAGAGTTGCCAAAAACTCAAGACTCAAGTGGTGATACAGATTCCAACAGTGACTCTGAGGTATGTTTGATAGCTTTTATCTAAAATTTATTGTAGCATTAAATTATTATTAAAGATAGTTTAAGTTTTAATCTAATTCAATTAAAGTAACAAGTGGTATAATCTATAAATTATATTGTCACATTAGGTATTCATCTTGTACAGTAGACATGTAACACTTTATTATAGTAATCAGTGAAACAACCATGTATCTAGATTACTCATTATCTGTGTTTCCAACAGTGCTTACATAACATAAGATAAATAATGTTATGATAGTAATAGCCCTTTTTCTCAATGCAATTACAGAATAGCAGCTCCAGTGGCTCATCAAGAAGTGAGTGGGAGTGTTCTGACTCTAAACAAAGTCCAAATCGCAAGGCACACTTCTCAGTCACTTCCTGTGACACTGGTCTCAAACTCAAAATTGCTGCGATCCCACCAAGAACAGTATCACCAAAAAGGACAGCTAAACCAGCTGTTAAAAATAAAGGAACAAATAATAAAAATCAAAGTAAAGATAAACCATCATTGAAAAAGAAATCCCAGCTCTCTGATAGTACTTCTAGTTCAGACTCTTGCAGCAAATGCTCATCTGATTCTTCTAGTGATGATGATATACCTCTCAAAACTGTGTCAAAAAACCTACCATCAAAATGTGCTGCTAAAACACCTCCAAAACCAAAACAAACAACTAAGAGTGATAATGATGAAGGAAGAAAACAATGTGATGTTAAGGACAATGTCACAAAAGTTAATATTAAAGATAAACAAAGTGCAACTAAAACAAACAATGTGAAAAAGACTAAAAGTGAAGAATCTAATCATGATAACAATTTAAAGAGAGGGAGAGGAAGACCTCGTAATAAGGTAAGTGAAGTGTTTCTTTATAAACAATTATTAGGTTCTTTGTTCTATTGTTTGTGGTTAATATTAATAGTGTAGAACTAAAATATATGATCTAATTAAGTTATACATACAATGAATATAAGGTCTATTCTGACTTATGAGTACTTAACTATCATAGTTATTAATTTATCCCTACATGATAAGTCAACTTGCAATATTGTTCTTTAAATTTCAAATTAGGCATTTAGATTGTTTAATGTGTAGGGTGAATAACAGAGTAAGTTTATTTTTACCATATATGAAACTTGGGGTTTTTGTAACAACTCATACATGATCATCATGAGATTAATATGATATTATGTTCATTTATGACATCTAAAGACAGATATGATGCTTATTTAATTAATATAATATAATAATATAATACAGCAATAGTAGCAGCATAGTAACAAGGATGTTCAAATTGTCAATTACCATTAGTACTGTTTTTCATAGACCATAATTATCAACTTATGCTCTGAGAGTGACATGTTGCATAATGTGACAAGTAAATCTTGTAGTACTTACTTTTTCTTACCTTTGTTCTTGTAATGACAGGAAACAATGTATTAAAGAGAAGTTTAAGTTTTGAGCTTCGTCTGGATATCACCCTACTTTTTATTTAGCCACCTAAAAGGAGGAGGTTCTCAATAACATTCGAGTTTTATTTTATCTTTGGCAGTTTAAAAAAAAAAACCTACAGGGTGAAAAATGAGGAATCTTTGTCCTTTGTGAGTTAAGTTCAATAATTCTCTTTTTAATTGAATTGGTTAGTTACTTCTTTTTACATTTATTCTGTATGAACTTCACTTACTTTGATGTCCTTAAACTAGTTTTATTTGATTTGGTGGAGGGTATATAATATAATATACTATATATTTTATTTTGGTAATTTGTAAAAATTGTCTAGAGTAGAATTTAATATTTGGGTGTACACATCCAACATAGATCCCATCCCAATATAGATGTAGAAGACCCCAATGCTAAAGCAAATTTAGACAGTGTATATTTTTAACCCCTGATGCAAAAAGAGTGTTATAAATTAGACCGCTATGTGTGTGCCTGTCTGTGCCGTCTAAGAGTTATAGTAGCTCTTAAATGGGTGAACCAATTTTTCTAGCTAGGTTTTTTAGATGTGTTTTATTACAATCAGTTTAACTGTTTTTCCATACTTGGATGCATATTTAAGTTGAGGGTATTTAATATTTTCAATTCATATTTATATTATTATTTATTTGTTATAATTATGAAATCAATTATACATTATATCTTACAAATATTTTGATATTTCTGTAAAGTATTTTTCTTTTTAAATTCTTACAGAGATTTAATTTAATTCATAATCAATTTATATATAGTAGGTAGAAATAGGTAGGTACATATATATTTTGTACAAATGAAGCAAATATGTATAATGTGCCTCATACTTGAATTTATAATAAGGTGAAGAACTTTATATGCCTCCCGTGAATGATTAGAGAGCTAAAAAAAAAAATTTGTAAAATAAATACATTAAATAATTTTTGCATTATGGAAATACGGAAAGTAAATAAACAAACTAAATATAATAGTATTTATAAATAAAGGGTAAACTGAAATATGGCTGCCCTGAAAAATGTCCTTTTTTTTATGCGATAGGGGGCAAACGACATTTCCGACTTATTAACTTATTCACACCTTGTATAGATATGTGCTGATGACTGATCAAGCCCTACCCCAGGCTATCAAGTAGACTGACATCCAGTACTGTTAATGTGCTAAATTAGATTCTGTTAATGCTACATAATTTGGTAAATAAAGTAACACATTTGCATAATGTGTTGCTTGTACTAAAATCGGCAACTAAGAGTTTTTTGTCTTCATCAGTTTCTTGATTGCCATTGCCAGATCATTGTTACCTTGAAAAAGCGCTAAACTGAAGCATATTGTAGGTACATCAGGTTATCGAACTTTTTTGTCTTGCCATAGTTTTGTTTTTTTTTTTTATATTAGCCTACCATAGTGACTCCACTATTGGTTTCCATCCGTCAAAGTGGAGTCACTATGGTAGGGTAAAGAGTAGTGGTCACCATCCTCATTGCATGTCTAGTCAATGCAGCATGGTGACCCACACTATGGCGGCTTGGTGAGATGCATTTTCGTAGTAGTAGGCGATAGAGGCGACATCTCTTTGCAACTGTAGAGGCTTAAGAGACTGGGTGACTTCAGGACAGTCGATAATGTAGACTGCGCGCTGCTGCAACCGAACGAGAGCGTCAAGCAAATACTGCGCATAGGCAGTACTACACGCAGGAGCGAACCTGGGTCTTGTATAAAAGACACAGTTGCTAGGGCGAGAAAAACCGTCGCACCTTGTTCAATACGCCGAGCTTCCGCGAGGCCGCCTCAGTGACGCTCTCGATGTAATCGGGCGGATTGAGATCCCGGCAAATGTCAGTACCCAAGATACTAAGCCTATCCTGGAGTGGCAGTTGAGTGTTCTGAAGAGTAGGAAGGGGAAGGAATGGAGACTTTGTTAGAAAACGCGCACGCCTATGTTTTCTTGGCGCTGAACTCGACCAGATTCTCACAACCCCATTGAGAAATGCGGTTCAAGACCCCGTCGAGCTCAGCGACAAGCTCCTGTCGTTTTCCCTCAATTTCTGCCATTTTGCAGCAAGATGTCCAAAATATCGCCCGTGTACTATGCTGTCGTCTGCATAACAATGTTTATTGCCAAAGGCCAAAATGTCATTGATATGCAGAAGGAACAGCGTAGGCGATAGGACGGAGCCCTGAGGTACACCAGTGCTAACCTCCTGGAAGTCAGAGGCCGCGCCGTCGCAGAGAACCCTAATGCGGCGCTTGTGGAGGAAGGCAGCAACCCAGTTTCAGAGTTTGTGCGGCAGACCAAATGCAGGAAGTTTGGAGAGAATCGAGGGGTGCTAGACCCTATCGAAGGCCTTGGCAATGTCGAGGCTGATAGCCAAGGACTCCCCATGCCTATCCATAGCCTCACCCCAAAGGTGTGTGACGTACGCTAGAAGATCACCCGTGGATCGGTTCGGCCTAAAACCATATTGCCGATCATTTAACAAGGAGTGATCCTCTAGGTGGCGTAATAATTGGGTGTTGATGATCCGCTCGAACACCTTACAGAGTATGGAAGTGACGGCTATAGGTCGGTAATTGGCTGGATCGCCTCCTTCTCTCCAGGCCTCCGGAACAATTCCTGAGGAATAGGACAGGCGATACAAGCGCGTCAGTACGGGAGACAACTCAGGTGCACAGTTCTTAAAAACCACCGCCGGAATACCATCGGGTCCACTGGCTTTCCGGACATCGAGTGACCGAAGCTCCGCACGGACATCCCTCTGCCGGATACGAATATCCCGCATTGCGGAGTCGCAGGACGCAATGGTGGGTGTGTGCGATTCGGGAGTTAGCCGCAAAGAGGTCAGCTAGTAGTTTCGCTTTCTCTTTCGGTTCGTGGGCCAGTGCTCCGTCAGGGTAGGTCAACGGCGGCAGCGAAGGTTGGCAGTAGTTGGACTGCACGGCTTTGGCCAATCGCCAAAACTTACGGCTACCCGTAGGGTATGCGACGAGTTCTTGACCAAATCGTGCAATGCGCTGGGCATCTGCTTGCGCATTGCACGTTAAGTGCTGCTTGCTTGCTCGATGCTGGGTAGACGAATGCAAGAAGGGGGTTTCCAAACAGCGCAGCCAAGTCGGAGTCCGGCTGCCACCCTAAGGGAGCCGTCGTCCAACAGCGTGCCCAAGTTAGGAGATGGCAGGACATGCAGCCAGGCACCTGGCTTGGCGCCCCCGACACGTCATCCCAACCACTCTGCACACCAGGTTTTGTGGGCGGATCAGTGTTTGGATAAAGTTTGGTCCAGGTCTCAAAGGCTTCCTTAGCATAGGGAATGGCAATATTGTTACCTAACACAAAAAACGATTGAATAACCCTGAATCATCATACCAAGAAGCGAGAAAGGCGATCGGGCCGCACTCCTGCAAGCGGCGCACTCCCAACCTTCTAAATCGGATCGGCAGGCCAGCCTGACACCACTGCTGGTCACTTAAGCTTATGTAATATCAACATATACATATATTATTGTGTTTATACGTATAAAACTGCAACGGATTCTTAAAAATAAGAAGTAGAATAAATTAAATGCATATATTAAAGAGCATAAGAGTTTATTTTATATAGTCTTATTAACATAAGTATCTTAAAAATAAATATTTAAGATACGAGAAGAGCTCAAAAAGTTTGAAATTGTTATTAGACGTTCATTTATTTTTTATGTCATTTGGAACTGCTACTTCTTGTAGTGTAACAGGTAACATTGTAATTGCTTTCTGTAATTCACAATAGTTTTTTTAATTTGAATCGTCGCTCTAAGCCAAAAATGGCAAAATCTGAAATACGCGCCGTCATAAAAATTTCTTGGTAAGAAATTTCAAGTACTTTAGAAGAAAATGGGTTTCACGAATGTTGACAGAGGTGCAGAAGAAAAAGCGAGTAAGCGAGAACATATATATGTATTACTACATACTCACGATCTCTCTATGTTTTACTACATAAATATATATAGTAGTAATTTTTCAAGCAGATGCAGACAAGTTTCTGCAATGATTGGTCACTGCGTGACCTTTGATCCCGAGACCAAAAAACAAAGTATGGCCTGGAAACGACCTTCTTCACCGGTTGTCAAAAAAATTAAATTAGCATCATCCGCGGAAAAACTTTTTGCCTCAATCTTCTGGGACGCTAAAGGAATCATTTGCATTGATTATTTAGCAAAAAGAACAACTTTTGATGCAAAGGAAATCAAAATTAAAACGTCGAGGAATGTTACGTATGGTGTTCTGTTTCTTCAAGATAACGCTCCCTATATACAGTCGTGGTCAACTAATTAAGGACATTCAAGATAGTGGACAGCAATAACCGGCTATGTACATATAAATATAAAACCCTGTTGATTTCTCAGTAACTATTATTTGCATAATTTGATCCGATTATTATACTATAAATGGCTGTAAATAAAAGATTAAATAAATATAAAAAAGTGTTTAATATTAAAGGTTAACCATGTATTCAATTTAAGGTACAATTCTGTAGCTGGACATTTAATTAAGAACAGTAAAGTAAAATGAAAAATAGAGTTAAACAGAACTAATAATCTGCAGTATTTTAATTTCTTTAACAACTTCATTTTATTACGGGTAAAATCAGTACCCAGTAGCAAAACCTTTGTTAGTAATTACCGCTTGACATCGATGTGGCATAGACATTATCAGTTTCTGACATATTTCAACAGGAATGTTTGCCCATGCCTCACAAAAAGCTTCATTAAGTTCATCTAAAGTTGTGGTACGATAAATGGCAACTTTTTTCTTAATTTCGTGCCAAAAGTGCTCGATTGGGTTGAGGTCGGGGCTATTTGCTGGCCAATCTAGCACTGATACCGACTGTCTGTTAAGAAACGACTTGACTGAACGGGCTGTATGTTTTGGGTCGTTATCATGCTGAAAAGTCCATATAATAGGAAGATGTTCCTCAGCATAGGGAAGCATAGTTTCTTCTAATATTGCCTTGTATTGATGTTGGTCTAAGTTACCCTGAACTTTCCTCACAGGTCCCACTCCACGTCCAGAAAATGATCCCCACATTTTAATGTTTCCTCCGCCATGTTTCACCTGCTTTTTTGTGAATCTTGGATTCATTTCCGCTTTTACAGGACGCCGTACGTATTGCCTTCCATCTGAAGAAATCAAATTAACCTTGGTCTCGTCAGAGAATAATACATGTTGCCATTGGTCGTAGGTCCAATGTCCATATTTACGTGCAAACGCCAAACGTGCATTTCTATGCTATTTCTTTAACAACGGTACTTTGCGAGCCACTCTTCCGAACAACCCTGCTTCTACCAGACGTCGTCGAACTGTCCTCGCTGATACACTGACTCTTTCGTCTGCCCCAAACACTTCATGTTTAATTAAAATAGAGCCTAGAAACGGATCTTTCTTAGCTAACCTGGTTATCTTTCTATCTTCTTGCGGAGTTGTTTTTCTCGATCTTTTTTTTCTGGGCACATTTAAAGTTGTGTTATTGCGCCTGAAATGTTGCACTGCATTGCATACCATAGTTTTTGAACAATTTAAATATCCTGCTATCCTTCGGTATGACCAACCACGCTCGACAAACTTCATGATAATTTTTCGTAGTGTTGCATCGCAACTTTTATTTTTGCCCATTGTTCTTCAAAATAACTCTCAAAACTTGAAATTACAAATCTAGATTGCCGCCAAAACTACCACAAAGAATAGGAGAAGAAAGAAAATAATAATTGAGATTCAGATTTTGAAACTAGAACGCAATATCTCAGTGTCCCTAATTAAATGGCCAGCCAGCATTCTTTGAACAAATAGCACTGTGATCATCTATCAGCTATACTGTAAAGAGGTTTAATGTTTAAGAAGTTGTTATTGTTTGTATAATTAGGCACATAAATGACTAATTATACTTACATGTAAAAGATGTGGAATATTGTTTAGACTCGTTGGAAAATAAAAAATAAATTCACAATTTGGATTAACTAGAGAGTGTCCCTAATTAGTTGACCACGACTGTATATTTAGTCTTTTTCTCATTCAATAACAAGTTATTCACATTAAACGAATTAAGTACTGTTGTAGCATTCTTTAACATCGTTATAGTTTTCTAGTCGTCTATTAATTTTAAAAATCCATGAAATATCACCAGCAAGCAATACTGTATCGCTTCTGTCTTTTATGAGATAAGGTATACTTACCTTATTTATATACACGAGAAAAAGTAATGGCCCGAATAATTGTTCCCCTTTCTCGTCTACCTTTTGAACTCCACCATGATTGTATCATGTTATCAAATTCAAAGCAGATCCTCTAACTCCACACTGGTGTAGCTTCCTGACCAATGTCTCGTGATGTACATAATCGAAGGCCTTGGACAAATTATAAAAGCTGCCTATAGCATCATGAGACTCCTTCCAGGCATCAAATATATTTTATAAGCTCAAAACCGGCATCGATTGTCGAACTACTCCTGGTAAACCCAACTGCTTATTGTGCATCAGCTCATTCCTATAAAAGTGTTCTAATAGTTGCCATATTTTTTTTTTTCAAAAAAATTGACTAAATTTGGGTAGCACAGATATTGCTCTAAAGTTAGAAGGGCCAGCAGTACTATCCGATTTATGTTTTGTTAAACCCATCTTTATTAAATCAAAAAACACACCGTCAACACAGTTATTGAATATCAGTGCCAAATGTGATGCACCAAGTTCTACTCCTTTTCCTGTAATAACGTTATGGCTGGCAAGGGCGAGTAGTACAGCGATCTGGTTTTGGACACTGGTATATCACTGAAAAAGGTTTCAAATTCAGTAACAACTTATGAACTTGATTCAATAGTTTAGCTCCTGCACCAAATAATTCTTTTTAACCGGTTTGTGAATACACGCACAAAAGTTATTTTCTTTATGAAGTCATTTCTTATTAATGTCTTACGTCTAATAAATTGGCCTAAATAATCTGAATCTTATTTACTAATTATACTTCTATAAATAGGAATTAGATCTAAGAAATCAAGTAGGAATATTTAACCAAATATACTTTTTTCGATGAAATCTCTGACTGCTTGACTTTTTTGGACATTTTCAACAATTATCAATTATACACGTAGACCTTCCTCATGAATCACTCAGTCTAGAAGTGATAATCGCAAAAAAATCCGTTCCGTAGTTTTTGAATTTATCTCGAATCGACAGACATGCGTTTTGGGACTTTTTTTATAATATGTATGTAGTGATAAGAAAACTAAAGATTTTTTGTATGTATATTTTTTAAACGGTCGGTCGGACATGACAAAATATTTTGTATTGGAGTATTTACAAAGGAATAATATAAAGACATCACGCTATGTCCCCATGATGAACGCAGTTGAAACTGCGGGATAATTTTTGACGAATTCTGTCATTTCAATTGGATTGGACTCCGCATTTTGATGATTTCAATTTTTTTTTGACAAGTCTGTCAACTTAATTCATAATTATGTATTTAATTTTTACGTTAACACTAAATTGTGCATAATGCAATAAAAATATTTACAATAAACATTTCCTCTCAAGTAACCAGAGCTACAATGACATATTTACTACATATTTTAATAAAAAAAATATGAACTTCCAAAAATGTAAAGAAATTCATACCACTACAAGTTAGTTGACATGTATTTACTTTACGTCTCCACCGGTCAATTTTAAGTAGGACAGAAAAAACAGGATGCAAAAGACATTTTTTCGTCCATATGATTCTTACTGGTGTACAATAAAGAGGTATAATATTATTATTATTACCCTGTAGAAAAGAAGAAAAGAGGTAGAATTCTTTCACTTTAGAGGGATCAAAACGACAAGTTACCTGAAGTCAAATTTTTCGTTTTCTAAATTCATTTGGCTACATCTAGTAATATAAATTTTAGTGATGTTTAGTTTAATTTAGAGTTTTGTAACTACAGTCTCTTGGCACTATTGACGAGATTTAGTGATTCAGAAAAAAACATCATAATCTATGATGATTCTATTCAAATAATATGAAAACTAAAGCCGTCTCGTATATATGGCGATGTGCTTAAAAATCCATTACACAATGACAGTTAAAGTTATACCGGTCTTTAAACTTAATGAATGGTGGTCGATTAGCGACCAACAGGCGATCTTGAGTTCATTCAAAAGTAGGATGCAAAAGATTTGAAGCAGCTGTGCGTAATTAATAAAATATGTGCAAAATGAACATCAATTGGATAAAATTCTAACCTTGCTATTCAAGAATAATATGTATATTCAAAAAAGTAGCTCATATCTGTTATATAAATTTATATGCCCCTTAGGGAATGAACAAGTTTAATATTATTCACCTTGTAGTTTATTTAGGGTGCTTACAATGTATGAATTACCATTCAAAACGAAAAAGAACCCTTTATGCCACTTTAATCTGATCCTGTTTGTATTCATGGTTGTTTAGTGTTTACCATATAGATTCATGGTGTATGTGAATGCAATACTGTGGTGTGGTGTGTAATACGTCCCTAAATATTTAATTGTGTGAATATAAGTGGCGACGTAGCTGCTTCATATGGTGATATATGCTTGGTACTGAACACCGACTAATTAATTATCAATTAACATATAGAATTGATATGTGCAATAAAGAATATATTACAATTTAAATATATATATATATATATATATGTATATATTAGGATGCATTCTTATATATATTGCAATAAAGTTATTTAAGCTAATAAAGTATCACTATTAATCAGGTTCAGGGACCTGACTACTAGTGATACTAAAATAAACACATCATCTAACAGTAGTCAGTTAATCACGGTATGTTTATTCACTAATTCCACATAAATAATCAGTTCGGGAATTTCCGGATTATTGCTCTCTACAGAAATTGGTCTTACCTATTAACTTTTGTTGCGAAAGTAAGCTTGTTCAGTACAGTATTTCCTTTCGCCGTTTCAACTCAATAATCGCTTAGATTCCAACGCGATCTACTACTATTAGTAAAATGTACCACGGTATTATAAAATATCAAAATAATTTTAAGATTCAAAAGAATTTTGGTTTAAATATTACGAACATCGTTTCAATCAATTCTCTAAAACTCGTTCATAGAATTAAATCAATGTTTGAGGTACTATGAGACGATATATCTCAGCACCATGAAAACTAAGCCAAATATTTATTTTCAAAGCTTTCCGCAGCTTCGGTTGGTAAAATGTTTGACCTATACGTCGGGAAGTGTTTTTTTTTTACATACGAAATTATCAATATGAATGGGATTTTGTTTGTTTGTGGAACTTTCAGGAATTTATTATTACTCAACAAATTCTAAAGACATTTTGCATGCACGTAGTCAGGTTACAGAATTTTTCATTCAGATAAGAAAATACGGTTCTCGAGTGATAGAAAATTAAGTATAAAGTGAGGAGTAGAGTTCGGTTAGAGAGGGTATATTAACGAAGGCGCAATCAGCGCAAACCTGTAGGCTTTTGCACCTGATTGCGCGATTTACACAACCTGAAGGGTAGTGTTTCAATTAGAGTAAATTGAATTGTAATGTAGAAGTAGAAGAATCAATCTTCGTGAAAATAACTGAATAAATAACATTCAAGGCCAATCCATGCTGAGTCTAGAGACATTGTGTTGTATGTAATGTGTTTCAAAGTTTCTAGTATATATTTTAAGAAATATGTTGAGATACTGATTTATACAAATAAAACTGTTCACGGACTGTCTTATTTTTTTATAATTTTATGGTTTTCTTTATTGTAAAATCTTTAAAGTGATCCTGGTTATTTTGTGGAAATAAACAATCTGATATATTGTAAGTTGTTGAAGTAGAATATTGTGGTTGGTAGTGTCGTAGTGAGGGGTGTACGGCGTGCAGCTTTTAATTAAGCCGGTGGGTGCGCCTGGATCGCGTGTCGGCCGCGGTGCACTTCCGGCTCGCCCTCGGGGGCGCTGCGCTTTTTCCTCGTGGCCGGGGAGGCCTCGGCGTGCGAAGAAAGCGCGACCGGTCGTCACCCGCGCTAAGGAATTAAAATTTTTCACGTAAACTGGTTTGATAGCGTGTAGCGGAGTGGGGGTCGCGAATACGCTCCATACCGGTCATTAGCTAGCTCGCGGCGAGACGCGCGCGCGTTCTTACCACTGCGTACGCGGTGATGTGTTCGCGTACACACTGCACACATTCTGTCTTAGTCATAAGTGTACGTACACACGTCCTCTCTTCGATATATTGAGTGTGGATGTGACCTAATGTGAACAAGTGTAACAATTTTAATAAGAATTCTATTTTGTGTTTGATAAAATAAGGATTGTGATAACACCGTCATTTATACTCACTTATTATTATCTTCTTTGTTTAATACCTTACGTGTACAATAAAGAATATCTATCTTAATAAGGAATATATTTAACATTTTCGGTTATCGCAGATACTGTACCTATTATTGTGTTTATTTTCTGCTAAGATTATCAAACCCATTATGCCTTGACGAAAGATAATATGCATCTTCAAACGTTTTGCATCGTAACAATCATTTTCTAAGATCCTTATCACTAGCCTACAGTTAATTAATTAATGATCATGTCATCACATTATAATTTGGGACACGGCACTAATTTCATGCAAAACAAACACCGTGTGCGATAAGCGAGTGTGAGAGCGACCCGGCCAGTAGTCCACGCGACGCGAGAGCGCTTGCTTGCCGAATTTTTCCCCTATCAAACGTAGAGCTCGACTCAAGGTCGTCTGTTATCACTCGCGTTCGCGCGTCACCGATGGATTCGTTCCGTGATTGCGTGCATCAATGCACTAATCGTATCGCAGCATTTATGATTTTTAGACTATGAATTATAATACTATAATCTAGTGTATATATATGTATAATTTTTTATACAGTTATATCACAATACAAGCATAATCATCACTGTATTTAAAGCGGTCACCGAGCGAATCAATGCTGAGGACTTCGTTTCCCGTTACCAATACACATCAAAATCACCAGCTCAAAAAGCAGCTGCGAATAGTAGTTCCCCGTAACTACGATCTTCTTATCTTTCAATTGTATTGATCAACTAAATGTCCACATTACTAATTATTATAAATATTTTATTGTAAATATAACTTTAAACACAAGTGTTTGTTAATAATAGTATTTATTAATATCATATTTAGGTATAAAAGTGTTTATCAGTTGCATAAGTAATATGACCTTTCGGAGTCCAGCAAACCAAGAATCTAATTACTATCAATGTTTGTTTACAATAAGGTGTGCTTAGATTAGTGCTCGACGTAAATCTGTTGTGTGTATAATGTAGATCGCGACCTACTTGCGCGTGATTGAGGATAAAACAATATAAATAGCTCGTCAACGCTAGTGAACGTGAGCGGCTAGAACTAACCGTCTAACTCTAACCAGTGCGTTACGAGCAGTGTGTGTGTGAGTGAAGTGCCAGTTGAAAATTTTGGTGCCGTAAGAAATTTGGACACAAGTCGTAATGAGGGCATGATGCGGCACACGGCGAACACGCCGTCAGCGTGGACTGCGCCTGGCGAAGTTTGGGAGTATGTCAGCCAGCTAGTGAGCTCGTACCACGACCAACACGACTGCCAGGTGATAGCTTACCCCTCGAGAATAAACACCGTTCTCTATACGTTCTATACATAACACAACGCACGTGTGACTCATAACGCTTATTAACGTTTTTTGTAATTCACAAGCTACATGCATTCGCTGTACATGCTCAAGACCTGTTAACGCCATGCTTTATGGTTAATAGACATTTTTATTGTATCATTTCTTTTTAAATGTCTTACTATACATTTGAATAACACAATTCACAGATAATCCTAGTCAGCATAGGCACATAGTCATGATCTACTTTTTTACGAGATTAATTACGTTTCTCGATTTAAAGTTTTCAATGTTCATAGGTTAATTTATCATATTCATTACGTTTTTATTTCATTGGTTTATAACTTTGTTGTTCAATAATAACTTAGCTTAGATTTGCTATTTTTGTGATATTATCAGAGCTGTCTTTTAGATCTCTCTTGTGCCGCGTTAACAAGAGATAGGATGAACGGATGAACACCTTAATATAATTTATTTCATATAAAGCAATAAAAAATATTTAACTTTCACAAGAGTCATGCATAAGAAGGAACATATGTAAATATTATATAACATATGTTAATTTTCATTATAAGCTTCATTGTCCTGTCTAAATCTATTTCCTTTATATTCAGTTACATACTTAACAAACAAAAAGTTCAAATTAAGCGATATATAATTCTTTCTGAAACGCATCGCCATTGTCGAAATGAATTGTAACTAACGGACCTTATCGCCCTAACATTATCTCCTTTCTGGATAACGCACTCGTTCTTATTTTTTTTTTGTGAGGAAACTAAAATATTTGAAAGTTTGTTTTAACATTCCTTGAACCTATATATAGATGTTGTAGTTGAACAATTATTTCATTTCATTTACATCCTTAGCTATAATTGCATATAAAATATTTTCTACTTTACACGATTAGTCGATTTTATATTCATATTTAAATTTGATATTGGAGCATGAGACATGAATCCTATTAGATCAATCTTATGCATATCAAGAATTAGCTTCTGTTCGTTGAACTGTGCTTGTATAAATGGAACCAATAAAGTATAGCGAAATAGAAATTAAATTCAGTATATTTGACCGTGTAGTTGTGATTGGCCGGCTAGCTTACTTTGTGTTGAATAAATACATTTCATGCTTTAGTTTTGTCTCTTCATTACTGATAAGATAAGACACTATTGTAATTGTTGTATCAATCTTTACAATTTTTTATTTTTATTGTAATAGATTTTTATCAAAACATTACATCTACATATATAAGCAATAAAAAAAACGAATTAAAACTACAATAAAACACTACTTATTGCACAAAAAAGCGAATAATGAACTTAATTCGATATTTAATACAAATTATTGTATCTATTTTTGTTTATAAAAACGTACCTACTTACCCATATACATTCTAAATTACCACAATAACTAAGTAAAAAAAAACTTCACTTACGAAAACTAGTTACTTATACGTATTCAAAATACTATTGAACCACCTTTTTTAAGTCGATTAATAAAAATCCTCTACAAATAATAGTGTTCGTTATCCGACTTTAGTCGCACTTAATTCTTTTGCTGAAACTATTAACTAGTGGCTGCTCAGATTTAGGAACTTATAATACATATACATACGTACATACGCTCACGCCTGTATGTAGGCAAATGTTGCTTTAAACACCCACATTTTACTGATTGGAATTTAATTCCACTAACGTAATAGGACCCAGACTTTTTACCTTGAAACGGGCACTTTAGGAATTAAAGAAGGGAAAATTCTGAGTATATTTATATATTTTATTTAAAGCAGTGAAGCACCTTCGGAAGAATGGAGATTTTTTTAAAGTACGATTTTACTAAAGTTTGTCTTTCACTACCACTAAAAAGAGAAAATCGGTTGACTAATAGAAACTAAGACAAGGCACTCAATTTTTTTTCATCATCTGTTTAATATGTGGACGGTTCAGTAGTTAGACATAAAAGCCTAAAAACTCACTCACTCGCATTTGTAATATTTTATATTTCTACTCGAATACTACGACAACAGTTGTTATATCATAAAAATCTTGGGTGACGTCGATCAAGGTTAACTTTTATTATTCAACAAATATACTAATCCTACTATAACATTGTATATTGTACAAAAGAAAAGAACAATTTACATTTCGATAGAGCGTGAATAGTATATTTTTATATTATAATATTGTAACAATACTATAACAAGTATGTTCATAGTTATTTACCCAATGTTTATTCCACATTTTTTTGTGTTTGCTTAAATTTTGTTGTGTATATTGTATATGTAAGTACGACACCGAGTTACTAACGAAAAACCTATCCATGCATATAAAAAGTCGGTTCCGGTTCAGTTCTCGCTAATATATGAATAAGTAAAGATTACAGAAGTAATGTTATTAATGTCATTTTCCGTTAAAACCTAACTTGATGTTTTTATATTTATATGTAGTTTTAAGTGTATTACGGTACATAGAAATAAGAAAAGTACATATATTTAAACATGTACAGTTTAGTATAACGAATATTTATACCTATAAATTTAGTTTAGTATATTTAAATCAAAATTTGTATTTTATTTATTTTCCACACACATTATCACGTTACACACGAAGTGTACTGCTGCAGGTACAAATGTCAGTAGATGAGGACTTCTAAAGTTTTGGACTTATATTTTTACCTTTAGTTCTAGTTAATAAATTATATTATTGTGTAGAAAATATACCTCTCGTTGCTCTTCATAATGCATACTTCAATATTCTTTTGTTCGATGAAAATGTTTGTTTGTCATCTATCTAGCCGTTATTGTTATTACAATGATCAACTTTAATGACCGATTACACCATGTATTCAGATATCGCGTGATACTAGTCCATGTCTATTTAAGATTGCCACAAATGTAGTTTATGAAAATAACGTAACTTGACCTTTCCAATATATATACACTACCGTCCAAAAGTTTGGAAGCACACCTGATTTCAAACAAAACAAAAGATTGCCGACTCCCTGCGGTAAATAATAGCAATAAAATAAAGTTTTATGACCTTTTGTGATTTTTTAACACAAAACAAAAGGATTACTAGTGCATATTCCTTGAGTTTTAACAAATTCCTGGATTTTGACGAAACACGTGTTTTATTACTTCATCCGCCGGGGACTTTCTTTCATGCATTGATGCGGTTTTATTGAAAATATTTTGTAGTTTTATCTTTTTTGGACCTTATTTAGTCACACTTGAGCATTAGAACGCGAAGGTTGTGATATTAACATCGTCTGTATTCAAAAGATTTCGACTACTTCCTTGACCGTCTTTTTTTATTGAAAATGGCAAAACGCAAGCAAATCACACTTGAACAGCGAAGCGCTATTTGTACTCTGCGTGAGGAAGGCTACAGTGAACGCCAAATCGCAAAAAAACTCGGAATTTCTTGTAAAGGTGTCCACTACACCCTCGCTAGAAAAAAAGAAACTGGCAAAAATGAAGATAGAAAAAGGTCTGGTAGGCCCAAATCCACTACAAGTCAAGAGGATAACTTCATCAGAGTTCTTTCTAAACGGAATCGTCGCTTAACTGCACCACAAATTACCGCATCTCTGAATGAAACGCGAGGAACACCCGTGTCAATAACAACAGTTAAAAGACGACTACTGTCTGCGGGGCTAAGAGGTTGTGTTGCAGTTAAAAAACCAAAACTAACAATTCGGCATAAGAAAAACAGACTAGAATGGGCAAAGGAACATAAAAACTGGACAATAAACCAATGGAAAAAAGTTCTTTGGAGTGACGAATCGAAGTTTCAGATTTTCGGGTCCAATAGACGTGTTTTTGTGCGCCGATCTAAAGGAGAGAGAGCTTCAGAAGCTTGTACAGTGCCTACTATCAAACATGGTGGTGGTAATGTCATGGTTTGGGGGTGTTTCGGCAACAATAAACTCGGAAGTCTTGTGAGGATAACCGAAAAACTAAACAAGGAACGCTATTTGAAAATTCTTAAGGATTTCGCCAAACCCAGTGGACTGAATCTTATTGGTCCTGGGTTCGTTTTTCAGCAAGATAACGACCCGAAACATTCGTCCAAACTGTGCCAGAACTTTTTAAGGAAGAAAAAAGATGTGAAAATCATGCAGTGGCCGTCTCAATCACCTGACCTTTCTCCCATTGAACTTGTTTGGGATGAACTAGATAGAAGGGTGAAAAATCAATCTCCTACGAGCTCAGAACATTTGTGGCAACTATTACAGAGCGAATGGAAGAAGTTAGATGAACAGTATTTTATGAAATTAATTAGTAGGATGCCTAGAATATGCGAGAAGGTAATTAAAGAGAGGGGTGGACACTTCGATGAAGCTAAAATTTAATTTAATTTTTATATTACTTATTTAATTTCATTGTTGTAGAAGTGTGTTTTGTCTATTTTTTTAATTCTGTATCAATAAAAAAAATTTAAGATGGCTTACTTTTATTTTATTTGATTTTATCTTGTTGCTTCCAAACTTTTGGACGGTAGTGTATATATATATATATATATATATATATATATATATATATATATATATATATGTATTTAAGTATTGTTAGTTATTGTATATGTTAACGTAAAATTGTGAACTCTGTCACTTTATATTATAACGTCGTTAGACTACAATCTAACCTAACCTATTGTTATTTTATAATCTCACGCTTTATATTGTAAACTGACGGAGTTCACAATGTTACGCTAATATATACATATATATATATATACACTACCGTCCAAAAGTTTGGAAGCAACAAGATAAAATCAAATAAAATAAAAGTAAGCCATCTTAAATTTTTTTATATATATATACACATATATATATATATATATATATATATATATATATATATATGTATATATACACTACCGTCCAAAAGTTTGGAAGCCACAAGATAAAATCAAATAAAATAATAGTAAGCCATCTTAAATTTTTTTTATTGATACAGAATTAAAAAAATAGACAAAACACACTTCTACAACAATTAAATTAAATAAGTAATATAAAAATTAAATTAAATTTTAGCTTCATCGAAGTGTCCACCCCTCTCTTTAATTACCTTCTCGCATATTCTAGGCATCCTACTAATTAATTTCATAAAATACTGTTCATCTAACTTCTTCCATTCGCTCTGTAATAGTTGCCACAAATGTTCTGAGCTCGTAGGAGATTGATTTTTCACCCTTCTATCTAGTTCATCCCAAACAAGTTCAATGGGAGAAAGGTCAGGTGATTGAGACGGCCACTGCATGATTTTCACATCTTTTTTCTTCCTTAAAAAGTTCTGGCACAGTTTGGACGAATGTTTCGGGTCGTTATCTTGCTGAAAAACGAACCCAGGACCAATAAGATTCAGTCCACTGGGTATGGCGAAATCCTTAAGAATTTTCAAATAGCGTTCCTTGTTTAGTTTTTCGGTTATCCTCACAATACTTCCGAGTTTATTGTTGCCGAAACACCCCCAAACCATGACATTACCACCACCATGTTTGATAGTAGGCGCTGTACAAGCTTCTGAAGCTCTCTCTCCTTTAGATCGGCGCACAAAAACACGTCTATTGGACCCGAAAATCTGAAACTTCGATTCGTCACTCCAAAGAACTTTTTTCCATTGGTTTATTGTCCAGTTTTTATGTTCCTTTGCCCATTCTAGTCTGTTTTTCTTATGCCGAATTGTTAGTTTTGGTTTTTTAACTGCAACACAACCTCTTAGCCCCGCAGACAGTAGTCGTCTTTTAACTGTTGTTATTGACACGGGTGTTCCTCGCGTTTCATTCAGAGATGCGGTAATTTGTGGTGCAGTTAAGCGACGATTCCGTTTAGAAAGAACTCTGATGAAGTTATCCTCTTGACTTGTAGTGGATTTGGGCCTACCAGACCTTTTTCTATCTTCATTTTTGCCAGTTTCTTTTTTTCTAGCGAGGGTGTAGTGGACACCTTTACAAGAAATTCCGAGTTTTTTTGCGATTTGGCGTTCACTGTAGCCTTCCTCACGCAGAGTACAAATAGCGCTTCGCTGTTCAAGTGTGATTTGCTTGCGTTTTGCCATTTTCAATAAAAAAAGACGGTCAAGGAAGTAGTCGAAATCTTGAATACAGACGATGTTAATATCACAACCTTCGCGTTCTAATGCTCAAGTGTGACTAAATAAGGTCCAAAAAAGATAAAACTACAAAATATTTTCAATAAAACCGCATCAATGCATGAAAGAAAGTCCCCGGCGGATGAAGTAATAAAACACGTGTTTCGTCAAAATCCAGGAATTTGTTAAAACTCAAGGAATATGCACTAGTAATCCTTTTGTTTTGTGTTAAAAAATCACAAAAGGTCATAAAACTTTATTTTATTGCTATTATTTACCGCAGGGAGTCGGCAATCTTTTGTTTTGTTTGAAATCAGGTGAGCTTCCAAACTTTTGGACGGTAGTGTATATATATTTACAGTTTTACAGTGTTCATGATAAAATTATTTTTAATATGCATTTAAGATGATGAGGCTCCCATATACATCCATTTGTTACTGAATATGGCGACAAGATGACAATTTTATGGACATATAATTCACCATATTTGGATGTCGACAGAATGAATTAATGCTGAAACGATATAGCGGTCGTATTACAACTCGTGGTATTTGACGAGTGTTGAATTTGCAGACGCGTTATGACGGTGCTATGCAAGGGCGGGAGGCGGCGGTAACGCAAACCGGTTGAACACCTTTGTCGCAGCAGTGCAACCACTGGGTTTTGGTGATATCCGCAAAAAGTGCGCAATGGCATGTCAAGTACGTTTGGTTGACTAATCGATGCTGAGATATCGTCGCCCAAAACGACCAACAGTGACCTGCTACTTCTCTTTATAAAGGGAATGGCATTGATTTGCTGGAATTGCTATTTGAACCGGTTGAGTACCACTATCAATCTAGGAAGATACATACTGCTATTTGAAAATAGTTTCACTCGTTAACCTTAAATTTATTAACTAAAAGTTTCTTTTGCGACATTGTGCACCAATTTGTGCCAGTTCATAGAGAAATCAAAATCATTGCCTACATGAAATCATAATAATCATAATAATCAAATCTAAAGTTTCCTGTTACGTAGTCAAAATAAGATTATTTTTCTTACATACGTTATTAGGCTTTCGACTCGGTCACTTCGATATTTATGTACATATGTATATTAACCATAGCTGTATTCAGTCGTCCTCTTTATAAATATTTGCCACCTTCATAGGGTTCTGTCGTATTAATAACAAACGCCGTTCAATTAGGCTTGCCCTCATGTGCCAATAAAATATTACAAGTGATTCTTCGCAATATTTCAGTTGTTAATATCATATTAGTACAAAATAATGGCTCTCATTATAAAGAAGACCGTCCAAGTTCGTAGAACGTGAAAAACTATTTTGTAATCAAAGTAAATTATAGTAAATTTTCTTTTAGTATACAGTAAATATTGGTCCCTAGCATGTTGTATCAAAGTGACAAATAATAAAAATGCTTTATTCATCGATTTTTAAGTTTGAACTCGTTGAAAATTACCTGTTTGTGTTGCCGAGTAAATAAAAAAATTAAACATGTTGGGTAAAGTCCCATAACAAAAATAATCACATTAACAAAATATTTACAAATACTACAAAAATATTTTAGTTCTTTGTGCTTTATATGTCCTTAAACTAATGTTTTTAAGTTGAGAAGTTTTCTTTTTGTGTTTTTAGATTATTGTTATAATATCTAAATTTGCAAAGTGTTTTGGGTAAAGTATTTTCATATTCTAGTAACACTTGACTAATTATGTCATTGGCTTTGCATTCGCATTCGCTCACACTGGATTTTGTGTTTGCTTTTCTATTTCGACCTCTGCTATCCAAAATGAACTCCGATTATTCTTCTCACGATTATTAGCCTATGAAGGGGATTGCTATACAAGTATAAATAATGATTGTATTAAAAAAAAATACGCATTAGTTACTATAAACAATGTTTTATTTTATAATATAACTGACTTCATACTAAAATTATATATAATAATGTTTTCTACTTAGTTTAAGCTAAAGCTAGTGAAAATTTATATTGATATATCAATATTGAATTGTTCACGCTTTGGCCAAGAAAGAGTTCATACAAAATGGTCTGTCTCCTTTGTTATTTTTTACTTGCATCACAGGCTTGTTGTTTAGTTGGTATAGGTTATATACCAAAGGATCACGTCAATTAACGTACCAAGTGTGTTTGGTGTGTGTTCTCAGACTTTTTGACATAAATTTTCAGAAAATTTAAAAAAATAAACCTAATACGTCTCTCTCTACTGAAATTAGCACATGAATTTTACTATGAATAGGTTCTAGAATATAATTAACAACAATTCGTTTAACGTATGTATGTAAACAGTAAGTAGTGACTTTTATATAAAGAAAATGTCAGGGTCTTACATCGTGATTTCACGATTACATATCTAAGCATGCATAAGATCATTGCACATTGACAACAGTGAGAAGGGTGCCTTAGGAACCGGGATAAGCCGGTCCAACGGCCGTCTTAGCATAGCATCGTCTTATAATAAAGTTCCCGCGACAACTGCACCTTGAACAGGGCTGTCCATTATAAATATAATAAAATATGACATCAACGGATATTATTTTATTTATATTGGTCTGTATTACTTACGTACTTACTTACTTATAGTGTACATAACACTATTTTTGTAAAGGTGTACACTTTCTCACGTATGTACTTTACGTACTTTCATCTAATATATAGTTGAAACAATCTCGAGCAATTCAAGTAACAGTGAATACATATATGTATGTTATAAGACTCCAACAAAATATTGACTTGTATTTTATATGCAAGTAAAATCATCTACTGTACAGATTCAGCCCTGGCTTCCGATTGGGTACAACGCAAAACGAGACTCTGGAATAAATCGTTTACATGGTTGTCGGCGTAAACTGGTCCCGCGGGGGCTGCAGGGCCGTTTGTTGCGTTATCACATGGATATCGAAAATCACACACGATAACCCAGCCATTATAGATAGAACAATATGCACTGAGTTTAATCATACTAGTCGTAGAAAGCACATACTAGCTTATCCAAGTAATTCAGATTGTTCAGGTAACGCATATCAAACTGTTTATTTTGTGGTTAAAATAGACAGTGTTCTTGTAATGCTTATTCTATTATTTAAATTAAATTATTTGGAAAAATATAATGGATACATCGTTGTATTAAGTGTGTTCGACGTTTGAACATGGTGTACGCTTTGTGTAGGAATACATTTGCGAAGGCGGTACGGCCTGTATCCACAGCAGTGGCGGTCTTATCTCGCCATTAGAGTTATTACGGGCTGGTATCTCGCCCATCGCACCGCTTCGATTGTTTCTAAACTCGCTATAGAGCCGGGCGCTACCACCGTAATTGACCACTGTTTACTTCCACGTCTAATTTTTTATCTTGTGGTTTTTACCATGACCTAAACTAATAGAAACTATTACATAAAAAATTATAATAAAAAGATTTTATTACCGCTAAGGATTTATTAACCACAAGTTGTATACCGGGTGGCGACTCCACTTATATGTATAATGTGCTTGACATAAGTCGAAGAATAGCATTTGTACCATAAGATCAATTAATTGTCGCCCACGCAACGTTTTGCCGATTGCGGTTGTCTCGTTACTTAAGATCAAAAAGAAAATGTTTTTAGATCTTCAAGAAGGCCCATGTACTTCGTTATAAGGCTAATGGCATCACTAAATTCAATCAACTGTGATAGACAAATTAATAAATAGCTTTTGCAATAAGAATATTTGGACGAACAGATAAGTATTTCAGATAATTCAAAAACCACACTAGGTCGCTCTAATGTCCTTGGTAGTCACGCTTAACATCGTCGGCCCAATTAGTGAGGGCGGTGATCGGAACCGTTGTATCCGCGTGTCTCGCTGTATGCGTGGGAATGCCATAACGTTGTTCCACACACCCTTTTCTCACTGCACTGCACTATATATTTTAGTTGTTTAAGAGTTCATTATCAATAACTCAAGCGTTTAAAGAAACATTTTTTTTTGATATTTATATACAAACGGGTATTTTTAATATTTCGATTTAATTATTCCGAGTGTATCTGATGATCCCTGGACTGATAATTAAGTACTCGTGAAAGTTATATCGACTGTAAACTGGCAACATGTTTGCAGGATTCTGTGTCGAATACAGATAAGACCAGTTTACAATAATTTAAGAGAGTGGTACGCAGTTTAAGAGGTATTTCATTTACTAAGAATACTACAAAACATTTTATTACAATGAGGTAGGTGTGTACACCAATTTATTCCATAGTGTGGCCGACCTGGAAAAGAGGCGGCCAAGGTCTGCAGTCCGACATACCACTTCACCGTCAGCTCCTGTGAGGTGAAGACACGTTGGTTTCCACACGTAAAGCGCAGTGTTTTAAGTTTCACAGAAATATATAAACCTTTAATATATTGAAGCGTGTATGTAGTACATTAAATAAACGTACAATAAAAAAACTGTAAGTAATACAACTAGGGCCAGGATTTGGTGCTTGATTACTAAACAACCTCGCGTAGACTAACACACTTGTTTACATTCTGTTGCCTTTGAATGAAACAATAATAATATTATTTCATATTATTCTTCCTTCGCTGCAGTGTTTACTGTTTTTTTTTATTAGTCGTTTGTTTAAGTGTGTAGAGCACTGTCAGAGTTGGTATCTATGGGATCTTTGCCAACAATTTCTGCGGTATTTGTGCTATATTCAATCTAAAATTGTATTGTTCACAATGTTCTGCTGGCCTTTTTAAAATATGTACATATATTTTTTATTACTATAAAATACCTTGATAATATTTTACTAAACCATACTTTACTTGCAAAAGGGCCTCCTATTAATGCCGACTCAACTAGAAAACTTTAAAGAAACCACAATAAACACGAAAATAATAAGAAAATAGAAAATAATATTCGGAATACCTTTGAGAATATATTGGTACTTATCGGAATTGTAAGATCTCCAAAAAAGTATGAATATGTTCTCAAAGGTATTCAGAATATTATTTTCTTAATATTTATATCTATTACTATGTTGTCGGAATATACATAAATTACACAATTACAATTACAAATTTAGAATTCGTACTCTAGTCAATGTATGTTCTCTATATAAACGTTTATGTTAAATAGAACTATTTAATCAGCAATTCTAAATTTCAGAACAGTGAGTGAAAGGCGGTAAAATAGGCTGTCGCAGCGGCGCTTTGTTGAGGCAGGTCGCGTATTCTTACGGCTTCGTGTTGATTGTAGGTGTAACTTTATGATCGCACGCTTCTTGCGCGCTACTATTGTTCTAATAGGCCCTCAGCCCTCGCTCGTACTTCTTATACAAACACCAGTCTCGTTACTCTTCGACTTAAGGTCACGCGCTCAACTTGATCTTGCCAATTCTTTACGCTTATATAGGAGTTGTTTAAATTACGCACATTTCCAACCGTTTTATACTACCGCTATTGTTCCACAGTTCTGACATATTGCATTTTTTAACCATCTTCTTTTTGTCAATGTTGTGCATTAATTAAAGTCATCAATATTATATACTAATTCTGTGGACTAAAGCAATAAGCAGCAAGGGAAGCAATCAAAAGTTTGTCGACCTTACTCGTGATTCGGCTATTATAGTTAGTTAATCTTGCTCTTCTGTTCTGCGACTGAATCCGTGTTTCTGTAAAGAGATATGGCAATATTTTACACATGATTAGAGCGGCGCTCACTGGTACTGTATGGCTAAGCAAATTGCACCGACGCGACGCGCAGTCACGATTTGAACCTTGCGGGAACCCAGGAGAGTTTCTACAGAATTCCAACGTAAATGCACAGATATTAATGGTGGTATCTCCACCGATATACCGCTTTAGCTATTTCAACGACTCTAGATGTTTTCGATTACAGTCGCCCTTTTTAATCTTCCTAATAATACTAAAATATAAAAGGTCTAAATTCCAACTAAATTCTTGTTGCTTTTGTAATGAAGCTACTGACGGGATACCTTTCTTCCCTGAGGATGTCAGTTATTTTCATAGGTAATAAATGCAGGTTGGTAGTTATGCAAATGAGACGTCGTTCCTTAAGTAGATCGTATCGCATAACGGATAAGAAAGTCTCGGTCTGCTATCATGTCATCGACAAGCACTTCCTATTAAAATATATACTATTAGTTACGAATAAAAATAGATATTGTAAGTATAAAAGCATTTAATAATAACACTTTATAAGTAACATGATAAATTCTAGTTTAATGATTTAGAAATATGTACTTGGAAGGTCAAAGTATAACGCAATTAACTTTAGTGAAATCACAATTTCCACGCAAAGCTATTCATAGTTATCTATCATTTATTGGTAGTAGGAAGTTAAATAGGTAGGTACATAGTGTTTTGCATTAACAAGAAATAACATCGCCTTAGTCTCTGTTTACTAGTTGCCTTGCCTCAAATTATATCGTATTATATTAAGTTTATTAAACGGTCTTTACAAAGATAATAACAGTGAAACAGGCTTTCCGCTTATTCAATAATTATAATGATTTGTCTTATAAATTTGTGTATCGTTCCTTCGGACTAGTCTTGGTAAATGCACGAGAAACATTGCTGGTTATGTTCTCGGGAACATTCTTTTAGAAGACAATTTACGAGAATTCAATAATATCCAAATCGTATGATCTGTTTGGAAATAATAGTTTGGGGTGTATCTAGACATTTTAAGAAATTTACAAAAGGATAACGTTTTCCACAAATGAAATTATAAATAAATGCTTCTGACCAAGCATATTCTCGAGATATATCCTAGATTTGTTATAGAAATGATGATATAGAAATTATTTAAAACTTAAATTCTCTATAACGGCCGAGAATTATAGGATGCCGTATAGTTATAGAATAGGGCCACCCCATTTCTTCCCGGTTGTGTCGGAAAAGGCGACTAAGGGATTGGACTGTTATCTATCACATTAATCATACAGTGCCCGGTTGATGGCAATAGGTTTGCCCCCTATTACGTTAGTGGAACCAAATCTAATTGGCAAAATGTGGGTGTTTAATACACCTCTGCCTACCCCTTAGGAGATACAGGCGTGAGCGTATGTTTGTATGTATGTAATGATAGGATGGTCGTGTCACGTGTGTATTTCGGGAATACCCTATTAGATTCGGACACGACGTCGACGTAGAAATGTATGTTTTTCTGTATCTACATCATTATATTGTAGTATCTCGTTTAAATAACAGCAATTAATCAAGATATTATAGACGTTACTTGTCGGTTTTCAATCCATGCATTTGCATTTTAAACATCTTCGTAGATTAACCCATTACTTCCCAAGCATAAATCTTGAAACTAAGTTCATAATACGCTAAGAAAAAATAAACGAACAAAAAAATAAAAACAAATAGTACTTTTAATGCTGAGTCAGCCTGTTCTATAAATATGACAGTGAGGACATGTGATCAGAAATAATAAAAGTAAACAATTATAAGAATATTAGCTGTATTTGAAAATTTGACCATTAACAGTTTTAAACATAAAGTTCTATTAACTTATTTTGTATGGTAAGATATAAAACAATCACTGCTGAGTGTTTTTTCACATTTAGCGCAAAAAGTAATAGGTTTTTTTTTACAACCTTGTCTCTGGCAACACCTCTGTTTGTCCCTCTTCGTCATATAGTGACCAATATTGTCAAACCTGACAGGTTGTAAAAGGCGTTCTGATATACCTGGTGTAGCTTTGCTTGCCTTGCCTTCCTTTTTTTTCATCCAAGAATAATATTTTGAAAGATTACCACAAGTTTTTAAATAATGTTTTGTTTATGTTTTCATTTTTTATATATTTGGTAAAGGTCAGTCAATAAGTTTTATGTAAATTGGATTTGGCAAGTTTTTTACATTATGGTACAATATATAAAATCTGAACAGAAATCATATTTTAAAAAATTACATTAAAATTACGGATACACTTTTTGCAGAAGAAAAAAAATATTTTATCTGAAAAACAGTGCAAGAATACGATCTTTGTCAGAAACAATAAAAATAAATGACCTAACATGTAAAAAAAAATGTTCAATATGGTGTCCTAAAAATAGGACAGTGGGGATGAGTGGGTTAACTCTTAATTTTTAATTATAATATCACCATATTTTACGATCGTACCTATATTTGCATTTGATTGTGTACCAAAAATGTAAACTAGAAAACCTAATAGGTATATTTTTTTTGCTCTTAGGAATAAGTTTTTAGTTCTAAGCGATTAGGATTTGGCGACTAAGCCTCGTGTTAACTTGCTTCGTCCATTAAAGGGTAGGCATTTGGTGATCAAAATAATAGTTTGTGTATGTTGTATTTATGCCTTATTTTGTTGGCACCGTCATGGTAAATTATGTATTCTTTTGATCTAAAGCACAAAATATGACAGTATTTTATACGAGTTCGACAACTCATTTCTGTCGATGTTTCTATTAAGTTAAATATCTATTAAGATTAAATACCTATAAGGTTTTCTTGTTTTGTAATTTTTCTCCTTGATCCTAAGGTTTTCATTATTAAAAAGTACTCCAAATCTTGAAACAGTATCATGTTTTTATTTCAGCTTTTTCTTTGCAAGTCTCAAGATATATGTGTAGGTAGGTGACAAAGCGAATGAGAATGAGTGACATCATTGCTCACCAACGTCCGATGTTGTCAAAGTTATCTGCAAACGGTCTTATTTATGATTACTTCACTTCACTATATCTTCTAAGTTAATTTGATACTTTATTTTAGCATTTTATTGTGATTTATTGATATATATGTTATCCTGCGCAACATAATATGTTTAAAAATTGTAACAACAGGTGAGAGAAAAATAATCTGTCCCGTTAATACGAAGAAAGACACTTTGAATAATTACTTTATAATTTGAGTAACTTAATTTTGATGCATTTATTCTTAGTTCTTTGATCTGTCGTCGTTTGAAATGTAGGTACGTTGCATACAAGATGACAGATAATGCAATGTTTGGAAATAGTATTGCTCGACTACTGTCACTAAGTAGTACCTACTTACTAGTGATAGTATAAATATGTATGTAAAAAAATTAAACCGCCAACATCGATGCGGGCTTAACTTTGCATTAATGTTGTGGTAGTCAGAGTAGTCAGCACCTCATTTTATTATACATACATACCGATACTTACTTAATCAAGACATCTTTGAAAACAAATGATGTCATATTTGTCGCGTTTTGTCTGGGTTCCAACGAGTCTTGTAAATGACCTTCACGCTATACAGCACATGTGGTTTGTAATAAAATTAAATTATAATTTTCGGCTCTAGGTTATCTTAACATAACAAAGTTGTGTCGATGAAACGATGGACTATTGTATAAAATACGGGTTTAAATTTTATTATAACGAATCTATTCGTATCGTACTTAGTAACTATTTAGCGTTATTACTGTTATTTATTACTCAAGCTAGGATATATACATTTCGTTATATTTAAAATAGAAAACGGTTTTGTTTATTGCATATATTTTTCTTATATTTTTAAAACATGAAAATATGTTTCGCCGCTGTCTATTAATAATTGTAATCGTGCCAAAGAAACTGAATAATTTGTTTATTCTTGTAGTAGTTGTCGTTTAATATTTCTTATCTGAGGTCATAAATTTAGACAGATCTTAAATGGAAGCTTTAACTAGAACTAGATTATATAACTATAGATAGATAGATAGATAGAGAGATATAGACTATAGTACTACGATTTAAAAAAAAACCACGAGCAGTGTTTAAAGAAACCATAAATTAATATGATCTCTGGCTGTCATCTGTACTAGTTAAATGATGATATTTATATGTACATATAATATGTAATAAATACCTCTATCGTTTCTTCTAAAGGTAAGTAGAAGTACTTCCTTTAAAAAAAATTCTGTAAGTATTTTATTTTACAAATTATCGTATTCTTTTGTCTTTGCTTCATTTACTCCTTTTCTTATACTCGCCACAGAACAAGGTCGTTTAGTAAAATCGTTTATTTTCTTTATTTCATCAGGTCATCAGTCTTCAAGATATCCTGCACACGTCTAAGTGGTCGTAATTGTTGTGGAATTTATTTATATACATATGTACTTATTCATATGCGTGGGTTCCTTGATGCATTATATGGAGGATGCAAGTGCACTTCAAATTACTTTTATTTACTCAGCGCTGTTTTACAGGCTCGGATCCATTATCAGCCTTTAGACGACTCCTAAGTAGTAAAAATATTATTTACTTGTAAATCTTAATATTTACCTCGACACTGTCCACCACCACCTGGAGACAGCAAACGTATGCGTGTACGTTAGAGATGATATCACTTCTCGCCGCCTTGGCAATCTTGAAGGTAGGGACCTCTCCATCTTATGGCTACGTGTAGACTGCGACGACCATCCCCGCATCTACGTACTCTACAGGTCCCATAGTGCTGATGCCGAAACGGACCGACTCATCGACCACGTCCAAATGGCTACAGACTCAGTGCTCCAGCAGGTCCCATCCGCAGAGATCGTGATTCTTGGCGACTTTAACGCCCATCACGCCGAATGGCTTGGTTCGAACAAAACCGATCATGCTGGAAGATCTGTTCACGATTTCGCCTTGGCATATGTCCTGACGCAGCTGGTAGCAACGCCTACGCGAATCCTTCTTCTGCTGACCTCACATCCTGACGGCTACAAAGTATCCGTTGAGGCCCCTCTTGGCTCTTCGGACCATTGCCTGATTAGGAGTATAGTGCCACTCGTTCACTCGCTGCGGCCGCGAGTTACAGGCAGTCGCCGCGTATGGCACTATAGGCCAGCAGACTGGGATGGAATGCGAACATTCTTTGCATCCTACCCATGGAGGCAGGTTTGCTTCTCGCCGGATGATCCCAATGTCGTTGCCGACTCTGTCACGGATGTTGTGCTTCAGAGTATGGAACTTTTCATTCCATTCTCCCTGATTCCCGCAGGTGGCAAGTCCCAGCCCTGGTTTGGTCGAACCTGCAAAGCGGCGTCCCGCCGAAAGCAGAAATTACCAAGCATGGGCTAATGCAGCGACATCACGGGATGTAAAGACCAGCACATTAAAGAAACAATTTAACTTTGCCTCCAGGTCCCTCAAAAGAGTAATTGTTGGGGCGAAGTCAGCTCACATCGGCAGAATTGGCGAGAGACTAGTGAGTCTCCCTTCCGGAACTCGTGCATTCTGATCTCTTGCCAAAGCTGTCCAGGGGAACTTTTGTAAGCCATCCCTTCCAACTCTGCACATAGGAGATAATTCGTTGGCCCATGACGCTAAAGAAAAAGCCGATCTTCTGGGCAAACTCTGCGTCCAACTCGACCCTGGACGACGGGGGAAACGCACCGCCGACCATGCCGCAGTGCGAAAGCCGCATGCCGGAAGTCCGGTTTACACAAAGGGCAGTGCGTAAAGCGCTCCTTTCCCTCGGCGTTCTTAAGTCGAGTGGGCCAAATAGAATCTCTCCTATTGTGCTGAAGACGTGTGTTTTAATGCGCCTTTATCGGCCATGAGTTCGGGACTAAACGGGTTCGAACTCATGGAAGACAGCTCTAGTGCACCCAATCCCTA
The DNA here is from genome assembly GCA_947561695.1 of Tyria jacobaeae. Taxonomy (NCBI): domain Eukaryota; kingdom Metazoa; phylum Arthropoda; class Insecta; order Lepidoptera; family Erebidae; genus Tyria; species Tyria jacobaeae. The sequence goes on from OX387221.1 coordinate 9,446,546, forward strand.
AAAAAGGAGATCGCTCGGATCCGTACAACTACAGACCCATAGCCATCACCTCCTTGTTCTCCAAGATAATGGAATCAATTGTTAACTGCCAGCTCCTCCGGTACTTAGAAGACCACCAGCTCCTCAATGATCGACAATACTGCTTCCGTCGGGGTCGCTCAGCTGGTGATCTTCTCGTTTACTTGACTCACCGGTGGGCACAGGCGATCGAGACCAAGGGGGAAGCGTTGGCCGTTAGTTTGGACGTGGCGAAGGCCTTCGATCGGGTCTGGCACAAAGCGCTCCTTGCGAAGCTTCCTTCCTATATGCTTCCCGAGAAACTGTGCAATTGGCTCACCAGTTTTCTTACAGACAGAAGCATCAAGGTCGTTGTTGACGGTGCATGTTCCGACTCCAAGTATGTTAATTCTGGTGTCCCACAAGGCTGTGTGCTATCATCCACGCTGTTTCTTCTGCATATCAATGGCATGCTGCAGATAAGCAGCATCCATTGCTATGCGGACGATAGCACGAGTTTTTCTTTACACCGGCCGTGCTAACATTTCTCGGGTAAACGTCATCGAAAGCCGATTCAAACTTGTGTCTGAAATCAAAACTTCTTTATCAAAAGTTTCTAATTGGGGTCGACTTAACCTAGTCCAGTTTAACCCCACGAAGACACAGGTTTGCGCGTTTACCGCTAAAAAGAGGCCATTGGTCGTATCACCTCAATTTGAGAGCACTTCTATAACTGCATCAGCCAGTATCGGAATCCTTGGCGTCGATATATCAAGCGAAGTCCAGTTTCGCGGTCACTTAGAGAGTAAGGCCATATTAGCCTCGAAGAAGCTTTGTGTGCTAAACAGATCGAGGCAGTATTTTACTCCGGCCCACCGCCTGCAAATTTATAAGGCGCAGGTTCGGCTGCACATGGAATACTCTATGCAGGTGCACCCCAGTACCAGCTTCTCCATCTTGACCGCATTCAACGGAGAGTGACTCGCATCATCGACTGCCAAGATATTTCTGATCGACTTGACACTTTGGCGTTGCGTAGAGATGTAGCTTCACTCTGCAACCTCAGGTTTCCGCCATCGTCCTACGCGACAAAATATCCATCCCCATCACCTGGACGATTGGCACTCCACATCTGTGCGCTTCCACCAGCTTATGGAACAAATTGTCGCCTGCCGTATTTCCGATCCGATACGATCTTCAAACCTTCAAAAAAAGAGCGTTCTCCTACCTAAAAGGCCGTCACTTACCATCAGGTGACCCGTCTGCTCGTTTGCCCCCATCGCATAAAAAAAAAAAAAATGTATCAAAATTCATCTGGGCAACAATGGCCTATTAATTAACTTGTTTGTTTTATAAAGATTGTTGATGAACATATTAGATCATTTTTTTTTTTTTATGCGATAGGGGGCAAACGAGCAGACGGGTCACCTGATATATTATACTATTTCTTAAATGTTTCTACGGTCCAGAGCTAAATGTATTGTTGGTGTATTATTCCTCTTCATAAACATTATGAGGAAAGGCATATGAGGAAACGAAGGCAATTCCATCAAAATTATCTATCTATCTGCGTTTAGGTCTAGGCAGTTTGTAAGTTCCTTAGTTAACATGTATTAAGATTCGATTAAGAAATCATTTGATTATAAACAAGCCAGTTTACCACATATCGTGAAAGTCATAAAGTCATGTCATACTTAAATGTCTTAGATAATCATAAGAAAAAGTTATAAAGACGAGTTTATGTGCGACAAAAACATGTATATTGTAAGTTGTATATAGAACATATTTTTCGTATTTATCTTGGGTAGTTCCTTTCGTTTCGTTTTGTTTTGGGTGCGCACGCAGTACTCTTTGTAATGTGATGCATATTTGCATATACCCTTGACTCAAAGGCTGTCATGTCAAATGTAACTGCATTATACACATTAAGATACGATCATTTCAATCATTGCTTCCTAAGCCCTTTTAAATAACAAACGTTTGAGTCTTAATTATAACTACATATATTAGACGAACTATTTACAATTACATTACCATGAACTAGCCATATGTTACAAAAAATAGTAGCAGACAATGAGTTTCGTACATTTAAAAAAGTTGAGGTGAGTGACCTTATACAGTAAGTACATAGTCGATCGTTTTTGTTGATTTACAAAAACGAAATAAATTGCTTCAAGCTAAGAGATATATCTCAACAACTACGTCTCGCTTGTTTATATGTATTCTGTCTCGTAATGCTTACTTCTGTGTACTTAAATAAGTGGCTACTGGCACAGTAATACCTGTCATTTGTTAATATCCGTACCTAAATAAATTTGAATCTAGAATTGCTATCTTATAAAGGTTTAAAACAATTCAAGACCACTGGTTCTCATAATAGAAGTGGAATATTCTGAGCTTTTAGTTTCATGTATTCTGGTATAGGCATTTCTGAATTTGTCTTGATATCGGCAAGGTGTCTAACAACAATGATTACCTAATATTTTACTAATTCATAATAATTTTTCCATCATAACATAATATAATGTTTAAGTACCACAGTTGGTAATAATCTCTGGAACGTCTAAACAAAATTATTCTGTAAGGTTTGATATACCTAATGTTTATAAGAACGTTAGGCTACGCTTTCGAGAATTAAAGTAATTCGCATGTTGTAATATAATATAGATTGCCATCGGAGGCGAATTGAAATATTTTAATTTATTGAGATAACCGTCGATTCGTATCATGAATATAAACGAGTCAAGACAAAAACAAGATGTGTCTGAGGAGAAATAATAAGAGCCGTTCGACAGCCACGATCGGTCTAGCCGCCATCGTCCTTGAGTGTAGAAATCCTTGATGAGTACAATCAACCGCCACCGGATAGTCGCCTCCGTTCAGGGCTGTCAATTAATATTTTAACTACATGTAAGGCAAGTTGTAGAGTCTATTTCAATTCTACTACTTGTATAAGTCTGTTGCGTAAACTAGTTAGGTAATTATATTTATTAAATATTGGTTTATGGCTAAGTTGCTTGTCAAGCTTAGTATTAAGTACATATGAATATGTTTTCATAGAATCTGATCCATCTCAAACTGCATAAAGATATTTTAGAATAAAACACACGTATGTACTTATTTTTTTCTTGAAAACTTGTTTTATTATCTATAGTCACTACAGAGCAGCCCTACAATTTTATCGGTATGGCGTAGGCGCTAGCAAATATGTAAGTCTTCCTACAAAAAACTAAAACTGAAAATAATTTGGTGCTAAACATTGTAACTAGGCTCTACAGAATTTAAAAGCCTAGCCTAGCTCATCATCATTGCAAATAATACATATGACAATACATTTGGGGTGTATATAAATAATACTCCACAGAGGGACACTATCGAAGTGTGTTAATTACAATATTCAGCTACTTTACTTAAAGTAACACAGCTTTTCATTGTAGACAAATATTATTTTTTAAAATTGATTTTTGTAATTTTTGTTTCCAAGTATTATTTATTATATTAGTATTTGTTAATTTCAATCAGTAAATATTTTGCAGTAGCAGGTACATGTGTGTCCTTATGTCCACAAACAACAGGCACCTATGTAGGTAATACGTTTTAATCGAAACGAGTACGTAAACATGTCACGCGTTAAACCCGACCGCAGTTTAAATTGAATTTAACTCCAGCCAAGACCTGTCAACTTATCGAATATAAATTCTCTTAATAATCGTTACCAATTACGTGAGCGTTCGGTCTCGTACTATCCTATCTGTCCCTGCAGAAATGCTGCAATTACTACGAGGGATTAAGATCTTTTTGCAGTGGCGTGTAAGGGAGATATTGAATTGTCGAATGGGACTTCGATTAGCCATTTCGTTGCGGAGCAGCGACGTCGTGAGGCGCGCCATGCTTGTCCACCGCGAGAAATGCTGGAAGTTATGAAACGATTGCCAACTGGGAATTAGAGTGGCAACTATAAATATGCGAAAACTATTCTATCTTTGTCAAGGATACATAAATACTAATAATGTAACTAAATCTAGACTCGCTTTGTAATACAATGATAATAAAGTTATGTTTTGAGCATAAAAAATATACGTCGGCTATCCGGACCTTGGTTACACGTATTCACGATGATGCGGATTGTCAACCGCAATCATACAAATCACTGCCCACAAATATTAAATAAATTCAATTTCAGAGTACTCCGTAGACCACCTCGCAATCCTATAACACCCCTAGCTCCACCTCTTCGCCATAGTGTTAAGTGTTAATTCGCCTATACCCCACATGTGCAAACTTATAAACGAATACATCACGATCAGGTTGACGTCCACTGTGATTCATTATCGACATTTGGTCAAACGTATGAAAATATGATAAATAGTAATTACCTATTATTTAATATATTACCTACAATTTAAGTTGATGTAAATAAGTCTTTAAAATTGTATGACAGATGTTGATACAAATAACACTTTGCATTTCGTGATTACCTTTAATTGGTTCTGCAGTTAGATTTAAGACATAAATACTTGTGTGTTCCTATCTGTATTATATCTGTAACAACTGTTGGTGAACCTTTATTAAATAAATAAAATTATAAAATAAACTCTGTAGTTTAATCCATGCAAGACTAAACTAAGAAGTTATGTAAAAAAGAAACAAAAAAACAGAAGACGCGAGTAAATATCGAAGTGTTACAAAAACCTAAAATGAACTGTTGATGGAAGCTTTCTTTTGTCGAAAAAATATTAAATTATCCTGATTTTCGATCATCCGAATGTCTTACTGTAACAAATTAGTCCAGATAATCCAGTCGTCCCTGTATGAGATAGACATTTATCGATACAAATAGCTTAAGGCTCTAACTCGAAGTTACTGCTTAATATGTTTATGTACATAAGTATATTAGTATGTATATATAACGAAGAAAATACAATATTTTTCCTTTTTAAAATATTTGTCAACGTTGGTTTCGAAAAACCAACATTTACCAACAACTACCAACAACCAACATACATACTATCCGCTATTACGTATACCGTAGTGAGAGGTCTCCGTAAGCCCGAGTTCTTTTATTCATCCTAGTCCATTGAAATGCTACATTTTTAGGCCTTACCTTGCGTTTTTTAGAGGACGCAATTTTATTTTTTTGATGTGTAGGGGGGGTCAGTGTAAAGCTAAAACCAAGTTTGTGGGGTCGCCACCCTTGTCCCACGGCCGCCTTTCGGAACATTTTCGCTTATAACTTTTTTATTTATAGTTCTACGACAAAAAGTTACTGTACCAAAGTTGTAGAGAATTTAATTTGCAACAAAAAATGTTAACATTTTTTTTATCAGATAAATAGTTTAAGAGATATATAGTAAAAGCCATTTCAACCCCTATTTTCAAGATGGCGGCCGTGGGACAAGGGTGGCGACCCCACAAAATTGGTTTTAGCTTTACACTGACCCCCCCTACACATCAAAAAAATAAAATTGCGTCCTCTAAAAAACGATCCCCAAATGTAACTTTTCAATGGACTATCATATTTGTCTAATTGAAATTAGCCGGCTAATTACTTGGTTTATAAAAATTGTTGAGTATAGTGCCTAAAAATAAAATTATCCAAAACACTACTGCGATTACTCTCACCACGCGGCAAAATCTGACACCGGGGGCGGTGGGATCTGAGGCGCGACGATCGATAGTCTGTCACAGTCAAGTTCACGGCCTCGGCCAATGTTCCGCAACATTTCCTCATTCTGTCTCGTTACTCTTTTATTTATCACTACGATGTACATATTAAATCGAAAGCATTGCAATTGATAGCCTTGTCCAAGAACTAAAGACACCCAATTGTTTTCTTATTTTGAATAACTATGATCGACATGTCTTCTATGAAATAATTAGACATTGTCTAAATCCTAAACACCTGGACTCTGTTTAAAATAAAGCAATTAATTAATTTGATTCTTAAATTATGGCATTGTACGACTAGATCAAATAGCTCCACGTGCTTATTGTTCTTGACATTTGGCGTGGGGTCGACGACCAGTTCTGCCGAAACGTTTGCTAATACTAAGTGAAGGGAGTTGATTGAATTTCGGTATATCCATTCTTATATTCTGCATATTTTTTTTTTATAATCGGCATCTTTTGGCATTAACCAGGATGACATTTTAAATACAGTAAATATACTACAATAGTACAATACGAGTATGTATATATATATACACTACCGTCCAAAAGTTTGGAAGCAACAAGATAAAATCAAATAAAATAAAAGTAAGCCATCTTAAACTTATTTTATTGATACAGAATTAAAAAAATAGACAAAACACACTTCTACAACAATGAAATTAAATAAGTAATATAAAAATTAAATCAAATTTTAGCTTCATCGAAGTGTCCACCCCTCTCTTTAATTACCTTCTCGCATATTCTAGGCATCCTACTAATTAATTTCATAAAATACTGTTCATCTAACTTCTTCCATTCGCTCTGTAATAGTTGCCACAAATGTTCTGAGCTCGTAGGAGATTGATTTTTCACCCTTCTATCTAGTTCATCCCAAACAAGTTCAATGGGAGAAAGGTCAGGTGATTGAGACGGCCACTGCATGATTTTCACATCTTTTTTCTTCCTTAAAAAGTTCTGGCACAGTTTGGACGAATGTTTCGGGTCGTTATCTTGCTGAAAAACGAACCCAGGACCAATAAGATTCAGTCCACTGGGTATGGCGAAATCCTTAAGAATTTTCAAATAGCGTTCCTTGTTTAGTTTTTCGGTTATCCTCACAAGACTTCCGAGTTTATTGTTGCCGAAACACCCCCAAACCATGACATTACCACCACCATGTTTGATAGTAGGCACTGTACAAGCTTCTGAAGCTCTCTCTCCTTTAGATCGGCGCACAAAAACACGTCTATTGGACCCGAAAATCTGAAACTTCGATTCGTCACTCCAAAGAACTTTTTTCCATTGGTTTATTGTCCAGTTTTTATGTTCCTTTGCCCATTCTAGTCTGTTTTTCTTATGCCGAAATTGTGTATATATACATATATATATCTTCTATACTTTAATACATTTACTTTAAAACATAGATAGTAATTGCTATCATACGATCGAGATACGATCGATTTAGAATGGAAGTGCAGAAAGCTAACATTCTTATACAATTTGTTAATCAAATTATATTAATGAAATAATTATGGTCAAAGTTATATCTTGAGGCGATCTCTGGTATAAATAAATACTTACATTAGTAATTTTAAGAAAAAAAGTATTGTTTGTGTAAAATTCGTCGGTCGGTTGAAATCCACGGAAGGCCGTAATTCTGCACATACATAATGTAATACCTGCTCATTAAAATCTGCCAATTTATAGATTCACTATTATATACTATTCACTAATATAAAAATTCTAATAAGTGGTCGGTGTTTACCGGTATTTACCTCGACGCCGTTATTTTACCCCATCTGTTGATAGCGATGACCGTAAACCACTTGTAGTAAGTACCTAGTTGATAAAAAGTTGTTTATTCTGGTCCATCGATATCTATATTAAGTGATGTTCCTCTCTTACATTTATGATACAGACTGTTCGACACTGGAATGTTGTACCACAGGTGGGGATCCAATTATAATAATTTTATTAAATGTAACTGATTTCGTCTGTTTAGAGTTAGCTGTCTGATATAAATCTCCGTAGATCACGAGGTCGTTAATGTGATATTCGTGTCGGCGCCGTCTCAGAGATAGGTAGGTTGGTACTGTTATTCTCTTGTCCATTCAAATGATCCGCGCTTTCATAATTATTTAATCTATTTTAAGATTTAGTTCAGTGCCGAAAATCATCAATATCTTTCCAATACATAGTTTAATCTGAACTCTTTGTGTTAATGATTTGTTTTAGTCTATTTTAAACCATGACGTGGGGTCAGTAGTTTCCGCTATATTTGATATGCTTGACCTGATAAGACCGTCGACCACGCGACACTTGTCAACCCCTTCCAGTGCAGAGGGTTGATTGCCCTTCCGACTTATTGATTGGGCTATGAAAAAAAGGAAATGATATTTTAAACTGTGTACATAATATAATTGTTTTTGGGAGCAAAATGTGTTTAACGCACCGAAGATACATTTATCAAGCATTTATTTTACCAACTTTACATCTACTTCCTAGTCCGTAGATTCCTTTCAACTTCTAAATCAATTATTACTATTCATATATTTATCATATTTTTGAAAACGTTAAGCAAGATGTGCTATTTTATAGATGAAACCATTTCATGAGTCCTTAGCAAAGCGTGCGAACGCTGACCAGTTACGAAGTCTCAGTTAGCCAAATAATACGAGTGTGTCGTAAGTACAATGAAAGCAAGTGCTTTCATTGTACTATTGAGGATCGTGAGTTGCACATAAATATCTGAAAAGGCATTCTGGAAAGAGAAGGACTAATACATTCACCGTTAGCATATTAGTTGTCGGGTTTTGGCTCAACTCTCAGACTAATTAATTATAACTATTATTGTCGTGGTCACGTATGATCGTTACAACACTTGTCGTGTCAATTCGTGCTAACGTTATAACTGTACATGTAGATAAGACTCAATCTGCAGTCGTTAAATTTTATGCAGCTGTGTATGAGATCTGAATGAGTACTTAAGAGTACTAAGGTGTGTATTGCGGTCAGCGAGGAACTTGCTTGCGTTGCGTCACCTCAGTCTCGGTAATGGTTGCACCAAATCAATCTTGGGCGCTGACTCTAATCGTACCTCTCGCTCTCTTGTAGAAATAGTTTGCAATATTTATCGCAGCAATATGATCATTTACTGGTATAGAAACATCTTACAAAAATTAAAGATTAAATAGTACGTTATGTTTTTGTTGTTGTATTTTTTTAATGCATTTCTCATAGCGCATTTACGGATTATACTTGCTACTTGTAAAAAGTCAGCAAATCATAAAAATAAATAAGGCGTTCAATAACGATACAAATAGACCACTAATAAAAGACCTACGTATCATTTTTTCCGTTAAGTACATTTTTCTTTGTATATACAATTTACTTTAATACCAATTTACTTTTGCTACAGTTTACACCAGGTGCCGCGGAAAGCGCCGCGTGCGGCACTAGTTCGTCTTCGTCGACTTCTTCTTCTTCTTCGTCATCATCTTCATCCTCCTCTTCATCGTCATCGGACTCGGACACCGCTGACGCCGCTGGCGGCTCCGCACATGCTTCTGCCGATGACTCCAATGTCGCTCTCGCTGCTGCATGTCAATTACAGGTATCTGAACTATTTAATCAGTTTAGTTGCCGTCTCCTAGTATTAGCCGTCAGGTGGTTTGAAATAACAAACTAATATTGTATTTCCTATTTAGAATGATATACTAAAATATCTTTCCCAGGTCATCGACGATGCAGACCTTGCGGAACTATTTCCAGAACAAACATCGAGCGCGCCGGCGCAACAGCCTAATTTCTCGACGTTTACAGTGCACAACGCGGCTCCGGATAACGACGACAAATCTATCGTTGATAATGGTGAGTGATGATTGAATACTAGAAATATATGCGCTTCGTTTTCAACTTTTTATAAGTTATTTATGTTTCAGGTGACGGGTCCAGTAGTGAAATGGAGCTGACGCCTCAGTTGGTGACAGCTGCAATACAAAGAGCTACAGCTGACTCGTCTGGTTCCGAAAATGAGTGCTCGAATGCAGACACCGTTCACCCAAACGCTACCCATTACGCTTCCAGTTTGTTACAAGAGTTTGTTGCGCGGACACAGCTACTTAGTAATACGGCACCACTAACTACAGCTTCGACATCGTTGTCATGCGGAATTAATACTAATCCCATTGAAGGTGTTCCAACAATTAGCGATTGCGTACTCGGACAAATAAACAACATGCCTGAAATAGCGCCTATTGCTACAAATTTTTTATCAACTTCTCAACATTTGAGTTCACAGCAAACTGAAGAACTCTCGCAAATCAATGAAGATCTAGAAGAAATAACTGGTGTAACCGACTCTGTTGATATATCAATACCTAACCCACCTAGTCTGGATGATTGTGTTGATAATAATGATTTCATGAATTTGGATATAACACAAGGAAGTTCGGAGTTAGGAAACGCTACTGATCTTTTGAAAACTTCTCCTTTAACAGTAGTAAGTTCAGATATTAAACATATTAATCAGGCAGGCACTCAGAAGTTGGATACAATTAGTACAAATTCTGTTGAATCTCAAGATGATGTTAAACACGTTATTATTGAATCAAGAAGAAAAAGAGGGCGACCCAGAAAAGTGCGTAAAACCGAAGACGGTGTTGAATCTCAAAAAGAAGACAAACCGGTAGTCAATGTTATTAATTATCACAATAACAACGATCCTCCTAATGTATCTCCAGATTCTGGTATTCTCTCCAATCATAATTCACCCACTCATTCACCTTTAAGGCGACATGAGACAGAAGAAGCAAACAATAGACATAGTAGGAAATCCATTCAAAAAGAAAACACTACACAAGAAAGAAGAGCGATGAGATCGAAATCTAAAAGCAAAACTCGTTCAAATAATAGATCTGATTCAAGTGATTGTGATTATCAGAAAAAAAGAATAGAAAATGAAATTAAGCAAATTAAAACGGAAGCGCCATCGCCAGTACCACTAAAACAGGAACAGAATAGATTTGAAAAAAATAAGAAAACTGATCATAAATTAGACATAGCCGCGTTGGATAGAATGTTGTACGCCACAGATAGAGTATTATATCCGCCGAGAAAAAAGGTAGGCCGTAAACCATTGAGTAGAACAAAGACAACTAAGGATACACCGAAGACTTTGAAGGATAAAAATCAGTACGATTCTGGTGACAGTGATGAATCTGTACCGACCGACAGGTCTGTGTTATCTGGGGTATATGCTAAACGTAAAGAACTTAATAATAAAATCGCCAATTTACCAAAAAATAATAATACTGCATTTGGTAACACATGGAGAGATAACCAGAGTGAAAATGAAGCAGTTGCAGATGATCTGTTAGATCCAACTTGGAAACAAATTGATTTAAATCCTAAATATAAAGATATTTTATCGGGCTATAAAAGTGACCACGAGTTTAAGCCATATAAGAGCTGTAGTCGTCTCATTGAATCTGGATACAAAAGTGATTATGGGTGCCGGTCTGGTTACAAAAGTGATTATTACCGGTCGGGCTACAAAACTGATCATAGATCAGGATATAAAAGTGACAAATCGGGGTATAAAACGGACAATAGTGTCAGGAGTATACGACGACGCATGAGAAAACTAAAGAAAACAAGGTCAGTAAGAGATAGATCTTATTATAAAAATCAAAAACATTTTGTGTCAGAGCAAGAGATACTATCGCTAGCTAATAAAACTTTTAGCAACTTGACTTTAGGTCATAGTTCAAGTGATTCCGAATGCGAAAGCTATTTACGGAAATCAAACACTAGTCCGAAATACACAAGTGTTTGTATAAAATATCCACTGTCTTCAAAGTATGAGTTCGGGTTTTCGAAAGTTCCTCAAAAGCAAGTATTTAGACTAAATGCCTCTGACCCGTTTGCTCCAGGCCCAGTGTTTAGTGGTTTGCAACGTCCAGTAACAACGCACAACATTTTTAAAGTGACTAACAACAATAATAATAACACCTTGCTTAAGTCCCCAAGTAAAGCTAATAGTTACATTGGGACCCCATTACCAACTCTAAAACCTGCATTTACTCATAAATTTGGCGCTTCACCAATTTGTACAGCATCGAAACTTCAAGGTTCAAAGAAAGAAAACGATAGTAGCTTCAAATATTTTTCACGGGCGTTATCTCCAAAACATAAAAAACAATCCAAAAATGCTCTTAATGGGACCAAAAAAGAAAAAGATATAACACCCAAAGTACTACCAGGTATTTTCGAAAAAGCTAAAAATAGTTATGTGCCCAATAAGTCTCTTTCAAGAAATGTATTTCTCAATTTCATAAAACCACATATAAAACCATCGTTTCATACTAAAAAACATAGAAGGACAGTCGTTTTAGCACCACCCAAAATAAACTTAAAACCTACTGAAAGACTGTCTCGTGTACCCGTAAAAACTGAGAATAAACATAGACACAGAAACAAGCGTAGACATCGGTCTAGGTCGGTGTCTAAATGCCGAGAGACTTATACAAACACTATAGAATTGGTTGATCAAAAGTTCACCCAGGATATGGACAGCCTTGTATCAAATTTTATTAAATTATGTCAAATAGCACCAAATTTAATTGCAAGTGTTGTTGAGAACTCACCTAAGGCAGAAAGGTCATCGACGGAAATAACTTCTATTAAGTTACTTAAAAGAGGATCGAAGAAACGTAAAACATTAGATAACCAAGAAGCAGTTACACCTACTTCTAAAAGAAGGCATAAGAAACAACTAGCAGAATCTCAAAGCAAAGGTGGTAAAGATACCAACGAACATAAATTACCACTTAAAAAGAGGCATTATCATATAAACTCATCTACAGGCAATTCGTTAAGCTTAAGTCTTGTCTCAACTGAGTTTGACGAAAGTTCGAAAAATAGCACCAGTCCGGAGAAGTTTTTATGTACGGAGACCGATTGCACAGGAGAAGTCCAAAGTAATGCACCTGAGTCACCTAAATCGAAAGTAACGTATGAAAAAGCCAAAAAGAGTACTGATGTTTCGAAAAATGTTTCCCAATCAATGCTTTTCAAATCTGAATCATCGCCAAAGAGTTCAAAACCGAATAGTAGTATCGACGCAACTGACATAGCGATTAAAGTGGATGAAACTAATACTGTTCTCAGTAAAGATCTTGCCGCGAAATCCTTGAACGCTGATGATGAATTATCTATCAAGAGACCAACTGCAGACCAATCCGATCTTTCAAAAAAAATCTATGAAACGTCCGAGAAACTAAAAGCTGTTCACAAAATGGTAAATGACTTAGAGAAATCTTTACCGAAATCGAAAGATGAGGTGAGATCAGAATTTGCTAAACAGGATTCTATTAAAGTGTCGTCACCAAGAACTGAAGCTAAATCATCACCTATTCGTCATTCTGCGCCTATAGTTACTCCTAAAAAGCGGCATAGATTAGAAGCTGACAAAGTTATATCTCATTCAAGTTTGGACCATGTTGTACAGTCCTTGTCTAAAAAGTTATCAGAAGACAAAATTGAAGCGGAAACCCCAAGAGATTCTAAAGACGTTGATCAAAATAGTAACAAGGAAGATACTTCTGAGTGTGAAAAACCTGATTTAGTGTCTTCAAGCAATGATTCTACAAATAATACCCCTATAGATCCTTTAAAGAGCATGTCAGCTCGATCACTATATAAAAGTTCTATTCCTCCGGCACAAAAATCAGAAATAATGACTCGTAAGAAGAATAGACTTGAAGGTTTGACGAGTAATCTTGTATCAAAAATTAATCCAAGTGCAGCTACAAAAGTTTTAGATACTCTCTTAAATAATAATATTCGTAAGTCAATAGAATCTCGTATCCTGGAAAAAGAGAAAAATAGCGTAGAAATACCTGCTAAGGTTATCGATGATAAGAATAAAAATAAGGAACAACCACAAATGAATACGAGAGCTACAGTTATTAAGTCCCCGGTGTCTAAAGGTAAAGTCTTAGACACCAAGAAAACTAAAGGATCAGAATCGCCCCTTGGGCAGTCAGTAGTTGTAAACATTGATAAACCTACGGGTATATTTGAACCATCTATTGATTTAGAAGACCAAATCCCTAAATCATCTATATGTGTTACGCATGTATTATCAGATCTAAATAAAGTTAAATCAAAAACTAAAACTGATTCTAAGATCACAACTAGCGCTTTGCTCGCTCCTATTGATACAGAGTCTGAAATACCTTTAGCTTTAATATCAGAAACACCAGATCCTATCATTCGACCGAAAAGAGGTGAATCAATAGCTGCTGTAATATCTGACAAGCTCTCAGAAACTACAAGTGGTCATAATTTACGACAGCCCAAAAGAAATTTAAGTAACGACGAAGAGATGAATGACAATAAAAAGAAGAAGAAATCTAACATTTTAAGGGAAAGTAAATTAGTTTTACCGGCTCGAGTGCTAGTGCCAAAAGTACAGGCGGAACGGTTACAAATTAATGATGTTCTGAAGAAAACAAACTTGCAACATGAAAAAATAGAAGTTAATGAAATTACTGATATTAAAACAATTGACATAAAAAAGAAAACCAGGAGACGTAAAGCAATTAATAGAACTGGTTTTCCAAGTGTTAAAAAGAAGAAGAAAAAAGTTGATGCCATTCAAAACATAACATCGGATAGTCACTTTACTTCCGATACTGATAATAACTCGGCATTTGAAAGAGTGCCAAAGGATGGTGAAGCAACGAGTACCTTTTTGGAACGCACTACTAGTAAGAAAGTTGAATTGAAAGTTGTGTTAAATAAGGATGAATGTCCAAAGCAAGGGCGATTAACAGTTGTAGCACTTGAAAAGTTGCAAGGAAAAGATGTAAGAAATGAAAACAACAGAAATAAGACAAACAATGCGAGTAATGAGAAAAAAACGTTAAATTCCTCTATTTTAAGAGCTCCAGCTTTACAGTTAAAGAGCAAAGCTGAAAAGGAAGTCAGGAATCGCATTAATAAGTGGGAAGTACTAAGTGAGACCGATAGTATTCCGTCGTTGGCTAGTTCCCTTAGCAACGATCCGGAAGATAGTATACCTTTGAGTCTATTAAACTTGAAACATGATAAACCTGTGAGTCGTTTGGATAATCTTGAGAGATTGAAGCGGAAAAGTAGAGCTATATCGCCCTCTCAAGAAATCGAAGAAATATTTTCAAAAAGAAAAGCCATAGAGAAGAATTCCAAAGGTTGTTTACGTCCTAAATCAAGTCTTGCAGTTTTATGTCCTAGTGATAGGAGACTTACAAGAAGTTTCGATAACTCAACTGTAGAAGTAAAAAGTAAAAAGAAGAAAATTGAGAACAAAAACAATGATTCCGATTCCGAAAAACTCAATAAACCTGAAACTGTGGGTGCTAGAAGAAAGTCTCGCTCTGTTCAAGCTAATAAAAAAAGAGAAGGACAGTCAAGTTCTCGAGAAAGTTCCTTAGATACGGTAGTTAGCCGTAAATTGACATCTAAATCTAGGGAACCATCACTTGAGACACTTCGTGACCATGACGAAAATGATCCTCTACCATTGAACGAAAAGGAAATAGATTTTGAGAAAAGTATTGACGTATTGTCGAAGAACATAATATGTAAGAAACGAGTAGCTTCATCTCGTGACGACAGCCCGGCTAGTAGTGTGGACAACCGTGATAAACCAGTTATATCGAAGAGAAATCCGCGACTTCGTAAAAAATTCTTGGCAGCGGGGTTGTTTTCTGATTATTACAAGGAAGAGTGAGTTAATCTTTCTTTTACATGTTTATCATAGATTTAAGTTATCACATATCTATAACTACTGTTCCATATTTCAGTCCTAGGCCAGAAGGAAAAGGCAAAAATATTGTTACTCAAACTGAATTCCCACCCGGTCTCTTAGCACCACCACCATACTGTGAACGTTGGGTTCGTCGAAGATTACAACACTTTACGCTTCCATATGACATTTGGTGGCAACAGCATTACAACCAGCCTGTGCCATCATGGAATTACAAGAAGATACGCACAAGTAAGCAGATATACATACTTATATATAACTACTTTAATAGACTTCTCAGATTTGTATAATGAAAACAAAACTTCATCTTAATTTGTTTTCCAATGCTGATAATTTCAGATGTTTACTACGATGTGAAGCCATCCGCAGAGGAATGTGAGAGTGTTGCATGTAATTGCGTTCCGTCATCTGGATGCAACGAGGACTGTATTAATAGACTGGTATTCGCGGAATGTTCACCACAATTATGTCCTTGCGGGTGAATATCGTTTTATGAATGAGAATATTTAGTTTTTCATGTATGGGGCTATAGATATTAATTCGCAATTCTTATCAAATTTGTCGTTTTTATTTTGCAGAGACAGATGTAAGAATCAACGTATTCAACGTCACGAATGGGCGTCAGGATTGGAGAAATTTATGACTGAGAATAAAGGGTGGGGAGTGCGCACTAAGCACAAGATCGTATCGGGAGATTTTATATTGGAGTATGTCGGCGAAGTTGTATCTGATAAGGAGTTCAAGGTAAGTAATTTAACTCCTTCAATCATATTTAAGTTTCGTCAACACTTCTACAACAGCATCACAGAGAACAGCACAATCGGTACCGTTACAGTAAAAGGTTATCGTTAAAGTAAAAATAATGAAATAACATTATCAATATCGTTTTGTTGATATTTCAGGAACGTATGGCAACACGTTATGCCCGTGACACCCACCATTACTGCTTACATCTGGACGGTGGACTCGTAATTGATGGGCACCGTATGGGGGGGGATGGGCGGTTTGTCAACCATTCCTGTCGACCTAACTGTGAAATGCAGAAATGGACTTCTAATGGTAAGAACTTTGTGAGTGTAATAATAATGATGCCCTTTATCTAGCGTGCCGTCAAGTATCTATTGAATTATTAGTTTTTATACTTTGTTTTTGTAATTGAACATTATTATCGTTACGGACGATGTCAGCAATTGGATTGACGATACGAAATGTCAATACCATGATAATTTTGCTACACATCTAACATAGGTAATGATATTTTTTTCCTAATAGACTACCCTCATAAATATGTATATCCTTTAGAGCTAGAGGTATTGATATAACTTATTCCCTTTTAGGTACCTTCAGAATGGCACTATTTGCCCTTCGCGATATTGAACCTGATGAAGAACTTACCTATGATTACAATTTTTCACTTTTCAATCCTGCGGTCGGTCAGGTATGTATTTGAACTTTCACTGTGTTATAAAAAAAAAAAATGTAAAAATAATAATGTTTCTTTTTGTGTAGCCGTGCAAATGTGACTCCGAAGACTGCCGCGGTGTAATCGGTGGCAAATCCCAAAGAATAACTAAGCAACCGTTGAAGACGCCATCCCGAACACCGTCGAATGCGTCGAATCAGTCGCAGAGTTCAAATGGAAACCAACCACGTGTCGGCCGCCCACGAAAGGCTGTCAAGTGTAATAAAAAATCAGAACAACAGGCGCTCTCTTCGTGCGATATAAAGAATATGACAATATTAAAGTACCAGCAACATCTTAACAAACTGTGGCAGGAACCACAAATGAAACCGCTCAGCACCAAAGACAAGATACTCGTCAAGGATAGGCATTGCTTCCTATTAAGGAACTTAGATAATGTGAGTTATAAATAAAATCTAGTGTAATTGTCATATGCATTATCATTATCTTAAGAGGCAACTGCACCGCACTGCACTTTAGTCGTATAAATAGCTGGTAGTTCAAATGCAATTCATAAAATAATGTCGTAGACGTATATCAGCTGAATCCTAAAGATTACTAATTTCTCTGTAACAATGCAAAATTACACAAGTGTGAGCAGACAAAATAGTTTACTTCTGCTGAAAAGTAATATATACTTACCTATATTAGGCGTACATCTAAAAATTTAATACGTTATAAATCTATTTTTGAAATATAAATAATACAAAACAAGTTATTCATCGTTCATAGCCGCTTTTAAAGGAAGAATATGAAGAGAGCTCCTTTTATCGGTCATAGTAGGTAGTCAAGTCAAAACAAAGTATACATAGTTGATAAGCAGATTAATATATTAGACTTGTATTTTTCATAACATAAGAATATCTTCGTGGTGTCTGATAGGTGCGGCGTATACGGGATCGTTTGTCTTTGACAATGACGACATCACCGCCTCATCCATCCGCACCTCCAACTCCTGGTCCAGCGCCTGTAACAAGGACTTCTACAATAGCTTCGAGTGTAGTAGTTGCTAATACCAGCAGCGTATGCACCGTAGACCCATTAGCGCCATCGCGAAGCATGGATGAGGTGGGTGCGCTGGCAAGGCTACGTGCGCTACGAGATGCTACGCCGCGCGCACCTCGGCCTAAAGACGATCCTACCGCTCCACGCGCTCAGCGACTGGCTACCTTACTAAAAGCTATGTGTCGTGTGCTTCTCGACTGCAAAGGTGAGATAATGTTAACTTACAATCTACAAAGTGTGTAAGGTATTAGGAAAACCAATTAACATTCTGTTTCGTTTTGTTTATATAGACGAGAAAGATCGTCCAATTTGTGCACCACTTTTGCGGGCGAAGGGCGAGCGGGGCAAAACTCAAGAAGGCGCTGCCATAGATCTCGCTACTATAGAAGCTAATGTAGAAACGGGACAATACACTACGCTTCTACAATTCGATACTGACATTTCATCTATCCTTGCAAGCGTCATGCGTGAACATGGTCGTCTTTCTACCATGGGAGCTGCTGCCGCTCAACTCAAAAAGGTATTTTATTTAAACGAAGATTAAATAATGAATTTATTATTATTATATAATTATTATTAATATATTATAATTATTATATATATAATAAATATATTATTATAATATATAATTTTATAAGATTTTAATAAGATATAATTTATATTTCAATAAATCTTATTATGTTTTTTAATACTTGCAGGTATATAATACAACGAAATCTGAGTATGTCGAGCTTCTGACGAAAGTACTCGATCCAGATGAATCTCTGCCTCCTGGATTTTTACAGAAAACTAAAACAGGTAACATTCTTACATTTCGATTTACGAAAAATTTATGATGAATCATTTTCATTATTGGGCAAATACCTATTCGGCAAGCAAATACAAATACCTTTATTAGTTATCCATATTACGGCTCATAAAAGTAGCGTAAGAGAATCTTCCGCGGTCCAGGTACGTGATACACAGGGCTGCAGCTAATAAAGATGAATGAAATTATCTGATGTAAGATTCGTCGAATACGGTGTACACCAAGGCAGTGTAATTGGGCTCTTTCTTTTTATTCTATATATTAATGAAAAAATGGCACTATTTGCAGACGACTGCACAGTATTTTTCAGTAATTATAAGATGAACAACAACATTTGAATCATGTATAAATGCTTCCTTGACATCTATCATTTATTGGTTGACATTAAATAAAAATTAAAAATTGATATAACTAAATATATCAATTTTAGACAGAGGCCAATCATCAATAATGAGAACAATAATTTGAATAATGTTAATTATATCGGCTTGAAAATTGAAGAAGGGACAAGCAGATATAAAATTTCTAGGCTTACATTGGAAGAGCCATATTGAATATGTATGCAAAAGGGTTCACCAGTCTGCTTACAGTCTTTACAGTTTGAAAAACATTACAACTAGAGATACACTTATACAAAATATCAGGGAAATATCGCATCAGAATTATATTTGGCATAAAACCAGGAGAATCCCACGGTGCTATTTTAAAGAATATGGTTTACTGATTTTCCATTGCATTTATATTTATGAAGACGTAAAATTTGTAAAAAAAATATGCAATTATTTGTTAAAAAAGAAAGGATACGCCTTTGTGTGTTGTGCCGAGCAAAACAAAATGATGCGCAAGAGTATGTGCTGAATAGCACCTATCATTCATGACAAAAACGAAAAAGCCAAATTTAAAAAAGAACTGAATTTCCTATCATTTAATGTTATTACTCAATCCAATAATATTTTGTTGACATAACTTTAAATCTGTAATTACTAGTCTACTATAAACTGACCCTATTCGCACACATTTCTTAACATCAAATAATACATATGCATAAGAATTTAATTTGAACATTATTATATCTAGATAAACCATGTATGTATATAAGTGTATAATTATTTACCTTTTTGTAAATGTTGTAATTGTAAACCGTATAATATTTCTCTCTTACTAATTATAATCTTATCTGCATTATTTAACATTTCCACTAATTAATTAAATATATGTAATTATTAATGTCCTACAATGTACCCGTGTTTCCGCAAATAATAAATATAATTTGATTTGAATAAACATTGTGTTGCAGAGGAGGTAATAATGTGCATCTGCGGTCTACATGTGGAGGAAGGGTTGATGGTGCAGTGCGGTGGCACAGGCTGCGGCGTGTGGCAGCACGCGCGCTGCATGCGCGTGGCCGACACGCGCGCGCCGCACTACTGCCACCACTGCGCATCAGACAAGGTACCCGCTCCTCACACCTATCTACCATCTGCCTTACACTACACTCCTGACATTGTTTCTCTTTCGAGCATATTGGCACTTTAAGTCTCTGCAAAAAGGAGGGGTGTCATAAGTTAAATTAATGATGTATGGTAACATAACTCCTAAAGGAAGACACATATATTTATTGATAGTTACATGACCGGCAAAAACATAAGTGGCTGAACGGATTTTAAAGTGTAGAGTATCATAGGAATCCTTACATGATCCTGAATGATACTGATAATATAAAAAATACATGAAAAATAGTGATTTAATTTTATATTTTAATTAATATAATATTTCATTAACTAATTTTTTTTTTGTTGTAATACACGTGTGGCGTATGAAAAAAACAATTGTTCTTAGGTATCAGTTCAAGAAAGCTGTTTATTTCTTCTTATTCTTAAAGGGATACTAATAACTTCTACTGGTCTTTGCTTAATTATATAGCAATAACATGGTTACCTTGACCTTATGCTAAGGAGGCTGTTTAAGTTCATTGGATTAGTCTCAATGACTAGGTTGAGTTTCGGTTTTGAGTCTATAAGTTTTCCATTTATTCTTGATAATTTATTGGTAGTACTTTAATGTTTTTTTTTTGTAATAGGTGGATCGTGAAATTCCATTGGACGAATACACGGAGGAGGGCCACCAGTTTTACTTGTCGCTGATGCGGGGAGACTTACAAGTGCGACAAGGCGACACGGTGTACGTGTTGCGCGATATCCCTATTTGCGACAGCCATCCAGACGTGAGCCAGAAATCCAACGACAAGACTGAGTCGCTAAAAACCAAACGTGTCGATAGAAAGAAGCTAAAGAATATTGGTAAAGGGAAAGATAAGACTGAAGACAGCATACAGAATAAGGTATTAAACGTTTAATATATCGTTATTTTTATTTCGAGTCGTAGTCTATGGACTATCAGTTTGTCATACCGGGATTGCCAATGCTTATAATGTATTACTGTACATCGTAGAAGTTATTGGCAATACCGATGACTTGTCAATATCCTCTGTGGTCGGATAGTCCCTGTATGACCACAATATCAATCAAGCAGCCTCTCAATTAAAGTAAATGTTAATTCTCTTCAGGAAAGCGAAGTGCGCAAGCACACGTATCAAACAATCGGTGAAATTCCTGTGTCAGAACTCGACATATTTCGTGTGGAACGACTATGGAAGCATAAAGACACTCAAGAGAGATATGTCTACGGGCATCATTACCTGAGACCACACGAGACGTTCCATGAACCTACGAGGAAGTACGAATATATACAATTTTTTTTTTTTTTATTAGGACGAAAAAGTGTTCAAACTGTAAGGAACGAGAGGGTTTTGAGTATCGTTTAACATTTTAACCCAACTACGCAAAAAGGAGACAAGGAGGAGGGGGATGTTTTTAAGTTAATTTAAGTATCTACGGTATTTTTCGACGCCCTAGATTTCTAAGATCTAGAAGGCTTAATAAAAATGAGTGAAATGAAAAAGGGTTTATTCTCAGCAAATATATATTTTTAGTAACAGTTTTTACTTCTGCCAAACTATTTCAACAGTATGAGATGTCATTTAAATCGTTTTAACAATGGAAATAACATAGAATTTAACATCTTGACAGTCAGCAAAAGATAATAAACTAAGAACATAACATTTTTGTAAGTAAGTAATAATCTTACTTGCTTACAAAAATGTTAAGTTCTTATTTTAATTCAAGAAGTCTGCAGAAAAATCACCTGATCCACTAACATATTGCTCACGTAGCATAGTAATTTATCAGCATTTATCGGATTTTATTGTATTTCAGATTTTTCCATAATGAAGTAATGCGCGTACCGCTCTACGAGGCAGTCCCGATTGAACTTGTTATGTCTCAGTGTTGGGTTATGGATCTCAACACGTTCTGCAAGGTAAACTTCAATGCCTAAAATTGAATATCTAACTTCAAACGCGCGCGCGTCGCTGGACGCGTCCTGCACCGTCCTGCACCGTCCTGACCTAACATTTGTTGCTGCTCATCAAGCTAAGTCTTTATAATAGTTTATAATGTTCAGCGAAAATGGCCTTGCTTTGTTATGAACCCACTTTTATTTACGGAATCTTACAAGCCCAGATTTACTACCTGTAAAGCGTCTGATTGATGTTCAGTGATGACTTGTTTAGGGCCCATGACAATACAATAATGTCATAAAACCAAGAACATGAGAATAAAATTTCATATTTCTTTTAAGGCCGGCGATACATGTAAACGCCTTAATTTTTACCTTTTTATGAGAATTTTTTAAACTGGCAAGGAATAACTGAATCATTTTGAAATTTTGTGGGGTTATTTATTACATATTCAAGTACAGAATTTTTTTTTTAATTTTATTTTATTCAAAGTGGCCGCCGTAAAAATGAATCTCGGGCGTTCTCACTTCTCGTACGGTGATCTGAAATTAAAAAAAATAGTTTGTACGTGTTCATAAAACATATATCTTCTAGTTAAACCACAAAAAATCAAAAAAAGTCAAAAAATCGTAAATTGGCACACCTCAGAAAAAAAAAGTTCGTTTTTTAACCCTTTTTTTCAATGGTTTTTTGGTAAAAAGGGTTAATTTTTTAAATTTTTTTTTTGAATTTTTGAGGTTTAACTAGAAGCTATTACTATAAAGTAGACGTGTAAAAAATTTCATTAGAATCGGTTGAGAACTTTTTGAGTTATCCCGCCCGCAAATTTCAAAAAAGTCGTTTCGAGAAGAACGCGGTTAAAGTTTTGACACACAGAAACAGTATGATTACAGTGGCTTACCGATTAATCAGCGATTCCAGGGCCATATAGAAGTCCTTCGGTACGTTCATAGAACTCGTTTTTCTTTGTAAGTTCCTGTAGACTTGCTTGACGAACTTGTTTGGTCGTCAAAGAGCTGCGGCGATTTGCTCGACTCACCCTTTGCTCATCGATTTTTTCTTTGTACGACATGCATTGGCGGCCAATAACTATTTGCATTGAGTTCATAACTCGTAAGATAAAGTTAAATCCATCATTGAACAACCCTGCAGATATAAAACCTTGCATATCACGACGATTTTAAAACCTAAACCTCTGTTACCACTTTCTTCAAATTTCACAGGTAATTTACAATCGCGACATATCAAAATCTCTGACAATGCTGTAAACACGGTAAAAAACTCGATAAACCGATAGCCTCGAAGCGCACTGTAATGGACATCATCTTCGTGAGCGTTAGAGAGTTTTTTCGCACTTGTACTCTGCGGCTCTGTATTTTCTTCATTGTTATTACAGTGTTGATTTCCATGGAACTTTCTTTTTCGTGGTTTTGCACTACGGGTTGATATATTTCTTTCACTTTTAGGATAAGACTGCATTTTTATTTCACTTATTAATTTACTCCGCACAGAACGAATGCCAGAAGTATACTGAACTGTAGAAGTATACTATACTGAACTAAAATAACGGCAACACTGGTTTTAAGTATTTTATGTTAACTATATAGTGGTTGTATACCTAGAATTGGAAGACAAAAGATTTTCGGAACATCTGCTGACCCGGTTCAACCATACAATAGACCCCAAGAGTGTAAATTCGAAACCCAGGTTCCGAGAATCGAGCGCTCAGTTACAGACTTCAATAGCGCTCAATCGCCGAGTTAAGGCGAAGCACTTAAATGAGTTTTTAATATATAAATAATGATAATTTTGTTTTGAAAATTTACAGGCATATTTTTGAGATGATATTATAACGATATATAAAAAAAAAACTTTTTTTTTACATTTATCGCCGGCCTTAATATTGAAGATAATTAAGAAGATTAATCATGTAACTCACTCATATCTGTCGTCTTAGGGTCGTCCAGTGGGTGCGGCAGAGCCCCACGTGTACATCTGCGAGTTGCGCGTGGACCGAACCGCTCGCCTGTTCACCAAGATCTCGCGCCCCAAGTACCCCATCTGCACTAGACCTTACGCTTTCGACCACTTCCCGCATCGGCTTAAGATTACACGAACTTATGCTGTAAGTTATCTGCTTATATATATATTCAAACTTTGGCATTATTTTGTCGCAAAATATAATGCATTTGTATTTGCATGCATTGATATGAATTTGTATTTTGAAGCCTCACGAAGTATCTCCGGAGTATTTAAAAGGCAGAGCGGCTCGCAATGCAGCTGTCACTACAGACAAAAATAGCAAAGGTGTTGCAAAAGATCTTAAAAAGAAATCTACAGCTGCTTCGGCAGCAGAAGTTGCTAAAGTAAGTACAAAGTCCAATTTATATAACTATACCTTTTACATGTTGGTATTTTAAACAATTATTATGGATTAGAATCTAATACTTTTATTATAAGGTGTACATTGTAAGGAGATTCTTGTCCCATAAGGTACCTAGGCGTAAGCGTATGTATGCATGACTCAGCAAAGAAACGATTTCTAAACGATTGTAACAACAATTATCCATGGATAAAATTATAGTTTGCTGGAAAAGTCAAGAATTGTTACCACGTTCTCATCACTCACTTATGTAGTGGGTATTCTGTCAATGGTATTAAAGTATTACAACAAAGCAAAAAATCGGATAACTTTATTCCAGCCTTGCGATAATACCAACGAATCATTTTTGCTATTCCTAAAGTAAGTAACGGAATGCTATATAAGAAAACGTTTGTTTTATTCAGGGCTGCGGAGGGGCGCGTGCGAATCTAAGTACGAGTAGCGGGTCCGGGGCCGCTGTGCGTTCGGCGGCGGCTCAGAAGGAGCGCGTGAACAGCATCGCGCGGCGACTGCTGGCGCGCGGCGGATCGCGCGCGCCGTTGGACGCATCCTACCTGCTCGGCCCGCGCCGTGCGCGTCGCTCCGTGTCCTGACGCTGTCCGAGCTGCGTCCCGCACCGTCCTGACCTTCTTACCGTTCGGGCATCGACTGCTCGTTTCCCAGTTATCTCAGCTACGGATTTGAGATTGCGGCCGGTGAGTACATCTGTGCGCCTCGGAAACGAAACCGCAGTAGACCGAGGCACGACGATATGTAAGTAAAATTGTACGACGTGCTAAAAATACGCACACCCGTGAGTCTTCTCGAACTATTTTTGAATTTTACTTGTTAATATGGAGGGCTCCTTGCTCCCGACCCTCGAGATAGTTATATATTTTTACCCGGGACACTTCAGTATTGTTTTAACGACTTGTGTATGTCCCAGATAAATTGTAGGCTAATCGAATTAATAGTTAACGACCACTGGTGCGAACTGATGTTGAATGTTGAAGAGTTTTAATAGAGGTTAGATACGAGAATGTTTTTTGAGAGGTTGTTAATTTAGTGTTAGCTATTAATTATTATTTTTAATTATCTTCCGCTAGAATATAAATTGAAGGAAGTAGATTATTTTTCTGGTCATTTGTAGTATGTGCTTGGAGCGACCGGCCGGCTAAGCTATAGTATCCGCCGTCGTGCACTAAAATCTCTCTTATTTTTTACAAGTTTAGTTAAGTAAGTTGTAAATGTGTAACGTTTAAGGTGGTTGGTTGTTTTATTTTTAAATCAAGATGATTAATATATTGCTTACTGTACGGACCTTATGTTAGTCCACTATGAAGTGTTTCTCTGCTTGTTTATGACATAATATTATGTATAATGCGCGTCGCTCGTTTCGCGACTTTTTTCATGCTAGCCTTGAAATTGTGATTACAGAGAACAAAGTTGTTTTTGTTTCTAATTTATTTGTAAATTACTGTTAGTTTGTACACTTTCCTTAGTAACTATAACACTTAAGTGACTTTTACAATATTAAGAAACCATTGTAAGTATTTCCCATACTACTATCTACACTCATTAATATTATTCATTTAGCAGCGGATGTTGAGGTCTTTGGTCCCAAAATCTTGTATCAAATTTATGTAATGGTGTATACAAGATAATTGTGTTGGCATTAAGATACACATGAAGTAAAACTTCAGACAATTCGTAGCTAGTACATTTTTAATTATATGAAGCGAAAAACTTTACCATCATCATCTTATCGCCGTCCACTGCTGGACGAAGACCTCCCCCAAGGAGCCAACTTAGACCTATATATGTATTTAAATATGCATTCGTTTTTCCAATGACAAGACATATACATAAATAATAAAACTAATGTTCTTATAACTGATTAATTGTAAGTTTAGGTCAAGCATTAAGACGTTCAGAAGGTCTAGACTAGTTAATTCTGTTTGTAGGTTGGTTTTGAAATCATCCCAGTCTTATATGATCCGCGATATTTTGCTACGCCTTCGATTTTTGCTATTATTTGCACATAGAATTATTTTCTTTGGTACATTATGAACTTTCAATATACCATTTTTATCACATATAGAAACGTTGCCGTTGAACTGGATTTCATTTTTATCTATAGTTAGATAATTCACAAGGATTACAAATATGTACTTAACTAGTAAAAGAAATAGTTTTCAATAGTCCGTAGTCTAGCAATAAGTATTCACATTTTCATTACCTACTTAATATGGTTATGTTATATAAATAACAACGTGCCCGTAATTCGTTTGTTATAATTCATCACAAGCCTGAAATCGAAATCTTCAACTTCAAATTTTAATTAATGGCTTTTGTGGAGTTGCCACAATTTTGCCAATGTCATGTATCAATTTAATTCAATTCTTCATTGTGGCATGTATCAAAATCTTTAAATCAGTATTTTGGGATCAAACTTATATGTCACTCAAATAAACATTTTAAATGTCAAGTGACACTTGACATTTAAAATGTTTATTTTAAATTGTGTAAATAGTTTGACTTTTGAAAATTATATGTCGTATATGAAGTAAATTAATGATTAATTACAATTATGAAATTAACAATACTTTTCTATTAAGTATAACAGTTTTTGTAGTATTCATTACTACATTACTTTTTATTATTAGTTAATAGTTAAATTACACTTTATATATTATGAGCACATGATATTTCATGAGTTGTGATATCATTTAGAAATCTTAAGGAAATCAAACTATTTATACAATGGAGTTTGCATTATTGCTATTTGAAGTGTTATGATTAATTACTTATTTGATATAACTTGCAGCTTTACTATTTATATGTTTTAAGATGCCATTTGTTGTAACTCATGTTTTAATATTAAATTAAATTGATCATGTTGTGGTTTCATTTAAGAGTACCATACAAACATCATTATCATCTTTCTACCCTTTTCCTAATTTTTTTTTTTTTATACATATTGAGCCTACCCAATGTGTATCAACCGCCTCACTAACGCAAACCCTTCTGGGGCTGTAATCGCTTTTAGACGAGACAAGATAACTTAACTTAAAAGAAACGGATAGGGCAAGGGAGATAGGGTGAAGCCGCACGAGAGAGCGAGACACCGCATGTTTAAATGGAAACGAGAAACGGCACGGAGACTGAGTGTAGTGCTTTTCTAACATGAAAACAGAGTACATTTTTTTATACTGGTTATTTTTTTGAATACGCTTTTATTAGATTTACCTACTTGTAACTTAGTGAATAAATCTTGTACATGCTATCTACTTACCCGTCTATAATATCGTAGCGAATACGTAAAAGTAGTGATTGAGCTGAGATAACGGACATGTTTGCGCATATATTTCAGCAGGCAGCAGTTGTACGCTATTAAGTTAACCCGAGGTGCTTCAACAAAAAGTTAAAAAAGGTATACCACAAATTTACTCGTAAGCATAACAAACAGATCAAATAAAAAATAACATCATCAACAAGATACCATTGAAAGAAGTGATTGAAGAGTTGGATAAAAAAATAACGTTTATTCTTACGAAATTATTATAGAAAGAGCATCTGGGGCTCTGGGTTTTATTGCAAGAAAAGGAAAAGTTTTTCTCAAGGCGAACTAAAATCTTGTTATTCAGTAGTTATATATGAAGCATTCTAGAATAGTGTAGTTTAGTTTGGCTTCCACATTATGCTGTTCATACACTAAGGGTAGAAAGAGTAGTAAAGTGATTCCTATGGCACTTACAAACACGACCTCAGCGCAGAGTGAACCAACCTCATATGAAAACAGGCTCATTAAAATCAAAATTGATTCACTTATTAGGTAGGTAGACGAACATATCTCGATTTAGTTTTTCTGTATAAGCTCATCCGAAAAAAAATAACCTGTCTACATTAGCTGACAAAAAATAATATAGATACCTACATTATACATATCCCCGAGCAAGTATTTCTCCCCTTTATCCACCACCCAGAAGAAGAGTTTTTGGCTCTGTTTCTCCTCTCCCTAGATTGTGCAAGCTGTAGTGTTATTTTAGGCATATTTGCAGATTCTCTCTCTAGTTTTCGTAAAACTTTAAATATGTCTTACTTTTTTCTTTGATGTCTTGTTCTTCGATGTTTTTTGATAACTAACTATATTATTATTAGTGTTACATTTTTTAGCAAACCAATATATATGTATAATTTACATTTATATATATATATATATATATATTAATAAATGTAAATTAGACTATACTATAATTTTACATCTTGGAGCTGATCTGATAATGGAGCCAGGAAGTGGATAATGTATCTTTGCAGTTGCAACTAGATAACCTCTCGAGTCTGACTCATCGTTAGTTTTAACGAACCCAACAAATTGGACAAGTAGGGAGCGATATGGTCTGATAATGAAGTTAACAGTTAATTCTACCTTTATTGCAAATCCCTCCAGTTCGGGATCATTTTGCTTGTTAAACTGTTTATCTTCTTTAGTTTAAAAGCTTTAAAAATTGGATCACCAAATGCATGCACTATTCGGTGGCGGTAGTTACATACATATACATATATGTATATAGTTCTATAAGTTTGACTTTATAAAATTGCATTGTTGAGATTGATTTGGATAACAGTATTCAAATCAGTAAAACTTTTTTTTTTAATATGTACCATTAGCCGTTTCTTGCTTAAACATTATTAGTTAGAACAGTTTTCCAGGTTTTGTTTCATTATACGATTTCACCTGTGTGTAACGTCTCTTCTTGCACCGCTCCTTTCCATGTATTGACATAATTTATTCTGTCAAGAGTCTGTATTAAACATTGTAACGCTCGTACCTAGTTGATAAATTTCGTCATTTAAATATTTTAAAACACTAATACCATATTAAGAACAAAAAAAGGCCTTTAAAACTCGTTTTGTGAATGACAGTTTTTATCGATTCTTGAAAAAATCTTATTGTGTGATTCACGAGTTTTCTGAAATTACCTATTTAATTCTTATCTATTTTAATAAAGAGATTTTTTTTGCTTTAAAGTGCTAATCTCTGAACTTAGCAGGCGTATTTAAATGTTTTTTTTTTGTTTTGGATAGAGTATTTATTGAAGAATATTATATAAGCTGTAAAGCATTATGCTGCGACCTTTAGTAATTTTTATGGATGTATAGTATAGTAATCAACACCTGACGGAACATTAACAATATTACTTACGCCATTTTGATTTATCCAAAAAATTACGAAGTATGATGAGGTCAGAAACGTTTCCTTCAACCACGCTTAGGTGGATCGAGATTTATGTACCGGTGCTGAGTCCAGCTGAAAGGACCATTCTTGGTTATGGAAAATGGCGTTGTTAAGAGGCTTAACTACCTTCTTAACAATCATATCTTGATAAACTTGTACCGATGTGTTAACACCTTTTTCACAAACATGGCGCAGTCACTCCTTGATAGCTTACATGCCACAAAACTAAAACCTTCGCTGATGTTTGATAACACTCACGCTGTACATTGCTGACTAGTTGGGAAGTATTTATAGAGCGTTGAGCATAAACTCGGACATTCTGCTAGTTACCACTGCGACTCTTACTCCTAAGCTCTTAGTCTAAGTATTAAGTCATCTTTTATAATACGCGATATGGTTCTATTTGCTATATTAATTTTCTTTTATAATTGCTTTATAATTAATTTAAATAATATAAAATCTTTCACTCCTTTGATCGCTTTTTTCGTATGAATACTACGTGGAGGGCCAGATCTGTTCACAGACGAGGTTTCATTGTACCTATCAATAGCCCGGTACACAAACATTCGACTAATACCAAGCGGAAGAAGTTTCAAAAAGTGCAAAATACATGTATGTATGTTTATATATGTAAGTATATAGGTACTCCAAAACATTTGTAGGTCAATCCTTTGGATTTTATATTTTTCATCGTAAAACGGTAATGATAAAACTTTTACTAATGATAATTGTTAAAAAAATGTTAGGTACCAACATTTTTTTTTAACAAACAGGTACTTCATCTTAAAATACCGATTAGAGTAACATTTACGTACTGACTAATCAAGTCTTCTTATTTAACCTCTAAGGCGTAAATATATGTATTGAAGTACCATACCCAATATAAGTTTTAACATTGACCTTAAATAACAATAAAATTTATATTTATGATTTGTCCAGGGGCCGCGTCAGTCGCTGCACTGCGTGACTGGGGTCACTCGTCAGGCGCAATCTATCGTCATACGCAATGTTACAATTTATTTACTTGACACTTCAATAATTATAAAAGTTTATAATACTTCACGAACGAGTTTTAATTTCAATGAAAAAGTAATCTTATACTGAAATACGTAGATTATGCGTTATGAAAAACTAGGTGTGGCCCGCGTCCTCGTTTAAACCATTTTTCGTGATAGAACCATAATCTATCTCTGTGCCACAATTAATTCAGATGCATCCGGCCATTCTAGCCAGATTAATAATATAATATCATCGTTTATTTAATTCCTCACATTTTAGACCGGATTTACATTAGGTACATAATAGGTATAATAATATATAGCTATAAATAAGTGGACATAGTATGTAAAAGATTGAGTAACAAACATCCATCCAATCTCACGAATCTATATAAATAAAACAATCGTACATATGTACGCGCTGAACTTCCGAACGACTGCACAAATTTAAATAATTCTTTACCTTAATTCTATAACAAGGTTTTCTAGAAATTGCCAAAAATCGTTAGAAAAAGTTTTTAAAATCTCTTTTTATGAAAAGTCAGTGAGACATAAGACAGTTACAGGTAACACGATTTCGGTACCGGTCAGAGTTGCGACAGGTACTGCCTGCGGAGTGGCAGGAGCGCCTTTTACGACATCGGCCGGCCTCAATACCATCGAGGCCGTTCGACCAGTGCTGCCAGAATGGATCGAGAGGAGAGATGGCTTCCTAACATTTTTGGTGGGTGGCAGGTGATTTCCGGTCATGGGTTCTTTGGAAAATACTTACACCGCATAGGTAGGGAACCAGATGTCATCATTGCATCGTTTGCCAGGAGGAAACGACGCGGCACGTAGTGGCAGAGTGTACTGCTTGGGAAGCACTGCGCCGTTTCCTCGTGGCAGAAATTGGAGGAGATCTCTTGCTGCCAGCCATTATACGAAGCATGGTTGGCAGCGAGAGTTGTTGGGATGCAGTGATATCCTTCTATGAAACAGTAATATCACAGAAGGATGCTGCGGAAAGGGAAACATTAACTACCCTCCCGATCCGCAGCAGGCGCACCGGGCGTCGCAGACGGGTTGACGATGCCTTTTTTCGGCTCCCCTAAATGACTCCTGAGCGACGGATTTGGGGAAATCCGTCGTCTATATATGGGCCCGAGATGACAGCGCGACATGTTCCACGTGCACCCCTGTATGGAGGACGGACGAAGCGTGGTGGGTTTACATTAACCCCCCTCAGGGACAGGGACCTGCACAGGCGGGTCAGCACTGCCTGGGACGCTGACAAATTTGTCTCCCGTATTCCCGACAGAAGGTGTGAGATGGTGTTCACTGGAGGTTTTAGCCGGTAGGAGCCCGGCACACCCCTCTGCCGCACCTCAGGTAGAGGTCAGTCCATGATGGATTTCCACAGTATAATAAAAAAAAAAACAAAAAAGGAAATGTTCACAACGGCAGTGCACGGGGTGGGGTTTTAACCCGCAACCGCCAGATAGCAGGTCCAACGCCTTAGCCATTACGCTACCTCTACTGAACTATTGATAGAGGAATGAACTAGAAACATAAAAATGAACAAATTCATTTAAGTATTCTGATAAGCGTTTTTTTGGATACTCAAAAAGTTTTCCAAATAGGTAGGTACCTAATTATCTGCGAATTTTTCTTATAGTTTTGTAAATTTGAAAACATGTAACTCACCTAGTAAAAAACTACCTAATTTTCACCAGAAGCATGTAAAGTTTATAAGAATTATAAACTTTACATGCTTCTGGTGATGTCTGCATAGGTAAGTAGTTAGAATAGATATGAGGTTGATACTTAATAAATATTTATTAAATAAAATAGTACCTTAATTCGTTACATCTCAGTACTATTTAAAAGTTAATTGTCTGTATCTACACGTACTAGTCAATAAATTATTTTCTTGGCGTTTTGGCAGGCCGTTGCCTCCTTTCGAAGACTATCGCAGTACTTTCGAGGCTCCCGAAATCCATCGCCATCCGAACGTCTAAAGGAGCGTCTTAAATTTTTGATCTTTCCTCTCTAATCCACGCCAATTTACATTTGCTGTTCATCTTGCAGGCAACGTACAATACTCCAATGCCCAGTACAGCACATATCGATGAGAGCAATGCTTACAGGGTAAAGATGATATTTTACACTCCTTTCGAACCCACAGCGTTTTGTTTTACAACACATATTACACGCCGTTTAGGACATACTCGCCATATAAGGTTGTACGTTCTCGAATTCTAAAAGATACAATGCTTTCGAACAGTTAACGTTTATTACTGTTCAATATAATATATGATGATACATTGATTAATATACACACATAATTACTAGTACTTATACACTATAACTGCTACACAACATAGATCTCTCTTTTTTTCTCATTTTATCTCATTCAGATAAACATATAACATACACATATCGTAGCCTAATCGTAAAATTGGTCTCGTCATGACGAGGTCAATCATTTGGTGATATTTCACTACTACCCATATGACGAGGAAGATTAATTATTATACAAAGTACATTTTTTTTTTAGTTTTTTAGCTGTTGTACCCTTGTAATAATCGTCCGCGTACATTCACTTAAAATGTAATGTGTCCGTCTTTCTGAGAAACAAATGCGTCGGTGTATGAGAACGGAAGTGTATTATCGCTTTAGTCATGTGTGCATTGCGTTATTACCTTTATTGAAATTCTCTGCTAGATTGTGATTGCTACGCAATTATATATACATGCAATGCAAATTAAAATTCTACACATAAACACATATATAAGTTTCAATAACAATAATAAAACTACATCATTAACTATTAAAAGTTAAAAGCAATCCTGGGAACATTGCGATTGTTAACTATTTATCCGAAAAATAGTCCGGAAAAAACTATATATTTGAAAGAGAGATAGAGAGAGATAGTAAATGACAATAATATGTTTGTATGTACGTATGATGTGCCTTTGTATGTTTGTATGTATGATGTCTAAATGAATTTGATCATGTGAATGACAGTGTCACTTGAATGATCTTAATATTGGGAGCGACAGAGGGTATACGATTTCAAAATGACAAGCGCCAAAAGCCAAAACAAAGAATAAGGGGTAATTTAATAAGTAAACTATTCATATAATGTAGTCGGCAAAACGGACATAAAGTATAATTCCTTCTTAAACTTGTTTTATAGGGTCTTAACGTCACGTAATATGGGCTCGTTCGCATAAATAACAGGCCAGTATTTGGTATTCAACACATTTATCTATGCTAAATGTAAATTATGTACTGCTTTCTATCACACCTTCAGGTAATAAACATATCTTATGTTTTAAGGTACCTAAACCGGTTTTAAAACAACTAGAAATATGAATATTAGTAGAAGACTCTAGTAAAATTCATGTTCCTAGTTGTTCCATTTATTAGTTACTAGCCGTACCTCACAGTTTCACCTTCGTTTATGCTTATTGCTCCGCTCCTAAGAGTCACAGCGTGATGTTTTATAGCCTTCAGCAATAAACGGGCTATCTAAAGCAAAAATATTTTTTCATATCTAATCATTAGTTCCTGAGAATAGCGCGATGAAACAAACAAACAAACTCATCAGTTTATACTAGTATGGATATAGGTTGCGATATTGCGAACACTAGGCGTTTTGTCGTGCAAATGTAATAATTATTAGAAATATTTATGTAACAGAGTAATATATAGGTCTAGCTTATAGTTTAGTTTGTTACCAATGAATCTACGAGTAGGAAAAAATGTTTTGTCATTTTCACAATGTTAATAGGTGTTAGGTACTTCAGACCTCTTGCAAAGATCTATTAAGAGTATCTTACTGATAAAATTCCTTGTTACTTTTGTTATTATTGGGTCAATGAAGCATAGTAAACTGGTTATTGGGACCAATCATATACTTCCGGTCGTTGTTTAACAATCGCGGCCATTTCCGTTCTCCTGCCTTTGCTTATTACCAGCCCCGGGATACTTCGCTCAGTTTTTTATTAGATGAAATAGATTTTTTTTTATTTTGTAACTGCAATATATATATACAACAAATAAAGATCTATATCCTACAGATATAGGTTCAATAATGTATGTATAGTAATTTTATACTCGTACAATAGTCCATTTTAAATAAGTGGTTCATATTCATGATCAATACTATTTCAAATATTCACTTGATTACACTATTTGGAGTCACGGATATTGCAGTTTCTTCAAATTATTATTAATGACTAGGAAGACGGCAACGTACATACATATATTCATTAAATTTGTTAATATAAAAAATAAACTATGTGACGATATTTTGATTTACTTACTCATTGTGTTTTGTTACTGAACACGTTTAGGATAAGACACGATTCCTAATGCATGTAATTGAATACTGACTACAGAAAAAAATACGATTAAGGTTAATCGAAATTACAATAACATTTTAGGCAGGTATTCTAATAACTTTTAAATACATACTTTTACTCTGTATTTAACATATTTAAAAAAAACGAATGAAAAAGTATTTTATTGAACACCATGTTATTGATACTAGAACCAGAAAGTGGATGAAATATGCAAAGTAATGAAATAAGATGGTATGGACATGTGATGCGGAGGGAAAAACAAAACGTGGTGAAGAGAACTTTATGCATTGAAGTTGACGGACACGTGAGTACAGGATGACATAAAATAAGTTGGATGGACTGCGTGAAAGAGGATATGAAAAATTCCGAAAATTGTTAATTTGTTGTTTTCATATGAAAAAAAAATTCTTTGTCTTTCAAATTTATATTTTGCTGTCAAAAACAACTTCAATGAATAAGAGAAAATGCAGTTTCTTCTAGAAGTAACAGTTAAAAATTTTCAAAGAAAAATAATAAAAAAAATCCACAAATAGACGCACTATTGACCGACTGTGCAATAAGGTGAAAGTTTCTCAATGGGGTTGTGAAAATCTGGTCAAGTTTAGCGCCAAGAAAACACAGGCGTGCGCGTTATCTAACAAAAAGTCTCCACTCCTTCCCCTTCCTACTCTTCAGTCCACTCAACTGCCACTACAGGATAGGCTTAGTATCACGGGTATGGACGTTTACCGGGATCTCAATCCGGACGGTTATTTGCACACATTTGCCGGAAGCTCGGTGTATTAAACAAGGTGAAACGGATCTTCTCGCCCGAGCAACTGTCTATTATACAAAGCCCAGGTTCGCTTTGCGTGGAGTACTGCTCCAATCTTTGGGACGGCTACGCGCAGTATTTGCTTGGCGCTCTAGATCGGTTGCAGCGGCGTGCAGTCCGCATTATCGACTGTCCTGAGGTCTAGCAGTCTCTTGAGCCTCTGCAGTTGCAAAGAGATGTCGCCTCTATGGCAATCCTCTATCGCCTACATAACGGAGAGTGTTCTGACGAGCTCTTCTAATTGGTCCCACCTTTTCCCTTCCTCTACACTACACGTGCTGGTCTGAGGAGTCACCGTTTGAGAGTCGAAAATATACGATCCCGAACTAAACGGTTTGGCTCTTATTTCCTGTGCAAATCTGTGAAAGCCAGGAATTCACTACCAGCGCACGTGTTTCCTTCCCACTTTGATCCCGGGTCTTTTAAGCGCCGTGTGGGTCACCATGCTGTATTGACTAGACATGCAATGAGGATGGTGACCACCACTCTTGGACTCCACTTATTGCTTTCCATCAGGCTAACTTGAGTCACCATGGTAGGCTTATATAAAAAAATAAAAATAAAAGGAGGCTTATGTTTTTTCTAAGTGATTTTAAGCATGTAATATGTGTGCGAATGAAAGTGCGTGTGTACGTATTTATGTATGTATGTTTGTACGATGTATATTTGTCACACACAAAACACCTAGGAGCCTAAACGGCTTGATGGATTTCGACATGTAAGTTGTCGAGAAACAATTAATGTATTATAATAATGTCGAGTTTCATATATGTATTTTTTAACTGAGTTAAAAGGGGGAGGTTCCTATTAGAATGTTTTATTTTTGTGTGTACGTTAATCGTTTTCTTTTACATTTGTGAACCGATATCAAATATTCTTTTATGATTTCGTTCTACTCAATGTTGGTCTCATTAGAATTTGAAGATATTACACCTCTTCGGCCACGTGGTATTAGTGAGGAATGAACAAAAGTAACAAAAGATATTTACGTGAAAAATCCGACATTACTGAATCGATATCAATAATTCTTATTTTAAATTGAATTGATGTACTCAACGTTAGTCCAGTTTAAATGTGAAAACCATAGACCTACTTCTAAGGTGTCAAAATTAAGGAATAAAGTTTACATGTTACGTGATATTTTCGTCGTTTGTGAATCAAATACAATATCTTTTTAACTTGAAATGGTTGTATTGCAGATTTGTCCGGTTTTATTTAGACATACACATCTGATACAGGCTACGCTAGCGCCTAAGGGGTAAGCAGAGATGTATAAAATACCCACATTTTGCCAATAATTTTTTTTTTCTAAAAATATACACACACACACACACTCATGTCCGTATACACGAAGGGGTAGGTAAGAGGCGTAATTAACGCCCATATTTTGCCGATTATAATTCAGTCCTATTAACGTAATATGGGGCAACCCTAATTAATTAGATCTTACAATTTGGAGTATATTGACAGGTAAAGGACGATAGAAAGGAAAGAAGCGATATTGCTTATACAAATGTATTGATGAGTATAAACGTAGCTCGAAGTGGTTTGAGCCTCCGAGCGTCCGTCCGAGCCCTCTAACTTATCCCTAAAATGTCTGCAAAAAGGATCTTTACTTAGCTTAATATATAGATGAACATACCTCTAAAGGAGCATGGACCATTTAATTCAAGTAGCCGAGACTATCACTCGGAACAACAAAGAAAGTATAGAACTTTCTGATCTTAAGGTGTGGGCATCCTATCGGACAATTGTACTGAATAGAACGCACATAAATCACTTAAATCCTATGCCTGAGGTTTAATACCAATTGTGTGTTTGCGATCGTCGACAATCCTCAAGGCTCCATGCGCGTTACTGTGCAGTAACGCGCATGGAGTGTCCAATTAATCCATCTGTATTAACAGTTATTTTTTAGTAGTTTTATTTCTACATTTGGTTTTAGAAATTATTTTCTTGAACTCATTACGAGGTTCGGTAAATATCTTTTACAAAACATGTAAGTATATAACGCCTTAGTCATAGCAACGAATTTAACTCACCCGAGAAAATTCTCTTTTTTTAAGGTTGCTTACTCTTATCTGCTGGTGTTCAAAACACTTCAATAATAAGCTTATAGGAGTAGTCCAGAGTTTGAGTTTTTAGAAGTTTGAAGTACAGCATGTCACAATTGTGTACTGATATAGCCTTTACACTTCATAATTTTCTGCGATATTTTCTGTGTAATGAATATAGTTTTCGTTCAAACTTATGGCAACAAGTTTTAAGTCAGAACCGAAAATACTCATACTGTAATTTCATTTTTTTTTGTGCGATAGGGGGCCAACGAGCAGACGGGTCACCTGATGGTAAGTGACTACAGCCGCCGTGGACACCCGCAACTCAAGGGTCACAAGTGCGTTGCCGGCCTTTTAGGTAGGAGTCGCTCTTTTCTTGAAGATTTGAAGGTCGTATCGGTTCGGAAATACGGCAGGCGACAATTTGTTCCATAAGCTGGTTTTGCGAGGCAAAAAGCTTCTGGAGAAGCGCACAGTGGTGGAGTGCCAATCGTCCAGGTGATGGGGATCGATATTTTGTCGCGTAGGACAATGGCAGAAACCAGCAGCCTATATAAGTCCGAACAATTCCTCTGAACACTCCCCATGATACAAGCGATAGAGGATGCAGAGTGAAGCTACATCTCTACGCAACGCCAAGGTGTAAAGTCGATCAGAAATATCTTGGCAGTCGATGATGCGAGTCGCTCTCCGTTGAATGCGGTCAAGAGGGAGAAGTTGGTACTGGGGTGCACCTGCATAGAGATGAGAACAGTATTCCATGTGCGGCCGAACCTGCGCCTTTTAAAGTTGCAGGCGGTGGGCCGGGGTAAAATACTGTCTCGATCTGTTTAGCACACAAGTGACCGCGAAACTGGACTTCGCTTGATATTTCGACGCCAAGGGTTCCGATACTGGCTGATGCAGTTATAGAAGTGCTCTCAAATTGAGGTGATACGACCAATGGCATCTTTTTAGCGGTGAACGCGCAAACCTGTGTCTTTGTGCGGTTAAACTAGACTAGGTTAAGTCGACCCCAATCTGAAACTTTTGATAAAGAAGTTTCGATTTCAGACACAAGTTTGGATCGGCTTTCGATGACGTTTGATGCTTCTGTCTGTAAGAAAACTGGTGAGCCAATTGCACAGTTTCTCGGGAAGCCCATAGGAAGGAAGCTTCGCAAGGAGCGCTTTGTGCCAGACCCGATCGAAGGCCTTCGCCACGTCCAAACTAACGGCCAACGCTTCCCCCTTGGTCTCGATCGCCTGTGCCCACCGGTGAGTCAAGTAAACGAAAGGATAACCAGCTGAACGACCCCGACGGAAGGCCGTATTGTCGATCATTGACGACCTGATGGTCTTCTTAGTACCGGAGGAGCTGGCAGTTAACAATGGATTCCATTATCTTGGAGAACAAGGAGGCTATGGGTCTGTTGTTGGACGGATTGGGTGCACTAGAGCTGTCTTCCATGAGTTCGGGACTACACCAAGAGAATAGGAAAGCCGATAAAGGCGTGTTAAAACCGGTGCCAACTCAGGAGCACACGTCTTCAGCACGATAGGAGAGATTTTATCGGGCCCACTCGACTTAAGAACGTCAAGGGAAAGACGCGCTTTTCGCACTGCCGTTTGTGTAAACCGGACTTCCGGCATGCGGCTCTCGCACTGCGGCATGTTCGGCGGTGCGTTTCCCCCGTCGTCCAGGGTCGAGTTGGACGCAAGGACTTTGCCCAGAAGATCGGCTTTTTCTTTAGCGTCTTGGGCCAACGAATTATCTCCTATATGCAGAGGTGGAAGGGATGGCTTACAAAAGTTCCCCTGGACAGTTTTGGCAAGAGACCAGAATGCACGAGTTCCGGAAGGGAGACTCACTAGTCTCTCGCCAATTCTGCCGATGTGAGCCGACATCGCCCCAGCAATTACTCTTTTGAGGGACCTGGAGGCAAAGTTAAATTGCTTCTTTAATGTGCTGGTCTTTACATCCCGTGCTGTCGCTGCATTAGCCCATGCTTGGGAACATTCCTGCTTTCGGCGGGACGCC
This sequence comes from Tyria jacobaeae, assembly GCA_947561695.1. Classification (NCBI taxonomy): domain Eukaryota; kingdom Metazoa; phylum Arthropoda; class Insecta; order Lepidoptera; family Erebidae; genus Tyria; species Tyria jacobaeae. The sequence continues at coordinate 9,486,480 of OX387221.1, forward strand.
GCTTTGCAGGTTCGACCAAACCAGGGCTGGGACTTGCCACCTGTGGGAATCAGGGAGAATGGAATGAAAAGTTCCATACTCTGAAGAACAACATCCGCGACAGAGTCGGCAATGACATTGGGATCATCCGGCGAGAAGCAAACCTGCCTCCATGGGTAGGATGCAAAGAATGTTCGCATTCCATCCCAGTCTGCTGACCTATAGTGCCATACGCGGCGACTGCCTGTAACTCGCGGCCGCAGCGAGTGAACGAGTGACACTATACTCCTAATCAGGCAATGGTCCGAAGAGCCAAGAGGGGCCTCAACGGATACTTTGTAGCCGTCAGGATGTGAGGTTAGCAGAAGATCCAACAGTGAAGGCACGTGGCTATCTGCATCTGGGATTCGCGTAGGCGTTGCTACCAGCTGCGTCAAGCCATATGCCAAGGCGAAATCGTGAACAGATCTTCCAGCATGATAGGTTTTGCGCGAACCAAGCCATTCGGCGTGATGGGCGTTAAAGTCGCTAAGAATCACGATCTCTGCGGATGGGACCTGCTGGAGCACTGAGTCTGTAGCCATTTGGACGTGGTCGATGAGTCGGTCCGTTTCGGCATCACCGCTATGGGACCTGTACAGGCATACGTAGATGCGGGGATGGTGGTCGCAGTCTACACGTAGCCATAAGATGGAGAGGTCCCTACCTTCAAGATTGCCGAGGCGAGAAGTGATATCATCTCTAACGTACACGCATACACCAGCCTTAGGAACAAAGGAGTGTTCCAGTCCGTACCTAGGGTAGCAGAGGTAGGATGTGTCCCCTGGAGATGATATCTGCGTCTCGGTTAAAAAGAGCAAGGCCGGCTTTGCTGTCTCAAGGTGGTGGTGGACAGTGTCGAGGTTAGAATGTAAGCCCCTGATGTTACAAAAATCCACGGTAAACGTGACAGGGGGTGCCATGGTATGCCTTCTCTTGCCCCGAGCAGATTTTGAGAGCGCAGTTGAGCCCCCCCCAGAGTACGAAGGGCAGTCTGGGCGTCCACGCTCAGGTATAATCCGTACTGAGGGTGGACGTCCAGGGGGGGATTCTCCAACGCTAGCGCTGGTACCCCCCTGGGGTATCCTTTTTGTTAACAGCGCTATCATTAGGGGGGATGGGGGATTTTGGGCCTCCGGAGACCTCACTCATTTCTTGGAAATGCAACGCAAGCGTTACTTCACAACCGGTTTTCTGTGAGGCCGCGGTCGAGCCGGCCCATTCGTGCCTAAGCATGGCTCTACCACTATAGAAATGGTAATGGTTGACACAATTGAGTGACAATTGAAACAAAATCCACAGGTGTAATGATAGAAAATGAGTCACTAAGTACTATAAAATGCGTTCTAGACTTTAATTGATTGATTGACCATAATTACGCATGAGTAATGTAGATGTAATAACAAAATTATTTAATAAAGTGCTTTAGGGTCGACGAGCAGGACGTACAATCCTGCGTTATTGTTCAGTCAATGACAGCGCTCGCGCACTCGTTCACGACACATCGCCACTACAAACATCAACTGTTGCATTCTTGCAGTCAGGCACAACAAATAAAATAGTTTGTAGCAGTTTGTACTCGTAGCGATAGTAAAACAAGTGTAATTAAAAGTGAGCTTTGGTGGAAGACGCGGCATGAAAACAGTCGAGGTATACTTCTGGAAAGACAGATATATAACGAACGAAGCTCCAATTTCAACTGCAGCCCATGAAATAATGCTCTCGTAAGTGCTATCCGTACCTACGTGATTATTAATGTTTACGTATCAATATTGTGTGCGGAATAACTAAATGTTTCTCGTGTTTCTACTTTGACTATTCATGTTATCTTTAGGAGTTGCTTCCATATTTGTTTATAAATACTTACTTCGTCTTTGCGGTATTTATCATATCAGGTAAATATCAACCAGGTACCTTACTACTTTTAAAGCATACAAAACAACAGACGTTGTTGAATGTATCACGTAATGGCAGTCTATCAATTTCAATAATAAATAATTATTACAAAATATTAACAAACTTATTAAGGCGTGTAATATACCTGCTATGTATGGTTAAAAGAGTAAGCCCAAGAAATTATTGAAGCAGTTTACAAAAAAAAATATGTTAATACCAATGACCTTCATAATTATAAAAGTTCTTAGTACCAGTAGAAATGTAAACTTTCTGATTCTGACCTGAGATCAGGATCAGATTCGTATTAAGGACCCACTTTTTGCCGACTGTTATTTAGGCCTATTACGTAATAAAAGCCAAACCCATTGCCGTCAATCTGTAACTTTGGAAATTAAATGTGAATATTTGAATAATATTGAAAAGAAGGTCATCGAAGGAAAGTGTTCATTATAAAGTTATATAAACTGGGCACTTGGATGGTCGCATGGGACGCAGAAACTGGCAACAGATGCATTAAATGGTATCTGTGAGAACTATATTTGCGCAACTACTTAAACACGATTTTTAGTAATACCTACATGTTGTTGACATGCAAATGATAAACATTTACGTCATTGACTACGTTTGATTGTTAGGCTTATTGCTTTAAATATCAAGATAACGTGCAAATTAAATATTTACGGTGAATTCAAGATCGTATGCTGTACTTAATAACAATTTAAATCTATTTAAACGTAGAAAGAGTTTCTTATTTGTATAGGCGTATATATTTTTGTTTCTTATTAAATCATATTTGTACATCCTAGAGATAGCGGAAGCGACAATATTAATTATTTTAAGTTATTTCTTTTCTTTTCAAGTGAATTTTGATCTCATTTAGTATTTAGTCTCAATAAGTTTTTGAAGTGAAAACTTCTTTTAGCGCGGTACGAATATTTTTAGATGAGATAAAATCTATGGACTCGCCAAACCGTTACGAGACGCATATGTCCAATCAACGCAATATTAGCACAACGAGACATAAAAGTACAATTGATGCGGTATTCACGAGATATTTAAATAACCTTATTACCATGAACCTATAGTTTCTATTTTAGATTGTGATCATTTTAATGATAATGATGATGATACAAGAGTTGTCGAAATTGTTAACGATGATTCATAAAAGAATATTAAATATATTTTAAAGTTTATAATAATTAATAAAATACAATTCATAAATAAAATGCAATTCATTACCCAAAAGCCCAATAACCCTAGTACCCATCTAAAAAATGTCTAACTCGCTAAAATAAGTTTTCACTTCTGTCGACACTCGCGGAGCGCATTTTTTTTATGCGACGGGTCACCTTATGGGAAGTGACTACCGCCGCCCATGGACACCCGCAACTCAAGATATAGTGGATTATCGTTAAGAGTGTTTCTTCTTCAGAATGATTCTAGAAATACTCCGCAAACTGTTCTTGTTATATATAGTTTCTTTCACTAATAAAAGTGTAAATAGTTCCTTATACTTATTGCAACTGAGGGTAATGTTTTTTTTAGTATATTTTGAGAACCCGTTCTTAGAAATTATGATTGATGAATTTGATTTCAAATAATATGTCGAGAATTAAAAATAAACATATTTGTAATTAAAATTGACTTTTGTGCAAGATAAACGCTAGAAACTGATCACGTGATGTAACATTTCGAAAACGATGACAGAAATGCTTTAACTCTTAAGATTGCTAAACAGTTTGCTATGTATTACTAATCTTAGTGTGAAAGTGAATTTTACGAGATGTATGACACCACGTTCTTAAAATATTAGCTGTTACTGCGTTGCATTTGTTTTACTAAATATCGAGCCCACATTTAGCTTAATTTACCAGATTAGTGCACATTTATGATCGCGATGCACGCCGCGCTGACGCGCTACCGCCGACGCTGCTATGGATCATCGAGCTGTTTACATGCCATGCAATGTTACTTTCATATGAAAACCTAAATTTTGCTTTTTATGAGACTGGCAGTTCGACTTAATTATATTTATATGGATAGCGAATATGAGGCTTAGTAGGTTTATTTACTTGTATTTACGAAGTTTGTGGTCGCGGTAGCAAAAAATATTTAAATATATGCTTGATTGTCCTTAAGATCGAGAAATAGTTTTCCATAATATACTTGAATATTTTTCCTTTCCTTATTTTTTGACATCTTCATAATGATATCTTCATAATGATCTCTGTTCATTCATGGAAAAATATTATTGAAATTAATGATCAAACTTAGCTTTAATATGAATTATATAAGATTTAATTAGTGGAAAAGTTTCTACAAAACAAGTCTCAGTATACTTATATCATTGAAAAATGAGATACTTTTGTACTTAAAAGACGAAATCATGTTACAATACTTACTACCGACTAATACCGGTCAAGGAGTTTAAACAAACACCTGTCTATTTATTTAACTCTCATTTGAAATTACACTATTTTCTCACGCAACAACTAAGTGCGTTCCTTTATGACCAAAGCGACGGATATAATATCATTAGCGATCCTGTAATAAGCCGGAATTCTGGGAAGAACAGAATTTTGTTTATGTAGCATCGCGTGATCAGCGAATGAGCTAGCGGATGAGACGGATGATGATGACCGAAATCGCGTAGCTGTCGCACGCCACGCCAGCCGGAACACTTTATACTGTCGTTATTGATAAATTGCCGCGTCGTCAATTTAATGGTGCTTGATCTGTCGTGTCGAGTGCAACATCACAGCTCACAACTATGAAGGAATAACGGAGACACCTTAGAGTTAATTCGACAATGTCACATTGTCAGTATATGACCGATGGCTTCTATTATCTGCGTAACGTGACGCCTGCTTTTATTTATGAGACCTACTTTGGTAACGGATAGGGACATAAGTGGTTTTTATATATAACATTAAAACATTAAACATGTACATTTAGTTACTCTTGAAAAAGTTATTATTATGTATATTCACTAATAATTCCATAAATTTATTGAATTAAAGCATCGTGCGTAGTTGCTTTATCGAAATGCTTGCGTATCACAAAATGGATAGTTGTAATTCGTTGGAGTTTTGGGAACTATAAACAAACACAAATAGTTACGCATATTTCACCCTGAACTATTTCAATAAAAGTCAAAATGGTGGAATAAGACTATCTTCTAAACAAGTTAAGTCTGTGATTTAGGAGTTAGTTTTTTAAGTTAAATTGTGATATACATTTACCGTTTAGTTTGGTTATATCACATTTATTTTAATTTTGTGTAATATAGGCACGGGTTCACACTGTTTTATTTTGCAGGAGTCGGTTAGTATATAATTATTGTACCTGCAGTTGGAGAGCTGGTAAAACAGGTTTTTTTTTATACAAGCTACGTCAGGTGTCAGTCTCTTGGGATAAATCTGGAAAGTCTGTAAATACCTGCAAATTACGGATATGTTATTTTTAAGGACACAATTTAAAAGAAAAATAAATATGTACTCAAAGTAAACCACTGTCATCATAGAAAATACTACGCAGAAAGTAGAGTGTAGGTTAGTTAGGTAGCATAAAGGTATAAGGCATAAGGTGCTACTTCATCAATTATATTTCTTAGATTGTTTATATTAGTTAAGCATAAGGAGCATTTTCTTATTGAGTTGTTGACTTTTAATCAATAACTTAATCAATTGAAACCATACGGGAGTAGTTGCAGGTAGAATACTGTAAACAATAGAATACAGAATGTCAACAACACATACAATACATAAACAAGGGAATGAAAATATGAAGTCCCCGTCTTCATATTTTCATTCCCTCTAACACGGTACTAAAATTGGCAACCAATTAATATTATATAATACATGTTTACAATATATACTATATAAAAACGGAGATCTAAATTATATAAGTAACTATCGATCAATGGATTTAACTATTGAAGAAGAATCAACCTGTAAAATAGGTAGGATTCAGGGCTTTTCTACTGTAGACCTAATCAACTCTATCGAATTTTTCATAGATAGATATCAAGAATATAACAACTTTCCAGTCAATTTGGCTACTCTACCTCATATTCATCGACTACCAAAAAGCTTTTAACTCTCAGTACTATAGACTCAACGTATCTAAAGGTCCTACAAAATCTCTATCAAAATTATAATAGTAGAATTAGACTGGAGACACCGGACCTCCTATGCTTATCAGAAGAGAAGAAGTTTGTCTTTTTTTGTTTTTTTAAAAAGACAACTCCCGCAGTAGGATTAATTCCTGTGTCGCGGGGGCCTTACAAACATTCAAAGAACGGATACAAAGAACACCTAGACTCAGAACAACAATTTGAGGATTACACAAAGTGTGAACCCACAACAATCGGCGCTGCAAGTAGTGGCGAGGTGACCACTTAAACCGCTACGCCATCCGTGTAGTAAGACAGAGTGATGTCATCTCCAATACAATATTTATAGCTGTATTACAACAAGTCATTGGAAACCTAAATTGGGGATAAGTTGGTCTAAATATCAACAATTAGTATTTAAGTCATTTAAGATTAACCGATGACATCGTTTTACTGTCCGAAAACGCAACACAACAGTTGCAGTCAATGATAAGTCGACAGGTAGGCCTGGCAATTAACCGTAGTAAAACCAACATTATGTAGAACTCTATTAAATAACCAATAGAAAAATTTAGCGATAGAGTATATAGACAAGACAAGAGCTATGGATGTACTTACGAAGATAGTCCAACTAAAATGGAGATGGACAGGCCATATGTTAAGGAGTACTCAGGAAAAGTGGATTAAAATTGTGACAGACTGGTATCCCAGAGATGGAAAAAGGAAAAGGGGAAGACAGCTTAAGAGATGGTAAGATGAGTTAAAACTTACAGCAGGCCCTTACTAGAGAAGGGTTGCCAGAGATAGAACACAATGGAAAATGTTAGAGGAGGCCTTTGCCAAAAGGCACACTGAACTAAGAGATATCCTCTAAAAGAGGAAGACAAACACCTCATAACAGACGAAAGTTCAGGATAGAGGGCTTATTGATTGATTGATAGATATAGACACTTATATATACAAATTTGGGTAAGGAAATTGCTTGGGCAGTTTGAAAGAAGTTATCAAGGGCGATATGTCGATCATCGTTAAGATAACAGTTATGGATATCTGCATTCTGTATACTACCTTCATGGACCTACGGCAGCAAAACCTTGTAAGCTTATAAAGAGAATTAAATTCGAAATAAGATTATGTCAAAGTTTTTTGCATATTACAAGAATCCGAAAATTGCACACAACAATAAGAAGAAGAAAAGGAGAAAAGTTAACGATGCTCTACATGACTGTAAAAAACTTAAACGGCGCTGGGCGGGCCACATAGCGAGATTGACAGATAATAGATGGATGCAAACTTTAACTTCTTGGATAGGACCAACAGACACTAAAAAGAGAGAGAGATAGACCAACTGGGCAGACTATATTGTGAAAGTAGCTTTCGAACAATGGATGGAGACAGCAAAAAATAGGGAGACATGAAATACTCTAGAGGAGGCCTTCACCTTCGAGAACGAGGGGTTCTTACCAGCGCAGCCGAATTAATATTTTATAATAATAGTAATAGTACTGAAGTGTTGATCATTATAAGTTGTAGTTTTTCTGTTTTGTTATGTTATTTTTAGTAAGAAATATAAGGCTTTTGTTTTTTATACATACATACATACGCTCACACCTGTATCCCCTTATAGATAGGCAGAAGTGTATAAAATACCTACACTTAGCCAACAAGAAATTGGTGGTAAGAAAGCTGTTTAACGGGAACGGGATAGGACAAGGACTCTCCTGTCCCGCAGAGGATAGCAGCAACTTATATAACGATTAGCAATGAGTAATATTAAACCGGTTACACTTACAGGTATAGGTAAGTTTGCTAATAAAACTAGGCACAACTATGATTCGGCTTATAACCATAACACACAATCAAAGCGGCATCAAAAGAAAAGTTTACTATTAGAAAAATGTTATAAGTTTTATTTTTATATACATATGTATGTTTTATAATGCAGTGATGATTATGTATATTTTTATGCACGTGATACCGATGTTCAATAAAAAAGCAAAATCAGAACCTGTCTCTCTTATGAACTTGTGTCCTCATCTCAGTGGAATGAACAATGCAAATAAATGCCACTTGTACTTTAGTACACAAGGTTATGTGGTCCGAAGGTCAAACTGTTAATGCCATAATATGAAGATATTTTTCTTGATGGGGCGTTAGGAGGAAAAATATACCTATGCATACCTAATTAGAAAATGATTAACAAATTATTCAATTAACAACCCGATTAATAGTCTCTCTTGACGTAAAAATAACTGTTTGATTACGGCAGGCTTTATTCAAAATACATTTCATGAACTATATATATACTTAAGTAATAGTTGCTCAATGCACTGACTTTTATCTGTTAACACTAACTTTAGGGGATTCCTACTTCCATGGCGGGACTGACTCCGTACAATAAACAAGCCTTACTGTGTGTCTCTCCCTGATGTCAACATAAATGTGTAAATGAATGAATGCAATGAATTAAATCGGAACTGTAGAATTAAAAAATAGCTCTCTCATTTAAGAATCGCCAGAAAGTGTCATCATTATGTATGGAGTGGACTGAATAAAAATCAGTGTGTTTTTTATAGTGCTCCCTGTTGTACATAAATTGTTGATTGTTTTTTAAATATCATGACTGACATACGTTGCTGTGGCATAAAAAGTGTGGTTCAAAGGTTAAATAATTTTTCCGTATTATTACTGATGTCCCAATTTCACGTTCAAACGTGAGGACTAGGGTGTCCCAAAAACACCCTAGTCCCCTAGTTTTTTTAACACATACCCTCTTATTTTTTGACTTTTAAGTCAAAACAATTATAAATAAATTTTAAGAAGGTAGGACCTCGGTAACTCGTGTCGGCTTACATCAATACATGTCAATACTTGCTCTCTGAGGCTGACGCGACCTAACGTATCGATGTGCTTATGATTACTCGTTATTTAGATATAGAACTCGCATTGTTTTCAATCAGTCAACATGTCAGTGCAATTAAGCAGTTCTAAAAGGGATAGGTAACGTAAAACATCAAATAACGGATTCAAACTTCCGTCTAATGGACAAGTTCTAGCAGTTTTATTTTACAATATCCGTGAAGTGAATCCGACTGTCAATGAAAGCGCGAATCTCACTATTTGCGAGTGTATTATCTATTGCGTGTATTCCTACTAAATCTTTGCCTAATTGTGTAAAAACTTGTAAACTTATATCAAGTATGGAGGGACTTGCAAAAAAATGCACAAAAGACACAAGACGTATTTGAGCAGCGCCGTCAAGACTATGTCAACAATTTAGATAATTTGTTTGATATTGCACACGCCAATACATACATACATACATAATATCACGCCTCTTTCCCATAGGGTTAGGCAGAGACCACTTCCTTCCATTTGCTACGACTCTGACACATCTCGCTTCTTTAACTTTCATTCCGTTCCTCATACAGGCTCGTCGGTTAAAGGTACTTTTGACCTGGCCTTTGCTTAGATTTTCTTGGACTTGGTCCAAGAACATTCGCCTAGGTCTTCCTCTTCCGATAACTCCATTTACCTCTGCCATATAAATACCTTTTGTCAACCTTCTTTCATTCATCCTTTCGATATGCCCGAACCTGTACAGCATACTTTTTTCTATTTTAGTGACTACATCCTCTTTCACACCACACTGATCCCTTATCACACTATTCCTCACTCTGTCACTCAATTTCACATCAGCTATACTCCGCAATGCTCTAATTTCTACCGCATTAATTCTACTTTCGTGCTTCTTTTTCCATACCCAACTTTCGCTACCATACATAAGTGGTGGCACCAACACACCTCCATGCACAGCCATGCGAGCCTTCATTGAGACTCTGTGGCTGATCATAAAAGTATGCAATGCGCCATTGATCGCATTACCCGCACTCACTCTTCGTTCTATATCACCATCACACTTTACGTCCCTAATGAACTTTGATCCCAGATATACAAATTCATCCACTTGTTCCACTTTTTGACCACCTATTATAATTTCACAAAACGTTCTATTTTCATCTCTTTCAAAAACCATCGTTTTCGTCTTGCTCACATTAATTTTCATACCCTTTCTTTCTAATGCCTCATGTAAGCTTGTTACCATCTCCTGTAACTCCTCAGCTGATGACGCAAGTATTACTTGGTCATCCGCATATAGGAGACATTTGACGAGTAATCCCTTCATTCTCAAACCACATTCTTTCCCTTTTATTTCCCTAAGGCAATCATCAATGAATAAGTTTAACAGCCATGGCGAAGCTACATATCCCTGTCTAAGACCTTTCTCAATCTTAAACCATTCTGTGTAGGCGCTGTTCACCCTGACACACCCTGAGATTTCAGTGCTCGGACCAGTTCGCTGTTCACCCCATTCACCGATAAAACCCTCCACAATTCATTCCTCTCCACTCGATCGTAAGCTTTCTCCAAATCCACGAATACGCAGTGAACTTTTGACTTTTCACCAAAAAGTTTTCGGTTCTCGCAAGGAGAAAACCTGGTCCGTACATCCCATTCCTTTTCTAAATCCTCCTTGCACATCCCATATCCTTTCATCAGTTTCTTTCATTACCCTTTCAATTAATACCTTTGCATACAATTTTCCTACCACGCTTAGGAGGCTGATACCCCGGTAGTTTTTGCAATCCTGCTATGACCCTTTTCCCTTAAACAACGGCATGATTACAGCCTTGCACCAATCACTTTGCACTCGGCCGTTCCTCCAACAAAGGTTGCTTGCAACACGCCAATGCTTCGATTAATAAAATGAGGATAGAATCTTTTTACAGCGTCAAAGAGAACCAGGCCGACCTAGTCACTTAGCAGGAGTGGATAAAAAATTGACTGATAGAGAGGAAAGAGCGCGCCTCACAACTATCGAAGAAGAAAAACGACGTGCTAAATATTTGTCTGAGCCAACTCCTACGACATCAACTTATCTACCGTTACAAGACGACTCATCATCTGAATCTAATGAAAACTTAGATTTTACAATCTCTCTGTAGAGGTGTTTTACTGGGTAGCGACCCAGTAAAACACCTCTACGGTGAGATTTTATAACTCCAAAATTAGTAGCAGTGCTAGATAGGTGTTCGAAAGAATTCGCATAGAAAAACGAAAAGAACGCGACAAAGCTAAAAAAAAATATTTCCAAAATAAGGTACCGGAAGTTGTGGCTGTTTATTGGGATGGCAAGCTTTTGCCTGCTTTAAATGCTCGGAAATCAAAAGAAGAACGTCTTTCTATAGTTATTTTTTATGAAAACAAAAAACAACTTATTGCTGTACCAAGACTAGAAAGTTCTACAGGAAGTGAACAAGCACAGGCAGTTTGGAACGCGATTCTAGACTGGAATTTAGAAGATAAAGTGCAAATTCTTTGTTGTGATACTACTGCTTCAAATACAGGTCGTATAAACGGTGCCTGTATGCTTCTTGAACAAAAACTGAACAGAGAAATGCTTATTTTCGCTTGTCGACATCACGTGTATGAATTGGTCTTAAAATGGGTGTTTGAAGCAAAAATCAGTTAAGTAACTACAAGCCCTGATATTCCGAGAAAACTGGAGAGCTATTAATTCTGATAAAATACAGAACTATAGAGAAAAACTTACACAGCACCTGACTGACTCCGAAATTGACAACTTGCAAGAGTTTTACCGAACTGAACTGACAAAAGAAATAGTCAGAGATGATTATCGAGAGTTAATAGAGCTTTCAATGATATTTTTAGGTGGAGATATCGAGAAACAAATTCAAATCCGACCTAAAGGTGCCATGTACCAAGCTCGATTGATTGCGAGAGCAATTTATTCCATGAAAATATCGTTACTTAGTGCTCAATTGAAGATCACAAGCAAAGACAAGGCGGCATTGATTGACGTTTTGCTTGTTCATCGTAATGTCCTACGTTAAACCAAGGCTTCAATGCACTTCAGCATTAAAATTACCTTACCAAGATTTGTGCTTCCTTAAATCAATGAAGTCTTATGAGAAAATTGATAAAACGATCTCAAAAGCAGCCTTACAGAAGATTACTAAGCATTTGTGGTATTTAACTGACGAAGTTTCTATATTATCACTGTTAGATGATGATGTACATAACTCATGGAAAACGATACACCCCATCGAAAGAAGAACTTTGCGGTTCATTGTATGGTAAGTTTATTAAAGAACATTGGCATTAATAGTAAACTATTTTTTTACTTTCGTTCCCTGTGAAAGTATATTTTCTTAACACTGTTATCTTATTTTGTTTCAGAAAAAAACAACTCTGACTTCATTTTAGTAAAAAGCAAGTCCTTGTTTAACCGCCTTAAAATTGAAGACAGTTTTTTACATGAATGTATGTATGTAATGTACTTTGTGGTCAAATAATGCTTCGTTTCAAGAAGCCAGAAAAAAAGTTTCGGCACTGAGGGTAGTGAACGATGTAGCCGAAAGAGCGATTAAGTTAATGCAAGACTTTCATAGATTAATCACTGTTGAGGAGGAACACAAACAATTTTTATTACGTTACAAGAACACCGGAAAATTTATCCTGACTCTAAAAAACACACGTTAAATAGAAAATTTGAATAATAATATTTTTAAATTGTAATGAATAAATAATATACTATTTGGGTGTATTTGAGTTTTAATTATGTAATAAAAATTAAGTTCTAAATTCCTGCTACAGTAAGTCAGTACAAATTTTTATGTCAAAAGTTTGGCAACAAGTCGGCAGGGGTTATCGTTGTCCAATCACAATAATATTTATTATTTAAGTCAATGAGGTCAATCCGAATAAAAATAGACGGTATACGTATTTGATTTCGCAAAGAAAATCCCTTATGTCTTGGGACACCCTAGTGAGTAGTATGACAACAACGTGCCTATTACAAACATATTTTGAAACTTTATAAAACATGATGTATCGGTAAATAACAAAGATTTAGACCGAGACAAAATACTGGAGTTGGAACACGATGGTTTCATTTCTGGAAACACAATATCTATGTTTGAATTAACCTTTCTACAATTAAATTAATATCAGTGTAGCGATACTAAAGTACCCAATAATTTATGAGACAGTTATTGATTAGATTTTAAATGTAAAGCTCGCATTCCAAAACAATCTCTCTCAGTCGTCTCTTCCCAAACCATGGGTTAGTACGTGTTATTGTTTAAGTATGTACCTATATGTGTAAGTGGTACCACTGTGTACTTTACTTAAATATATTGTTCTTATCATCATTATTAATATGTCCGCGTATAATCGATCCCAACATGAAACCATGCAAGCTAAAGCTAAATTACCAGTAATATCAATCTTTAGAAAAGCATCAAAATAGAATTAACATTGTATATTGCGTACATTCAGCATTAAGTTTACGTATGCTCAATATTGGCACAATTTATTTAGTTACTATTTTGCCTTTTTGATACTATCCTCAAGTATCCTCATAAAATATGTAGGTTGGCGTGACTACATTGATGATTTGACGCCATTAAAATTGTTTCAATTTGTCTATAAATCATCAATGTTTAATTACTCCGTACACGAAACTAAGTAATAAAAATAATTTTTTATTACTTATAAGGTTTCGTTACTTGCCTAAATCTATATTATTTGGTTAGGTATAGTCAGTTATATCGCTAACTGTAGTCGACTGACACAATGTTCATACAATAGTAAAGGTAAATTTAACTCATTTACTGCCATCCAAAGAAGGCGAATCGCTATGTTCATGGCCAGAGTTGGTACTCCCGTAATTAACTTTTGGAAAATGTAAATAATCTATTTCAATGCGATTAAATTGTAATAAGCTGTGTTTTCTGCCGAAAAAGACGATTTTAAATATTTATTGAGCAATTTTATGAAATAAAGATATATAATTTGAATTTGAAAAATTTGAAAGGGTAAGCAGAGGTCTATTTAGAAAATGCGTTGTTCTAAACAAAGACAATTTCTTGTTTACTTTTCAAAAAGTTTGATTTACTATAAAATCTAGCTAAGTCATATATTGAGACTCAATTTATAATAAGTTATCAAGCTGTTATAAAGGCTGCACGGATGGCGCAGTGGTTTAACTGGTCACGCGCGTTTTGAAATCTACGTGTAAAAGTAAAAATGATACGCGTTTGTAAGGGTTCAGTAGTAGGTATATACATCATACATTAACTATGTAATAGTAGAAAATAATTATATATCGTAGAATATTTGTAGTTACTATTAATATAGACAGGACTTAAATAACGAAAATATTTGTTTAATGCCTTATGCAGTGACAAGAAGATATTGTATCATACGATCAGTCTCATATGTGACGGCATTACTATGATTCTGCGAATTCGCTCGTATGAAACACTTGTAACATTTACTTAGTCCATTAAATCCATGACACACCTATAGCAAAAAGTTATCTAATTCAGGCATTGTACACTAAGTTACATAAAAAGAAAAAACGTACCAAATTAAGGGGTTTGCAAAAGCGATGCAAAATGTATTTGTAACGATTGGAATGGTAAACCTATGGTACGCTCTAAAACCAGAATATTGAAGGTTTTTTTTCATGTTTCGAGAGAGCCTTTGACTCAAATATATCATTTGGATAACCTGTGATTGATTGGACACGGAAAAATTAAAAATTTGTGTGCAAAATTATGAAAAAAACTGATCTATCTAAAATCTGCCAGGCTCGTCATAATAAGCAGAAGGGCACGTAAGATAAAAGATTTAGGTACAGGAATGCCCGTTAATATGGGCTTTGCCTCTGTTTCAATAAAAAAGAGATAATATTTGACGTAATTCAATGAAAAATGAGTATCGTTTTGAAAAATGAGTTTCTTTTTTCCGCACTTACAGACAGAAATACAAAAGATACAAATAACTACTTAATGTTTGGCCTTGTAACAAAATTAGTATAAATATTTTTTTTTTGATTCAAAAACAACAACAAAGACTGATATTTATTTCTTTTAACAGAAACGTTAGATGCACAGTAGAGATAAACTAAATTATCTCGGGTATTATTTCTAAACCAATTTTAACGATGGATTCGTCTCAATATTTGCATTTCTGAATGTGAAGGACTAAATTCTACCGGAAACGTTTTGAACTCAGCAGGAAGTCAACAACTCATCCTTAAGTAAAAAACTGGTCGGGAAAAAACAAATTCAAAGCTATAAAACTCTGATATAATTTTGATTTTATGTTACATTTTTTACAAAGCCCTTTAAACACACAATTAATTAGACAGAAGTAAGTTTAGAAGTATTTTTGCAAACGCATTAACGGAAAGCCGGGGCTTAGTTTTCGCTCGACGGTAGAAATCTTTGATCAAATAGTATGTAGTTAGCTTTGTTGTATTTGTTATAGAATCGTCACTGTTGATTTGTAGCGAGGCCTGTCGTGGTTATATAGAGGAGATACGGCCGTGTGCTCTATCACACTCCCTCGGAGTGTTCTCGGAAACGACCGAATAATTTGTAGTTTAAGTTCATTTCATATTTCATTAAAATATTTTGTTCATAGCCACCTCAGTGGCCGAACACCGTCGTCCGTCACAGAAGCAGGAGAGGCAGATCAGACCGATACCGGTAAGTGATTATTGATAATTGGGTACACACGAGTTCGAAGCTCAATGATACCATCGCGATGTCTACTTGTTTAGTATTGTTTAGTTACTCGTTTAACGCCTCGCCATCAACAAGGCTTTAAAATCTTCCACCATACTGAATTGGCAGAAAAAAACTATACAGTTTTATAATACAATGAAAATGTTTATTATTCAATGCAAATCTACTTGATTCAGGTGTAGAGGTAGTTTTACCCGTAACTAGTGTGTAGTGTATCCTACATCAAGAATAGACGAATGTTTGTTATTACTTCAAAACATGCTTATGAGTTGAATAGCAGACTAGTTTTGTACCTTTAGCAGTGACAATATACATATTTATACTTCCTAATAGTATTAGTTCAACTTAGTACATCCTATTAGTAATAGGAGATATTTACTTTGTATTGTGTACCTTAAACTAATTTTGAGCAAAACTATTAAAGTACCGACCCACTTAAACATTTATTTAACAAATTCTATCATTAAAAGGGTTATTAATATTAATACTTTCATAATACACCGAGGCGTAGGTCATCAAATAACATATTCATGCCATAAAAATTTAAGTACGACGATGCAAGGAACCTAGGTATACCCTAAGAAGGAAGCTTTCAGGAAAGAATTGTTTCTTACCTTACAAAACATGAATCCGCAAAACATTTTGTATATAGTAAACAATTAATAATTATTTAAAGGTATTAAATAAGCTACCCTTTGTGTTGATTTACGTCACCTACGTTCAATGATATTCACTTATTGAAAAATATTAGGGATATAATTTATTGTGAATAGTAGAATAGTAATGTTTTTTGTGTTATAATGGAATGTAATGCTTGATTTTTTTTAGTTTTAGTTATATTTCTTCTTTTCTCTTTGTTTATTATCATTTTTATTATTATTGCGATGCAGATTGTTCTTCTAATTTAACACGCAACTGGCAGGTGAGCAGGACTGTAAATCTTTCACAGTAAACATCTTATTTTTTCCAATACTAGACTATGCTGATGACAGTTATCTTGATCTTACAAAGGAGCAACTCGATAAGCTTGAACGGCTACAAAATTTTTGCATTATGTTCATATTTGGTTTACTCAAATATGATCACGTATCAGAATATCGCAACTCGCACAAGTAGCTCCCGATTCACCTTCGACGGAATACTCACACCCTTTCTTTATAATATATTATTCAACCCCTTTACGCCATCTTACCTCAAGGAACGTTTTAAGTTCATATGTGACACACATTCGAAGGTCTTGAGATCATTCGAGAACTTGCAACTACAAATTCCAGTGCATTCTACAAAGTTCGCCAATAAATCGTGTAGTGTTGAAGCATCACGCCTCTGGAATGCACTACCACTCTCTATAAGATGAGCTTAAAAATTAGCATCGTTCAAAAAAATGGTCGAAGATTACTATCTGACAAAGTAAAGATAAAATTAACTATTTGCCTATCAATTACGATTAATCTTATTTTTATTCGTAATTTTATGTGCCTATAAATATGTTGATATGTATACCTACATATGATTATATACATATCTATGTATGGACGTACACAAGAACTGATTATGATGATGATGTTATACGTTTAAGATATGAATATATTCACTTTTATACGCTTACTAATGAACTTCTTTGTCTTTTTGGCACGCAAAACTACCGCCGTAAATCAATGGATATGTCCTGTCCATTTAAAGGATAAGGCCGCCCATTGTGCATTACTTATTTTGTTTTTTTTCTTTTTTTTTTGTGGTGCATAATAAAACGTATTTATTATTGATTTTAAACTATTTCATATTCAAATTAGTCAATAACAAGAGAGACAAAAAAATATATATGCATATTACACCAGAGACGTTAACAAATCGGCTTAAGAACAATAAGTGTAATGACAACCTCAGAGTACAAAAATTTAAAAATCAACAATGCGGCAATGTCACTGTAGGTTAAGTGGCCACTAAAAATATGGCCCACTGGATAGTTACTCAGACAAAGCAATACCAAAAATACTTATAAACTTAAAAACAGCCTGTAACGTAAATTCCAATGTGTTGTGTTGTGTGGTATAAATGCACCGAGCCTTTATGCACACGTTTATGCAGACGTTATTATTATAATAAGACGGTTCTTGTCTTGGGCCTTTTTACATGACTGCTCAGAAAAGGTATAATGTTGGTTTCATGTACCTGACATGTCCACTGTACATGGATGTATGTGTGTAATTTTCTTTATTCCATCTTAAATTCCTGAACAGATTTGGATGTATCGGTTACAGTTCGAATCTTTACATCATTCTAAGTGACACGGGATATATAAAAAAAGATAATGTTTCGGCTGCATAACTCGGTTTTTGGCAAGACACTTGTAGTTTTAGTTAGTAAGTAGTAGTAGCACTTTACATACTTAATTCAATACAAAAATGTATATAAATTTCACTAATTGAATTTACAAATGTTCCGCGAAATGGATGAATATCTAATGTTACATCTATCATTGATTGTACTGTTTGCGACTGACAGCATCCTTCGCGCTATCTATGTTCAACAGTAGCACACAAACAGGAGAAAAGTAAACAATGATAAATCACTGTACTCACGATGTTAAGTAAATATTTGGTTATTACCACAGACCAGGTGATACAAAAAGTGTAATCGACGGATTTAGATTGGCAAAATGTGACTGTAGTGTTTTTAGAAAGGGTAACTATTTTATCGGTTCGTCATTTTAAGATGAAATACATCAAATCATATCATAAAATCATAAAATCTGTATATATGAGTATATAAGGAAAAATATACTTACTCTACTGACTAATCACGAAATGTGGAAAACTATTTGACATATTATGAAGTTGAAATTTAGCGACTTCACTTAAGAATTGCGATATTATCGGAACAAGGGGGTCTAATGCCTCTTGAAAGTTTGTTTCGTTTGTTGTTGTTGTTTTAAACAAGTTAAGTTCCATATTTTTTGTACTAACGACCTGAAATTTTGCAAGAAAGTTATTTATACTTAGGACACCTAAGGTTAAGGAGTCTAGGCCTCTCGAAAATTGATTTGACTTGTGATATGAATTTTAGAGACCATTACAGGAAACCGACTGTGAAGCAAGCGTTGCATTTCGACAAAAATAGTGAGGTTTCCGGAGGCCCAACTCCCACTACCATCATACCTCATTTCCATCTCCTCATCCCACTGTTCCTCTTTCCCCTCCCCACACCCCCAACCCCACATCACCGGGCGGGCAGGGCGGACGTCGGTTTTCACCTACCATAAGGGACCCGTCTGTTCTTATCTCCCGCTATATTATATAAAAAAACCCTGTTAGTTTTTGACCCTACTAATAAGTTTAGTTATATTCTAAGTAGGAGACGTAAATACACTTTTTCTATTTCGCTACGCAAGTGACCGAACACATGAATAAATCAAGTTAAGTGGTCACTAAAGGTCAATAAAATAGTTACATCATAGCTAATCGAATGATACTACATGATTGTCATGGTGTTCCGTCATTAGTAGAATACAGCTACAATAATTCGCACAATATGTAATGCTTATGGCACTTCATTAAATACCTACGAGTGTATTAAACTGTCCAAAAAGCGTGAATAATGTCATAATTACGAAATGCAGTAATGTTACTGACTAAAAACGTACTTCAACGGTGTCGAGCTAAACTCGCAAATTATAAATAATAACTAAATAATACTCGTAGTTGTGTGATTGTACACCAATTGTCGCCCGCTCTTTCTGTGCTAATAATATTTTTGGAAATCACCGGTACCTACCGTCATGTGATTATCAGACAAACATAATTATTATTCATGAAGTGCATATATTTTTTATCCTTTTGTCATTGCTTCTGAAAATGAGATGGGTACCATTACTGTATCTAATTGATTGGCTTAAATCTGTTAAATGAGCCTGACATCTTTCAAAAAGACAGCGATAGTAAGTTTCAATTCTATTATTATAGGAAGCATACGTGGTAAGTATGAAAATTTGTGGCACCACTTCTTTTATAACAGGGATAAATAATTAAAATTAGAGGTAATTTGTATTTAGTATTTTATTTGAAAATAGTTTAAATACTGTATTTGATATTTTATATTTCAAATACAGTATTTAAAAATATTTTGTATTTTAAACACATGCGAGATAGTAAGTAATTTTTAAATTGTATTTTAATTAAAAAGCATGTATTTTGCCCAGCTCTGACAAGTGATGATGCTGATTGCTGAGTCTGAGAGGAGGACAAAAAAAAAATAGTGCGATCCACAAATACATTTGTAGTTGTTTCGAGTCTGAGTGTTGATTCTGTACGTTGTTTGTATGTTTGTCAAACCGCCGTAACACAGGAACAATTTCTAATGCGGGACTTCTCTATTAAAAAAAACCTCTTAATTAAAAAAGCTTTTATTCTTGTTATTTCCGAAGGGCCATGAAATGTATATTTAGGCTCTATGTAGGTATCATTTCTTAGAACTGTAGTGACTCTTTTTAACCGATTGCAAAAAGAAGAGGTACTTAATTTGACAATATTTTAGGGTATGATTCTGTATTGATTTATTGTTATTACAACAAGTAGTCATTGGCTTTAATTGTAATTAGATGTATTATTACAATATTATTATCATTCTCACTTTCTTCATTGCACATGTAATTTCGGATTCATATTTATGCACAAAAACGAGACGAATTGAAAATTAAATATTTGTATGTAGTTTATTTTTTTTTTGTCATTTAGGTCAAAATACAAGCTATTAGGAGGCTAAGCCTAGTTAGTAGACCATATTATGAATTTAAATTTCTAAGATACAAAGAATAATAAGAAGAACTTTTATATGCGTAAAGTGAAAACCGACGTTAGAAAACTGCAAACCAAATACTATTCGTTGTACAAAGTAATTTATTGAAGCGTTGTGATTCGGTAATTATTGTTATCCCTATCACTTTCCATCAGGTTTGTTAGAACTTAGATAACAAACGACTATCCAATAAACAACAAAAAAAATAAAGACATCTCAATTACTATGCTAATAGTTATATGAGTACATATAGAAATGTGAACCTTGTGCCTAATAAGTATAAAATTAAAATCAATACAAGGACACTAAAACATCGCACCTATCGTAACATATACATATATATTGTATCATAACTATTTTTTGATACTTCTAAGTAATTTGAACTGGAAGTTGAGCTGTACATAATCTATGCTGGCGCCACTCAATGAAACGAATTAACATAATAGACAGATATCTCCTTCCTTTGATTTAAGTTAAGGAGCTTGTTTATTAATTTCTCCAAATGTATTACTCTGGCATTAGATATTAATTT
The DNA here is from genome assembly GCA_947561695.1 of Tyria jacobaeae. Lineage (NCBI taxonomy): Eukaryota > Metazoa > Arthropoda > Insecta > Lepidoptera > Erebidae > Tyria > Tyria jacobaeae. The sequence goes on from OX387221.1 coordinate 9,507,454, forward strand.
ACAAGATTGACATGTAAAAATCGTCATTGGCTGACAATTATAGAGAAAGTTTGCAGTCTTACTTTCTAAGCAAATATTTTTAAACATGATATAGAGAGTAACTGAAGTAAAATAATGTTCAAAATATCACTTCAATATTTTTATGAGCAGCAACTATACAGTAGTATATTAGTATGAGCAGCATGAACGTTACATGTAAAGGTTTCGGGTAAATAATATATTCGTATTACTAAGACGTCATTTTCGCGTACGTAGAAGTAGAAGAAAGACATTATTTAAACAGAATTATTTAAAGATATTTTTGAAGTTCCTTATCTTTTTGTATTCAGATCGTCATAATACTCAGTCGTAATACACGTTTAGAAGTTTATTAAAAATACAGTAGGTATTTTTGCCTGGACGTGGAAATCTTTAACCAATGGTAATTTATAGCTTTCGTATGTACTAGGTACTAGGTAGGTACTTTTATTAATTATAGTCACCCCGTCACTCCTAGACCGGTTCACTTGTACGGACTTCACTGAATATTATTCTAGGGCCATAAAGTTTCTTTATATAAAATATGCTCGTGTCGGGACTATATTAAATTGTAAGTAACTACATACTGTGTGTCATGCTTGTATCCCCGAAGGGGTAGCAGAGGCGTCTCATACCATATTCAATCATGGTGATCATAAAATTAGCAGTTATTTTTCATATTTCTTGTGAAATGTTTATTATTATATTATTAAAATATATTTAGAAAGTTTACTCGTTCAGAGAAAAAATAGTTGGTTACGATGATTCACTCGACACTATCCAAATATAATAATGTCTAGGTACCCAAACAATCTATACGGACACGTTTTGTAAAGTGGTTTCAATAAGAATTTTAAGCCATTTACAAGGAATGTACATCTTATGGCTATGCATATATATGGACTACCTAGTACTTGAATCTTATCTAGCACAGAAATAAAATAGCTAATTCTTAAAACTGTATATACATAAAACAGCTTAACTATTCTAGCTGAAAGCTTATTTTTATCTTTTTATTACTGCATACTGCTTCCGAGTAAGAAACATAGATGTTCATAATAATTCTATGACGCAAACATTACGTCATAGAACTGTGGGTTTCAATATTGTTCGTAAAAATGGTACCACTGTCTGTATGATCTTCTCACATTGTGTATGCGCAGGCCATATTCCTCTAAAATTATAAATGTACATATAACCTTCATCATTGTAAGGAAATAATTAAAATCTTGATGTAATTCTGATATATTACACATACCTTAAGATTGACATTACTGTTATAATGTCTTTAAGATACTTAGCTACATTCTCTTTCTCCTCTTACAAAAGTACATTTTTTAACCAAGACAAGTTATAGACCTCGTTGTGCAGTGATGGAAATCCTACAGCACTATCCCTATTCAATTTTGTTTAAATTAATTTGAATTCACGAGAAAAGTTAAAATTACGAGAAAAGTATTATGCGACCCACATTACTAATTATATGAAACAGTTCATTATTTGCAAATAACAGCTACAGCCAGCAAATAAAGTTACCGAACAACATCTTCTGAAAACGCGCTGTCACTGTACAAATAATTTAAAAAGAAAGTATCAGTAGTTCTCTAGTTACTTGAAACACAGTAGATTCAAATTGTTTATTTTTTTTACAGTATTTCATAGTTTGTTTGTTACTGGTTTTATCGGATAACCTAAAAGGTACCTTTCACATGTTATCACGATTAAGTTCTGATTAACAAATAAGAGTGTCTTCAATACTCAAGTTGCCTAAGTCACTCCATATACAATTACACGGTGGTGCAGGTACGAATTTGTGACCGTGGTGCTCATTGTGTATGAATAGAACACAAGTTGAACATTTTTTTTCATACAAGCGAACAGTGAAGTTGTACCCTGCATTGTAAGACTGGTTTATGTTAAAAATCCAACTTTTTACGTGAAGTAACTCGTACAACCAGTATTTAGTTTAGTCATATACATATTCCTTCCACGTTTCTAGTAAACTTTCATAAAGAAACTAAAAAGTAAAACATTTCATAACCGTTAATAAGTTTAGTGCATTACTACACGTTAAGCGATTTTTATTGCTGACTGTACTTATTTACACTTCTCAGAGGCGTAACTGGCTTGCCTATTATTGGACCCTGGTAGGTGAGTTTTAAATTAATGAAACAAGGTTAATTTCGCATAAATAAATAAAAAAGGTCACCCTACGAACTTTAGCTATGAAGTACAGAACACGCTAAATGGCGTGATCAATAAGACGACTGTGAAGGCTCCCTTTTTATTAATCTATCATCTCTATTATAAAAAGGAAGAAAATGCTCCATAAACTATTGTTTTTATAAAATAACTTATAACCACTTTCCATTTGAACAGCTAATCGTTGACATTTATTGATAGTAATCTAGACACCGTCATTAATCCTAGGAATGATTTATCTGTTCGAATTCAAATGCACTTATGAATATTTTGACATCAGTCTAATAACTAGACTACCTTTACTTAGGGTAATAAGAGGATGAATCTTTTTGTTTTTTTTTTTAAGAACTTCCGCATTAGGATTAATTCCTGTGTCGCAGGGGACTTTATAAACATACAAGCAACGGACACAATGAACACCCAAACTCAGAACAACAATTTGAGGATTACACAAAGTCCAGTGCGGGGATCGAACCCACAACACTCGGCGCGGCAGCGTAGTGGCGAGGTGACCACTTAAATCGCTACGCCATCCGTGCAATCAAATTAATAAAAATAAGGAGGGTTCCAGAATTAAAAATAAATTTGATTAATCCTTTCCCATATAGACACTCTATAATAGGTTATGTAAGCGAACGTTTTGCGTATCAGGACATTAAATAGACCACAGAACATAAAATAATCTCATTAATATTTCATTAAAAGATTCACAATTATATTTATATTATGCAAATACTTTAATTTATGATCATTAAAAATATGATGGTTTAATATATATATATATATACATATATATATATATAAATATCACGTTACGTTTTTATAGATCCCAAGTAATTTATTCTACTTCTTTTTCTAACATTTTAGTTCCCAGATACTTTTTATTTTAGGCGCTGACACCGATAAGATTCGACACACCGTTACATCAAAAACACATCAGTCAAGTCGTCATGATAGGCTAGGAAATAAGGTACCAGACCATCATACTGAGCAGATATGTGTCATGACAGGAGGAGATATAATGTGCTGAAATACGTGTAGAACTCAGCTCATCAACAGAAGCTAATATTTGACAAATAGCTTCTATAATTAATTAATTATAATTAGTTTTTTTCTTATTGTGTCAACATTTCGTTTTGACCCAATAAAGATATTATTATTATTAAAAATAATGTAAATATAGAGTACATTTTAATAGAACCAAAAAAATCTACTTACATAGTCGAAAGAACACTATATATCCTATAATATTGACATAGAATAAACGAAGCAGTCACTACACATTTTGCTAATGTTCCTTACTTCGTTATAACAGTTGTTGCTAGTAACATCACACTAAGCATTATGTTATTAGATATAATAAGTATTAGACAATGACTCTTGTTGAATAAGGAATGCGGACACCGTTCAAATATTTTTTTAAGTGGACACCTTAAGTCAGTTTCACTTTTCATTCCTAATTAAATATAAATAGCTATTTAACAGAAAAGTAAATTGTAAATCGAGGCCTACACAACAACGAAGCTAATTTAACAAGTAAACAAATGTATAACCAAAAGAATATAAGAGAAAGAAAGAAGTATTATGAAAAATGCATGTAAGAACTCACAATGTTGATTTCTTTTCATTATCAGTTTACTATAAATGTGGTTCCTGGATGTCACAAGTGGAGTGCAAACCTGACACCTTGAATTCATTTTTTCCTTCTTCGCAAGATATAATGTGTTTTAAGTCACGGAAATGATTGCAACCTTATAACTTAATTAACAGAAATAATATGAGAGGTGGGGTAGAGGTGTTAAACCTGAGGTGCAAAACTGTTGTTGCAAGCATCCGACCGCCACAACACCGCGCCGCCTCTGTGCGATAACACGCCTCACGCTTACCTACTGTAAAATTCGCGAAACACGAGCCTCCAACTATCACCGATCGTGTGTGTATCAAACTTCCGAGCTCATCATCACCAGGTCTTCTTTTAGGGCAAACAGTAAACCCTATGCGTACTCCAAAAACAAACAGTGCCGTGAAATGTTTCTTAAAAGTGTTTATTAAAGAAACGTTTATTGATATCAATTTGTGACAAAAGTTAGTTTGACTTCACAAAAACTCGTGAAAATATGCTTTTAATTGGAACTTTTTGCTGATAATTATTTATATTTCGCCTGTTCTCTTCGTATTGGTGAGAATTTATATTTATATAATAATATATATAATTATATAATTATAATAAATTAAGTAAAACATATATCCCATTAAAATTATTCATGGTAATATTGATTTAAGATAGGGTTGCTAAACCTTAGGACGTAATGGTCCCCTGAATAGAGATACGTTATCAATGCTTTGCGACTGCTTTGAATACTTGTTGTATAATTATAATAAAAACATCAATTACCTGCTCCATTCAACGCGCCACAAATTGTTAGGTTTCCAACAGTTTGTCTAACAGTAAATAACATTTAATAAACGTAAGTATTTAAAATAATCATTTTTAGTTTTTGTTTTTTCATCCTTATTATCATGGAAGTTTAACAGATTTTAACGTCGAATATCTTTGAAAGAGTTATCCACATTATCACGGAGCCCCTTTGTAGGGGGCCCAGGCCCAACACACTGAATATATATATATATATATATATATAACTTCATCACAGCATAAAAGTTTCCGGATTAGATAGTAAATTTTATTTCTGATATTCACAGTTGTTATTTTAACCTTAATGAATATCATATTACCATTTTTCTCACATTAACGTATTATGCTTATTTCAAGTGTCAAGTCGTTATAAGTTCATGCTGACATTGAGATTGCGTGCCCAAAAAATACTCAGTATTTCATAGTAGCAGTGATCCAATTTAGTAATGGGTGAATGTTGCAAAAAAACAATCAACTGCATTGAAAATCTCTATCTTGGTAGAGCCATGCTTAGGCACGAATGGGCTGGCTCGACCGGTGCGATACCACGACCTCACAGAAAACTGATAGTGAAGTAACGCTTAATTTGCATTTTCCCGAAATTGTTGAGTTTTCCGCAAACGAAATTCCCCCCATACCTTATCTCTTCCCCTCATCACCCCTTCTCCTCTTTCCCATCTCTTTCTTGTTTCTAGTCCTTTAGTCGTACTTAATTACAAATTCCTTACTTACCCAACGGTAAACGTCTCAATCATTGTCAAACGCGCATCAAAGTATCATAAAGTAGTAATACCTTGCTCTATGTGTTTTTACCGAATGATGTGTGTAGCTATATAATCATTAACGACAATTACTACAACAATGGGTATAACCAATATACAGTTTAAACTTGCCAATCCAATACATATGGTATATATTAGTTTAACGTTGCTAATCTATCCTTTATCATAAAAATCTTTATGTAGGACAAGGGCGTTGCAATATCTGTCTAGTGTTCCTTTTCGCACTTTAATAAAAATGTAAACCATCTCTACTATTCGGACACACGTTGACAAATTACAAGATATATATACCTACACACTGACGTATACCTTTTTAACATAACAATCTTGTATAAAGCAAGTACTTATGTATTTGTTATTAAACAATATTGACGTCGAAGCCCGCGTCTCAAATTATTGTGTAAAAAATATGTCAAACTTGCTATCGTATTGTGTATGTGTACTAACTTTTGCACTTAGTATAAATTATTATGTATTATATAAATTACATTTCATTTCAAGAAATAATAAATATATTGTTTATAAATAAATTTTAGTTGCATTACGTTTGCAATTTAATCCTGACATGATAGTTTATATACAATATACTAGCAAAGATTTGTATTGTGTCTCGGAGGACTCCCAGACTTACAACAACAATTTGAGGTTTACACAAAGTGTGTGTGGGGATCGAACCCACACTTTATCATTATCATATTAGTATATGTATTATACCGTTATCATCTCTATAGTATCGTTATCATCTTGTCGCTATCCTCTACTGGCTTGTCCTAAAGAGAAAGAGATCTAGGTATAAAAAGTGTTCGAACACCGATTTCTTCCAACGTCTTCTGAAAACTAATGCACTCCGTTTAATAGACAGACACTACCTTTCCGAAAGTAATACTCGTAAACTCGAGACAATTTTCGGAACAGTTTTAATTGTTTCATCGTACTAAATAATAAATCGTTTGGCAATTCAGTGCTTTCTGGGGCTAAGAGTCAAATGCTTAATCTAAAAAAAGTTGTATCCGATATTTTTTATCTGAAAAACAACTTTCGGAAATACGTTTTTATACTTTAGAACGAGTGACCTTTCTTCAGGGCTCGTAGGTCGACCGGCCACCGGCCTGCCGACTAGGAAGTATAACTATAATTGTCACTATATAAATCGATATATAAAATATGTGACAGAGGCCACAGAGAGACCGACACATGTATATGTTAAAAATTCATTTATCGAGGACTTGATTAACGGCTTTCTAATTTTATTTTGTGTGCTTCGTGTACCTCTTCGCCTTCATTTTTAGTAACATGACATGACAATATAATGTCTCAATTAAGAACATAATAAACATATCGTATTTATTAATGCGCAAAGTTTTTATAGTCATTATAAGAACAGAATCGTTAAATATTAACGGAATAAAATTTGCCAACAAGATTACTGCGATGTGCAAATTAGGGGCAATTCAGATGTTGCCAAATCGTTAGGTAAGCAGTGATCACTTACATCCCTAATTCCGTATCAGAAAACATTACTAGAGTATTTTTTGTTAATACGATTTACTAATTCCATTGCCCACTAAAAAAAAAAGGTAGAGGACTGTTTATAGGAAATAATTTCCATTCTATTTAGTTGAATAATATATAAGAGTAGTAATGTGTTTGTAAAGATTTACACTTTCTACACGATTTACAGTTAAGTATATGGAAAATGTAAAAGTTTTCAAAACATTCCAAATTTCACAGTTGGTAAATATGAAAAGTGTAATTTGTTATAGTTTTGCTACATCAACAAAAACACTAGAACGTGAGACTATAAAAAATTACATATGCTGGTAAATGGAAAAAGGAAACAATATAATTTACGTATTATTATTTGTTTTATTAAGAACATAGGTAGTTTTTCACTTCCATGTAACATCCTTTCATCATGGTTTTTACTCCCTCTGTGTGTATGGTAAACTCTAAGAATGTTTAATCTTTTGAAGTTTTGACATACATTTATTCATACATAAACTGTCGCTTATGCACTTTGAGGTAGGCAGGCAACAACGCCTGCCACTTGCTTCTGTCCTTACGTACCACTGTGCTGTCACTAAATCTTTCATATAAACTAGCCGGTTTCGGGCCCTTCTGACCCGCCCTTTCTACAGAACATCACCAATTTGTATGTTGTTAGCGGGCCATACGATCCATACCGGCCTACACAAACGTCCGCTCGTCAGTCATTCATTTCATTTCTTGGGTAGGTAGTTTAATATTATTTATTTTACTGTATCAAAGTTAGATGACAATGTATTAACTCAACATTAAATAATCGTTTTAAAAGTGTGCACACATATCATAATTTGATCTCGTACTTACTTTGATACTAATTACTTTATTTTAGTTCCTTTTGACTGTTGTGCCTTATCGTCTTTTGAAGTTATAACTTTAGTTGCTTCTAGTTTTACTGGACAATGAGATTTCGTTTTAAGATAATGACAAGAGACGGAGTTTTTGAAAGTTTATTTTTAATTTTAACCTGAAATTCATTAGCACTCTTTACTAGGAAATTAGATAGATAGACAAAAAACTTCTTTCCCAATGCGAAATTGAAAAATATACAATTAAAATGGTAATAGGTAACATTTATTTCTAAGTAGAGATGCAATACGACATGTCACACTTCCACTCTATAATTTGGAAAATTACAATTTTTCTAGAAAAATTGCCGGAGACTCTAGATTCAAAGAACTCAAGATTTTTTAGATGTTTTTTTTTTAAGTTAATGTTTTTGAGTCAATGACTTTATTTTATTATAATGATTAATGTTGTGAATTTAATCGTAACAAATCTTAAATTTACTTTTAATGGTAACGTATGTGGCTGAGCGATAACCTATTTAACTTTAATGTTAGACTTTAACAATTCCCTCTCAGTGTAATGCAATTCTTTTATTATTTGTCTGAATAGGTCTTCGATCAATTAATTATTGATCTTTGATCAATTAATTATTGATCGAAGGGGTAGACAAACCGTTAATTTTGCTACTATCAGATTTGCCTGGTCAGACCATGATTTCTGGTCATATCGTTTTTTGGCCCATAATTTCATGAGATGAGAGCAACCTATTTGTCGATATTAGACATATATACATATATACACTTTCGATCACATTTCAACTTGACTACATCGACTTATGGCTTTGTGTATCGTAATATAGTTTTCTCCTCCTATATATACATATACTATACATACAAGTTATGAAACAATCAAAACAAAACATTTCTAAGTAACTGAACATCTGAATTGTCTGCAATACAATGTAACATAAAATACTTTATGATAATGAATCAATCACATTAAAAATTTAAAAGACTACATTATATACGCAACAGTTAAAGATCAGCGCAGTGCAGCGATGGCTAAGTGTTATATGCACACCTTAAATAAAAGATGCATTAGGGTTGAAATGTGTTTAGTAGTCAAATCTTATACCCAAAAATATATTGGGAATTATGCTTATTCAAGCTAAGTTAATTTTTAAACTATTTAAGAGATAATACTATACACTATTTTTATTTTTTTTTTTTTTATGTGATAGGGGGCAAACGAGCAGACGGGTCACCTGACGGTAAGTGACTACCGCCGCCCATGGACATCCGCAACTCAAGAGTCACAAGTGCGTTGCCGGCCTTTTAGGTAGAGGTACGCTCTCTTCTTGAAGGTTTGAAGGTCGTATCGGTTCGGAAATACGGCAGGCGACAATTTGTTCCATAAGCTGGTTGTGCGAGGCAAAAAGCTTCTGGAGAAGCGCACAGTGGTGGAGTGCCAATCGTCCAGGTGATGGGGATGGATATTTTGTCGCGTAGGACGATGGCGGAAACCAGCAGCCGGTATAAGTCCGAACAATTCCTCTGAACACTCCCCATGATACAAGCGATAGAGGATGCAGAGTGAAGCTACATCTCTACGCAACGCCAAGGTGTCAAGTCGATCAGAAATATCTTGGCAGTCGATGATGCGAGTCGCTCTCCGTTGAATGCGGAGCAAGAGGCAGAAGTTGGTACTGGGGTGCACCTGCATAGAGATGAGAACAGTATTCCATGTGCGGCCGAACCTGCGCCTTATAAAGTTGCAGGCGGTGGGCCGGAGTAAAATACTGTCTCGATCTGTTTAGCACACCAAGCTTCTTCGAGGCTAATATGGCCTTACTCTCTAAGTGACCGCGAAACTGGACTTCGCTTGATATATCGACGCCAAGGATTCCGATACTGGCTGATGCAGTTAGGGAAGTGCTCTCAAATTGAGGTGATACGACCAATGGCATCTTTTTGACTTTTTATCTAGAAATTAAGTTCATATACTTGAATGAATACTAAGTTCAGTAAACAATCGTCCAAGTACACTATACGGAAATCGCGATAGGCTGATGGAAATGCGGGTTACACTTGGTAATTGATTAAATAGGTAACATAGACCTTCAGATAATATTCCAAATTTAAAAAGAACATTAACAACAATACATACATATTATAACAATCTAGATATTATATTACGGTATTTATGTCGTTCGCATGAAATAAACATCGATTTAGACTATCATTTGTTGATACAGAGAGAGCTACCTAATCGGAACAATACTTAGCTCACATGTCTTATGATGACATCAATTGGGCTTTTTACATATTTTCAAACACAGGCACCGCTCATATTTTTGGACATCAAATAAACAGTTTTCAATGAATGAAGCTCAGATTAAGATCTGCTCTATAAGCTAAAATTGCTAAAATAAAGAAATAAAAAAAATCTAATTCTGAATATGCCTGAACAGTTAGTAGTTACGCCTAAATATGGTAAAATTGTATGTCTTGTCGTCTATATTCTTAATTTAATTTGATAGCAGCTAGCAATATATAGAGAGGCGTGTACTAGGTTTTTAATTAAATTAATTAAATCTTAATAATTTATCATATAAAGGCACGAACGGACATACCAGCTTGGTAATGAATCACACGGAATCACGGTCGTGTAATTATTTGTTTTGCGGCTTTTGTCATTTTTATTAATAAAATGTCCCTAAAACCGTGCCTAGAATTAGGGTGTGTTTTAAGGTGACCTAGGTCGAATGCGTATGTATCTGTCAAAAATACTCCTACAACAAAAATATATGAATGCTGAAAAGCCGATGCAATTTTTTTTAGCTTAGTCTCTGGTAAACCTAATAGCTGACGATTTGGCCACGTTACAACTTTGCATTCTAATCCGTATTAACCACTAGGAAGTCTTTCCAAGATATAAAAGTTCATCGTGGAATCCCAAGAAATACCTACATATGTATGTACCTATTTAAATCGCTCGGTCACTACTCACTTCGTTTTGAGATTGTTTGTAGCCAATTATAGCCTGTTAGAGTAAAGAAAGGCTGCAGATATTCTGTTTAAAGTTATCCGGTTATTCTCTGAAACTTTATAATATATATAATATATTTACTAAATTAATCACTACTTAATTCATTAAATACGCACTGACTACTAAAGACACTGTAAATTATTGTACTTTCCAATAAAATATCAAATACCTCACCTTGTAACATTTATATGAAATAGTTAACCGTCACTGTTAGATAGTTTAGGCGAAGAAAACTGTAACAAAAGTATGTAGATACTAATTTATGCAATGATGTTATTGAAATATATGAATTTATCAATAACTGTACCTAGACCTATATATAGCGTAATTTAGTAGCGGATTAAATTGTATAAATTCTGATATATTAGTTATTACTGGTCTCAAAATTTTATGTTATTTCAGCCTATTTATTAAAAAGGTCAGCGATTACACAAACTTTGTTTTTTTTTTTATACTATATGGGACAGGCTGGTGGTAAGTGACATCTCTGTCCATGGAAACCTGCAACTAATGAGTCGTAAGTGCACTGTCCGCCTTTGAGGGTGATGAGGAATGGGAAATGTTGGGAAGGAAAAGAAGAGAGGGGACATGAGGAGAGAGGAAAGGGTATAGGGGGAGTTGGACCTTCGGAAACCTCACTCATTTCGGGGAAATGCAAAAGCTTGGCGTTACAGCACAACCAGTTTTCTGTGAGACCGTTTTATCGCACTGATCGAGCCGGCCCATTCGTGCCTAAGCATGGCTCTACGACTGTCAATTTGATAATATATCCAGAAAAGGATTAGTATCTAACCATATTAAGTTCTAAGTTTCGTTTAAATTTACCTTCAGAAACAACTACCTACCTATAAAAAAATCCTTACTAAACTAATAGGTATTTTAATATTTTATACGTTATAATCTGTACTACTAATTTACAAAAATCTTGAAATAAAAAGAAGGATTTTTTTTCTACGGTACAGGTTATACACCCACCATTGTCGATATGCGATGTTATCTGTTAATTTAATTCGGACAACGAATTTAGTCGACAGCAAATTCAATAGATGCGACGGTATTAGGAAACCCGATCAATTCATAGTAAATCCGTTATTAATATTAAAAAGAACGGAAGACAAAGCAAGTATATATTTAGATTTCGTAGATTACCGTATATTTTGTATAACTACCATTGATAGTTATTGCTAAGCTGAGCACTACGATGAAAAAAACAGTAATAATGAGTGCGGAAAAACAAAAAAAAAGGTCCGGTTGGTTCTGCCCTTCGATATTTAAAATTGAACTTAATTTAGAAGGGTTATTTTAAATTGATCCCCGTCCCCTACTTCTGTGCTCTAGACAAAGAGAACTTTGCTGAGAACTGCTTTCATACCATACACTAATCACAAAATACTGGAACAGTGACAAAAAATGTAGTGTGCGTTGAATACGACTACACAACTGAGTAAATAAATCTTTTCAATTCTTACCGAATGAATGGTTTTTTTCTATATTGGTGACTAGCTAAGGCTATTGTATCTGGAGTCAAATAGCATATCAATTGCATTCATATGTAGAGGTAAGGCTCCCTTTACGAAATTCAAATTATTGTATGTTAATAAGAGAAATCTGTAAATCCAATAGATGATATGATAGTGAAATTAATTTATCGATATTCCGAGATAATTTTATACGAGTATTTATTTTCATTACTTAAGTAATCGATGGCCGACAGTGTTACTTAACCATTAAGTGGGATTCGTTTTTTAAAGTTGCTTATATTATCATTACATGATTTAATTATGATTTAGGAAATTATAACATTCACCTTGTAGCAGTAAAACAAAATACGGGTGACAGTTTAATCTCTCGCAAAAAAGATTGACCTTGTAACGACTGGACCTACAATTATTGTAGGTCCAGTCGTTACAAGGTTTATTACGCTTATACATATATTATTTTACAAGATTCATTAATCAAAATAAGGGAATAACGTGTAATCTCCTTTTTGTTAATATGAATATTTAATTTAATACGACGATAGAATTAAAATAAATTACATATTTAGAGAAACGTTTTTTTTAAAACAACCTTTTATAATCAAGAGTCAGGTCATCATCGGAACTAAAGGTGTATTCAAAATTTCAGCTCAGTTGGACACTGGAAAGCGGTTTATATTTAACATGCAAGATTTTGGTTCGAACCGTATGGTCGTTTTTATGATTCTTTAAATTAAATAAAAGTAAGGGAAAAAATAATATTTCTTTAAATTATTTTTGAGTGAGTATTATATCATAAATATTTGACTTCATTGAGGAAAGAACTGTAATGTTCGCAATTTTAGTTTAAATAAGTAATAGCAAACTCTTTGGGCTTGAGGGTCACTGACTCGCTACAAATTGTTTACTAGTTGGTATATGCAAAGCACGTTTATTCATTTTTAAATTTTCTATTAATAGAAAATCACAATAAAAAATTTGAATACCCAGAAATTGAACATAGGACCTCACCATCGTAGAATCCTTATACCGAGAAACTAAGTCAACGTCCCACAAAATCTGTATCAATTTCTACAGTATATGTATAGAATTTGTCTTTTCTCACCGCAATTGTCCACCTTAAGATGGAACATTTTAATCAAAGGCAAAGGGTAAAAGGAGTTACTGAAATTGGTTAATAAAGGACAATGATATCGATAGCATAAACACAAAAAAAAACTGATGAATTAAGAACCTACTTCAAGTCGGTTAAAGCCATACATACTCGTCACAAAAATTTACGCAACGACTAACAATGTTAATAACAGCGTAATGCGGTAGTACATTGTCTGCTCCATGTTTGTAGATTCTAGATCACTATTTGATACCATCCTTACACAATATCACGCATTTTTTTATCATGAGAACAATGGTAAGTGAGAGAGCAAAATAGCCATGAGCCATCATTAAAGTCTATTAAGGATGTAGGTTTGTAAAATGCACTTAAGAGTCACCTACATGGGGGAAAATTTTGTCATATATCCAAACAAACATCAATTTAAATTTTTTCGAAGACCTCGGACATGTAAATACACAAAAAATCATCTCGTTATATGTAACTTCTACTTCCTTATTGTTTTATTATTATTTTTTTATTAATTTTCTATGATGATTTTTTCTGTAGTAAAACGTTTAATATTTTACTGGTTAAGAGTTGTTCCGCGTAGTGACATCAAGATCACAGATAACCGACTAGTTTCTTAACGGTGAATATAAATCGAAATGTAAATAAAACATGTTTACACAGGCACAGTAGGTACGCCGCACCGCTCGGTTTTAGTAGGTTTAACCAAGACATCATTTTAGGAGACGGTTTTAAAAAGGTACAGTAGGGATATTATCTATTCGCGAAAGTAGAAAAATCCTATTTTTTTTAAGATTAAACGCTTATTATATATAACGACTATAACGTCACCCATAAAACATTGAAACTGTCTTTTTTTATACTATAGCGTATCAGACGCACAGACGGGGGATAAGGGGAGAGGGAATGTTAGGCCTCCGGAAACCTCACTCATTTAGGTGAAATGCAACGCAAGCGTTATTTCACAACCGGTTTTCTGTGAGTCAGCCCATTCGTGCCGAAGAATGGCTCTACCACTGTTTAGTGTCTTCAATTATTTGTCTTTAAATAGACTTACTTAGAATGGAAAATGCGCGACGAGCTCCAACTGACTGATTAAACACTCTTTGTATCAATTGACCTCGCCCTACAAGAAACAAACAAACTCAACGATTTTAAATTATCAAATTAGTACATGTATATATTTGCTGACTGAAAATAGTAGAACAACAAAAAAAACTTGTGTTAGAATCTTTCTCAGTTGCTATTAGTTTTCTAGTATAACCCTTCTGATCCAAACGATTGCGTTACCTGTGAGTTACTACACTACTTACCACCGCACACTAGCGATTTTTAATCGGCCGATAATTTATTGTTGACTATTGGTCAATGAAAAATAAACTTAGTTGCTCTCTGTTCTCATCACAGAGTATTCACTTTCAATTATTGTTCTCGACAGTAAAAACATATGACTTTTTAAATTTTTACACATACATATATAGTTAAAAACTGATAAAATAGAAAACATGTTCAGATGCAGAGCACATAAAATGCTAAAAAATAAAGGATATAATAGGTATGTAGTTTTTATCAGATATGTCATAATATATTACTACATAATCAACTCATTATATGCAAATCAAACACTTAAACACGCTTTTTATATTTGATACAATGAGTTTCCTACTTGCCACATTTTTATATCTTTGATGTATACATGTAAATACTTATATTATTATAGTTAAGATATCCTCAGATTCTGCTATGACAAATATTACGAACATATTTTGAATATCACAAATGTCTATTCCTTTATGCTCCCAAATCGGGTTACACAAATAAATGAGTATTTCCGTAACCTCACATATCTTCACGGCGTTAAGTAAAGGATATCAAGTAAAATGAAATTTTTGCAGTTAAACAATAGTAATACTATCTAACATTGGAAGCACATCTGCATGGGTGAGGTAGTGATGCCGCCGGTTGACGGTCGTTTCCCGCCCATTGTTATCATTCGTCATATGGCTTTGTATACTACTCACTATCATCTTAATTTTATGTAATATGTCAAGTAACACGTACCTACCACGCACTTCAATGGTTTGTTTTTAGAAAGATATTTTTTGTATCCTTTGCCTTCATTGATATGCAAAATTTATACAGATGCATGATATAGCGCACCAACGTAAGGTACACGTGCGTAAAGACAGATCCGCTATTCAGCGTTGTAAAGATAAATAACACATTCTATATCTTCTACCTTTGTACATTTTTTTATTCACACATTCCACAGTACTGTGGTGGAAAACAGTGTAGTCGATTGTCGTTTTTTAATAGCCAATGTTTTAATAGTTATTTTTAATAGTACTTTTAATGCTCATTATAAAAATAATAATATTATTATTTACATAAATGAATTGAGTGATATTTGTTATAACGCACCGTTAGAGTGAAAGTGAAATAACACATGTCATTAGTCTATCTATACCAACAAGCAATCAACTAAATATGTACAAGGTCGACAAGTATTGCCAGTCAGTTTATCATAGACAAAACATAGAAAGTAATCATTTCTCTTTTTTTAATTTGCTATGTAGGTTAGTTTTTCAGAACTTTATACAGCGTGTCCCAGAAAATGGAACACTTAATTTAGTGTTCAGTTGCAAAAAATTATGTAAAAAAAAAACAAGCAGTGTATAAGTTATGACCGTTTTAATTTCCAAATATTATCACCTTCATTTCTCATAAATTCAGGTGGAATGTGCTAAGATAAAGATTTTAAATGTTTCTAGTTTTTTGTTTTGCAAATATTCAATCCGCTATTGAAAAAATCCATAAAGGCCATAAACTATTAAAACATGTTAAAGTTAGTTTTTCAAGTTAACGACTAATAAAATATGTTTCTTGTCTAAAACGTTACGTTCACTTTGAGGACCTCACTCCTCAGCAGAAAAAAAAACATTGTAACGCTACTGGAAAAATAATTTTGTTTGTCTGCGATCTTCTGTAAACTTTCACAAGTTTGGGGTTAATTTTGAGCAAATATCAGCTGTGTTCCACTTTTTACGTATTTATTCCGCGTGATTCTTATCAACATGACAAAAACGAGTACTTATCAACTTAGTTACTAAGAGCATTCCCCAGATCCTGCAGCAAAAATATTATGACTCTTCAAAAAGGTAACTCATTGCAGGGTCGGCCGAAACGGTCAGGCCAGTTCTCATGCAATAAATTCAAAGAATAATGTAACAAGTTTACGACTAGAAAGCTTTACATTTTGATTGGCTTAAAATAAACAGTTGCAAATGAAACATATCTGGTGAGACGCCAGACACGGTATAGGCAAAAATCCATTTTATTTTACGAGAACGCTCTCTGTAATCATTACATTTAGATTTCAATGTTAAAGTTATAAAAACTCTTTTGATGTACCCTATGTCCATATGTTCTTACTGCACAAATATTTAGACATCTTTAGTCAGTCGTATTACAAGGTACCAATGTCTACAAATATAATACAAGTATATTACATTAAAACGTTAAATCAAAAATATTAAAATCTTTCAACGAGTAGAAAAATGCTGATGAATTTCGAACTGTTAAACCGATATTTTGGAATTATAAATAAGAACAACTCTCGACCAAATTTTGTCACTTTTGTCAATAAAAAGCTAAATCAGTCCATTCGTTAAAAGTTGCGATACCACTGATACACAAATAAGCACGTTAAACAAAACACCCTTCCTTTTTTAATTTGGAGCTAAAAACAATGAAAACCAACATGGTCACTTAGGTAAGTTGTTAAATCAAACCGCATGAAACCTGTCTCTCGCTTTGTTCTGATTCTATCTAATAAACTGTATTACTTTATTCCAAATTGTATATTATTTTATTCATGTAATATAATTATATATTTTGTTACAGACGCGCAGTGCGCCGTTGGAAACGACCCACAGCCCAGTGAGATTTATAAGTGTCCACGAGACAATATACAGCAGCCCGCCCGCATAGGATGGTAGAAAGTGACCCCGGGCCTAAAAAACCTCACAGTAAGTGATTATATAACTAAACTATTATTAGAGAGCTGGCACCAACTTTGATGTATAGCATTGAGAGATGGGTATGAAAGAAGAAACATGAGAGTAAAATTGAGTTAGTACATAATAAACACTGTAATGTAATGGAATATTGTTGTTTAAATTACTTATTTTCAAAACCTCCCTGAAACCTTTTTACGTGGTAGAGCCAAGCTTAGGTACGAATGGGCCGGCTTAACCGGTGCGATACATGGCCTCACAGAAAACCGGTTGTTAAGCAACACTTGCGTTGTATTTCCCCGAAATTAATTATGTTTCTGGAGGCCCCACTCCCCTCTCCTTATTCCTCTCCCCTGACCTCCCGCTCCTTTTCCCATCTCCTCAGTATTACGGTGACAGATGAGGTTTATGAGATCACCAACATATATTTGTAAAAAATTGTATAATTTATCTAGTTCTTATTTACATTATCTTTAAGTGAATGCTAATGAAAAGTATGAGGGTTAAATTGATAAAAAAATCCTGCCAAAAACACTCTGAGACGCTCAGCACCGTCATGGTAGGAGGACTCACTCCTTGACAAAGGCCCCCGTCAGGACCGAAGTTAGTCGGACTTCCCCGAAATATACAAAAAGTAAAACACCCAAGTTTGTATTCCATTCCTACATTTCGCCATAGCTTATAGTCTCAGGTTATAACAGGTTGCGTATTGCTGTTTTTCTGCTCTTGCTGTTTCTGGAGATTTTCCGAACAGAAAACGAACTTGCACGCAAACATGTTAATTTTATATCAATTAAGTCCAGCACATGTATGTTAAAAATAAATGACAACATAGTTTAGAATCCTGAACTCTCTTTTTTTCTTGTGTTTATCGATGTTTGTTGTTTATTTAAAACCAGTAGATGGACGGTGGCCCTTACCTCTCGGCGCTCGGTAAACTGCGACCGTGGCCTCCTTCTATAACCAAACTCTACAGCGCATGTGTCGAGTGAGGCCAGTTTCCTTAGGGGGAGTAGGGCTGGACAATAGGTTTGTTTTTTCTTATGCGATAGGGGGAAATGAGCCGTCGGTTCACCTGATGGTAAGTGACCACCTATGGACACCCGTAACTCAAGAGTCACAAGTGCGTTGCCGGCCTTTTAGGTAGGAGAAAACTTTTTTCTTGAAGGTTTGAATCGGATTCGTCGTATCGGATTCCGTTAGGGGCGCTCTAATGGGAATTTTCATAAAGTGCCATCCTACATCCGCCGCATAGTCGGGGCATATTTTCACCTATAGAGCTGTAATCTACCTAATCTGTCTGTCGAGGCGAGGGCGAGAGTTGTCGTTCGGTGTTCCACGAGGTTCGGTCTTAGGACCACTTTTGTGGAACATCGGATACGACAGGATGCTTCACGGTGTGTTTCTAAGTGGAGTCGATGTAACGCAATACGCTGACGACACACTCACACTCGTTGTGTTTGTTTATGTTTGTTTGGTTGGACTCAAAATGCACGGAGAGCCGCACGCGCGGCGTAGGCCATAATGGCCTTAGCCGCGGTTGCCCATGTCGTTCTAAGAATGCGGCAACTTGGTCTCGACTGAAACCGAAACTGAGGCTTTGCGTTCCCAGCTCCACCAGGTAGCCACGGCTTAAAATTAATTACTAGGTCCACCGAAACGCCTGCGTGCCACCTTGCTCCCGCTTATAGGTTTTATGACGCCGTGTGCTCTTTGTCGGGTCGGGTCGAGTCCGACATAACCGCGTCATCGTTCACTCGATGAAGTGGATTTTAGAGATGGCAACCCTATACCAATGTCATGAATCTGACCTTTTTCAAGATCATTGTTTTGCCACTAGTTTAATTGTTATGTTAAGAAAAATACCCACAGATCAGAGGATTTCGCAAAGGTTCGCAAAATGGCGTTCATTACTGTTTAGCGACCACATGTTAATAAAAATGTACTTCGATATAACGGCGACGTGAATATGTATTATAATACAATATTGAATTTAATGAAAGAGCACCCAGTTCATTTAGACGACGGAGAATACAAAAATAAATGATCACGACTTCTATTGTTTATATTGACAAGTATTTAGAATTGTCAAATCATAATATAGATATATATATATGTATGAATGGGCAAGTTCTTGAGCACTAAAAAAAACATGTTGTCATGTGTGGTGTCAATGGTTTAGCTAATAACAAAGAATTATCCCACTTAAAACTGTTTTTTACCTTCTTTTGGAATATAACTTAACTAGCTTTCTCTCTCTCTCTATCTATCTATATCTCTCTTTCAGTCTCTCTCCATCTCTCTCAAATTCAAATTTAAGCTTCTATATTTGTAAAAAAGTTGGTAGATACAAAGGATCTTACGTGCTAGGCAGTACAGTTCAAGCAACTTTAGTCTCTCCCATGTTATTTAGCACAGGAGCTGATACGCCTTTCGTATATTCACACCCAGCCATTTTAAACTCTTTTATTTAAATTAACAAAATACTGATATATTTGCAGAACCGTATTTTCAACCTTTTTCAATGCAGTAAGAAGTTAGGGAGAAACTCACCACTTTACTATCACTTCTAACTCCTCCTGAATCTCTATATGTGATTTACAATATACAGGGCCCTGAAACAAAACCACTTTAAATCCTTATTATAGATAGATTATTTTACTTATTTCATTTTATTTGAAATAAGCAAAACCGCATTCACAAATTTCTCGAAAAGCTTACTTGAACTGGAAATCGAACCAGCTAAAAATATAAAAAACAAAATAACACTCGCTATTTTATTCCACTTGTCGATACAGACAATGATAAAGTCTTATATTTTGCTTCCATTTAGAATTTATGTAATAATGGCGTACCAAGAAGTATATAAAAAATTATTTGAAGCTTACTTTTCAAGCAACAAAAATTGCAATTTATATCTACAGGGTCATGGTGAGAGGTATCCAGACAAACAAAGACCATCTAGAATTTTTTTATTTATTTCAATAATGTTGTCATATAGTTGTACACTTCGATCGTTATATATCTATACTAAATAGATAGGTATAATAGATAGGATGTATGATTGATTGATTGCTACCTTGCACTTTTATGTCAAGCTAGTCGCAATTTACACTCCACACTTTGTTTGCGCGTTTAGACCGACTAAGACCACACGGTGTGTCATATCTCTCTCTAGATTTGTTTAACGATCTGGCTCAAGTCAGTTAGATATCACACGTGACCATCGCTCTTCTTGACACCGAATAATTTTTGTATGAAGTTAACTATTACTCTTCCGTTACTATTGTTACGTTGTTAAGGCTAACCTTAGGGTCCAGCATCGCTGAATGATGTTAGATTAAATAATGGGTTGTTATCCTGCTAATAAAAGTAAACTCATTGACGATCTGTTTGACTGAGACATAGAACTGATTTGACTGGTCTGGTGGTCTAGTGGTTAGTGATTAGCGGTAGTTCCTGAGTTAAGTTGAGGTCGTGGGTTCCTTTCCCACAAGGCACAAAAAATTATGTGATCCATAAACAGTTGTCCCGAGTTCTGTCGCTGTCTCTGTGTGTATTCCTGGGCTCCGTTGTGTGTCTAACTTTGTCAAGCCCTAGGAATCATTCCTTATGCGGGAGATGTCTTTAATCAAAAGTTTTTTTATATATTTTTTTACTTAGTAGCTGGACTCTGTAGAAGTAACATTTTATACTGTGCTTAATAAATATAGAGCTAGAATCAGAATAGCATGGTATGTATGGTATATATGTAAAAAAAATGTATATATTTATTGTTGTTTGTAATAAAAATTATCAAAGCAATTACAACAAAAAATAAGGAAAATGGTGTTTAGTAATTTAGTTCGTTACCATATTCTGTTATCTAAAAACAGATGTTTCTTGAAAGAACTGTAACAATATTTCGTTCAATAATTTTGTTTGTTTACAGATTGTGATGTAAAAAGTGAGCACCAACTAAACGGACCAGGTTCCAAAACTATAGAGCTGGGTAAGTTAAAACTATATTTATTATTAATAGAGTAACTTCATATAAAGGTTTTTTTTTATTAAAAGGGGACAGACGAACAGACGGGTCACCTGATGGTAAGTGACAACCGCCGTCCATGGACACCTGCAACTTGAGAGTCGTAAGTGCGCTGCCTGCCTTTGAGAGTAATGAGGGTATACTGGGAGGGGAAAAGAGGGGGATGAGGAGATGGTAAAAGGGGCGGGGGATTAGGGAGAGGAAAAATGGGAGGGAGAGTTGGGCCTCCGAAAACCTCACTAATTTCGGGGAAATCCAACGCAAGCGTTGCTATACAACCGGTTTTCTGTGAGGTCGTGATATCGCACCGGTCGAGCCGGCCCATTAATGCCTAAGTATGGCTCTACCACGTAAAGGTTTATTATTTTTAAGACGACACACAATCGTAGTAGAAAAGTAAATAAATTCAGTAAGAGTTCAGGGCGAGTTAGTACAGATTCCCGCTCTAAAATATTAAATACTTTAAAAAATAAAAGAAACCTGATATTTTAAACGAATGTGTAATCTGATCGCTAGACAGCCTAAAATTAAGACTATTTATTTATTAAGTATAGTTAATTAAAACATTAAAACCAATTACATTAATTAACATAGAGTAACAATTATGACAATATAATAAAAAAATAAAAAATCAATTTCAAGAAATCGAAAAAAGAAAATAATAATAAATGAACATAATATATACAACATAACATAATGGCATTTATAACCATATGACTAATTAACCTAACTAACACACGATGCCTCTTCACTCTGGCCAGAACATTCATTAATTCCACATAAATCTGTTGACAATAGATACTCACCATAATAAAAAAAGCTATACTATATTAATGCTCTTTGCATGTAGTCTTATATTGTGACAGTTATTTACTCAGACGTAGAAATTGCAGCATTGCATTGCTACTTCAAAAAATATGGTTTATTAAAACTTTTTCCTAGAAAAATATTTTTAAATTTATTCAAGCACCTATTATTTTGTTCAAATTTTGATCAAAATTGATTTAATAGTAGAAAATAATAAACAAATAATTAAATATCTATACTTACATTATATAATAAATCTAAAGAGTTTTATGTTTGTTAGTTTACACGTATTCATTATTCTATAACAGTAAAATTTGTATAATTTCCTTTTGTAATACGCCTATTCAAATCTAACTATATATTTCAATGATTTTTTTGTTCTATGTTCTAAAACATCACTGTACGTCCCTTAAAAACGTAGCAGTGTATTTACTCAAAGGCGGTTTTACGTAAAACATATAAAATAATCAATACCTTTGAATCTACTATCATTACATATTCATATTATTCAAATATAATACCGGTTTATTGACAGTCTATATGCAATCAAGATTTTTAATCAGGCATAGATTTATTACACGTGTACAATATGTATCACAAAAAGCATCAGAATAAAATGAAAAACGGTTGATCAAGTTAGTGAGTAAGCAACGCGAAGTATAGTATTTATATATACTTATGTATAAAACACATTTAATAATAATAAATTGTTCCATCCATTAAAAAAGTTTAAATATTGGTTACCGGCTTAAGTTATTAGACTAGATTGACATTTGCCTTACAACACTAACAGAACAATATATATACTAATATAAATTCTTTCCATTTATATGACTAATATAACACTGTTTATTTACTAAATAATTTTATTTACAGGCATCGTTCCATCGCTGAAGACGCCAGGGAAGGATCCAGAGAAGGGCCCCAACTCGGAGAAAGCAGACTTCGAAAGGGCTATAGAATTAACAGGTGCGTTTAAACGACTATACCAAACATCATAAATATAACATACACTCACGCCTATATAACCGAAAGGGTAGGCAGCGGCGTCTTAAACGCTGACCTCTTTCTTTGCCAACCGAAATTTAGTTCCCCTACGTAAAGCGTTATCTAGCTATTGTATGACTTTATATATACTGACTGACTGATATATAACAGTCCGAGGCCTTAGTTTTGTCATTTTATTCAATTTTGCTCTTCAAGAAAAGTTTTATTTATCTAAACTTTTTTCAAAGCCACACTTATGCTAGTGAATATTTATATGTTCTCAAGGAAGATAAAGTTAATTTTGCATGTACAGAGATAACATAATGACCCACTGACGAGATAGAATCCGCTTTCATTGAACTGTTTTCTGATTTGACACGATCTTAACAAATAGCCTCTTCCACATTCGTCGGTTACGGGTGCTTTTTGTAAATTAGGATACAAAACCAGTTAAAATTAGAAACATTCCTTTTACTAAGCACTTTGAACGGAAAAATATTACTTGAATTAATCAATTATACAAATTACAAGATTTTGAATATTAATACCGCGCTACCTTAATAAAGAACAATAATATATCTCACTAAAACAATATTATGATTCCAAGAGGAAACGCATAGGAAGCTGTCACTCAAAGTAAGCGAATATAAATAAATCACATGAGTTATAGGAAAATTTACTTTAAACTTATGATTGCTGTCGTCTGCCGATAATTTAAGCAGTTTGCAACTGCCGAATTTCCGTTTAAAATAAAAGTGAAAATTACTCCATATCGTATGTCGTTTCAAATTCTTGTTTTATATATCATTGACCTACAAATTCGAGACCTACATTGCGCAGTTTGGATCCATTGTAGACGAATCCATTGCGTAATAAATACAATGCGGAATCAAATACTGTTTGCCATGAAACTATACATACTGCACAAGTGCACATATAAACTGATTTATCTATTTCTCAGAAAATACTTTATGGACATAAACGTAGCCACAACGTATCCTGTTTTTTAATTAGTTTGCCTGTTGGATAACTTGTGTCTTTATTAAATCAACTATTAGAAGACAATGTATTAGGGCCCAATTGATGATGATCAGTTAATGATGTCTCTATAGAGTCGTAGCACCAATGAGTCTTTCTACTTATCTTCATGGGGAAAGTTTTGGCTTAGCACAAGTGAGTCTATTGCTATTGTCACATATAAGCAAGGGGAATTGTGCCAAAGAAATTATTTACATGTTGTTTTTTGGTTGAAATAGTAAATATCTTTAGCAACCGGTCAGGCTTAAAAAATCAGCATTATTAATCAGTATAATAATTAGAATTAATTATGAAGTTTTAGAAGTGACGCGGGAGGTACTGCGGGGAATGGCTATTATATCGTGAATAATATTATACAAATAAGAGCGCGAGCAAAAACAGCGTGTAAATAATACCGTAGTATAAGCGCAGGGTGCCATAATGCGGAGTTTTATGAATGAGTAATGCTCACATAGCATTCCATACGGAATGACAGTAGTTCCACGGTGTAAACACACCACCTGTTCTTGGAATCGCGTCGTACGATAAATCCCTCGGTGAAACATAACTCGAGAACCTTCGCGTATAGTGGTGTCAATTTAAATGCTTAAGGCTGTTTTGATACCATAATATTGCCATTTTTACTACAATACGATAAAAGAATATGTTTTAATCTTAGAAACATATTATTTTTTTCGAAACAAAATTATAATTCTGTTAAGTACGGGGTAAATCATGTCGGGCGTCGATACTCAGCCAGATTCAATTATGTATGGGTTTTTAGCCATGATTGTCGTAAAATGAGACTAAGGGATCGCACAGCTATCTATCAGACAAAACAAGAACAAAAAAAAGATAAACAGAACAACAGAAAACAGTTTTCTTATTTTTTTTCCTAATTGACAACTCCCGCACTAGAATTATTTCTTGTATCCCGGGGGTGTTTGCAAAACATGCAAATAACGGACACAAAAAACACACAGACCCAGAACAACAATTTAAGGTTTACAGAGAATGTTGTCCCGAGTGGGAATCGAACCCACAACACTCGCCGCTGCAGCATATTGGCGAGGTGGCCACTTAAACCACGGCGCAATCTGTGCAGTGTACAATCCTATAGTGCCGACAGTGTACGTACCTAAGTGGGACTAAATAATTGTTAGCAAAATTGTTGTATGTGTGTATGTACATATATGTATGAAAATTGACAATACATTGATCTGTTCGTTAATACTAAGTTTAAATCTTTGCGTTTTATACAGGATATGGACGGTTCCACTACTTGCTGCTGGCAGTATGCGGCCTCGTTAGCACCTCCGAGGAGATGGACGTCATCTCTATGTCGTTCATTCTCCCCTCGGCACAGTGCGACCTAAACCTCACCACGCAAACTAAAGTGAGTATTATACCATACGTTCTTAATGTAATCGCTAATAACGATTGTAATAACTAAAATATAAATATATATACAATAATTTGTTATATGTATATTATATAATTCATATTAATTAAGAGCTAACTTTTGATAATAACGTCCTGTATTGTGGCTGATTATTAATATAATTAATTAACCTAACACGAGCATTTTTCTTTAACTTGAATTGTTCTGTTCATTTAGCGGTAGGTAATAAGAGCCCAAATACGGTATAGGAACCTGATACTTGTACAACTTATAATTGCCGCAAACTCAGTCCATTATGAGCCACGTGTAATTTCACTCATTGCGTCGCAATTAGTTAGCTGCACTACTCCTACGGTAAGCAGAATTTGACTATCTGATATAAAGACTTCCAAGTTCAAACACGTGTAAAAACATAACTACTTATTAGTTATTGCATTAACTAAGACACGGATTGTTTATACTCTTCAGACTAATCGCACGTTCCTTTTAGACTTAAAGACTTAACCAAAAATCTCTTCGGCTTGATTAATATAATGTAGATTAAATATTAATTAAGGGTTCTAAGAGTTTAAAGGACGAGATCCGTGACTCATCCAAGGATTTATTGATCTTGAAACTCACTAGAGTGGCGATAGAAACGAGGCTTTAAAAAAACAATTAGTGCTACATGTATATGTAATACTAAGCAATACTTATTAAAATCTTACAAAAGCTATGTTAGATACATCTCCGGTCAACTTCATTTCGCAAAAAAATACTTGATCTGCAACATTTCTGAGAACTTCTAAAACATATTACTTAACTTGTTTTAGAATTTCTACTGCATACTTTTTCGCCCAAGATACGAGAACTATGTGTATGAAATTAGCAGCAAACTCATAATAGGTATACCTACAGCTAAAAATGTTTGCTCAAATTGCTCAACTTCTGGTTGCCTAGTTCTCTTAAATAGACTGTAGATAAAACCTTACTTCATCTATCTTGTATACGCAATTCCTAACGTGTCACGCGACGTAAAGCAATTCTTTCCTGATGGGCACATATTTAATTTTCCAATGGGCATAAATATTAAAAAAAAAACTATAATAGGGCTAAGGCTACCAGCGCAAAAAACAACAGCAAATAACAAATTGAATCCACGACTTATGATGACAGCTCAATAAAGATTGATGAAGGGAGATAAAACAATGACGGGAAAGATTCAACACTTATCTATCACTTCATTCACAACAACTGTCATTTTTTATTTTCTATTGCATTAATCAAATTAACATCATCAATGCCAATATACACGCTACAGCATTTCTGTAGAATAAATATCTAAACGTCATTGTTTATCTTGAAAATATAACATTAATTCAAAAGAGTCCGCCAATGAGTACTGTAACAAAGTGACAGTGTCCATTAGAACAGAGGTAAAACGCAAGCTAAGTGATATCGAAATATCACAGTAATATATGTACTTCATACATGAGATAAAACCAGATTATTGTGCGGTCCGTAAATTATGTTTTTATTCTTACATAATTACAGGACAAAGCATTTCAGGGCATGTAATTTGTAATAGTTAATGGCTAATATTAATGAACCAATAAAATAACCCTAAACCCGTGCAATGTGTTTGAAATTGAATTTATTTTCATATAGAGAAATGATTTCCTTTCTCAGATTGATTATGTATTTTGGTTTTATATTTTCACATTTGTTAAAATCCATTTAATAGTATGCACAAATAGTATATTCCCCGGAAGAAGCCTTTAATGTATTTTGTATTTAATGTATTAATACAACTTCAAACATTTCTTCCCCCTTATTATATTAGCATTGGGACTCTAAGTTATCATAGACGACTATTGTTGCTTGTTAAGGTACAAAATAAAAGCATCTTCTTCCTTCTAGGTTATAACAAAAAACAAAATAAATAAGTAAAATTATGCTTATGCTAACAGTATTAGGAAATTTTATGCTACAAAAATCCTATTTGTATACTTAAAACTACACATAAATTGATCGATGAAGCTAGTATTTTCTCGCAAGAGAAGACGGACATGAATGAAACTATGAGTATTTAATGTCAAGGATTTTGATTGGTGGAATATTCGGTTTTTTCTGACGATGTATGCAAAAAAAGGTTGAAACCAAGAAAAGCGATGCCCAATAGTGTTTTTTTACCCTTTTTACCAAGCTATATCAAATAGATATTTTTGGCTCCAGCATTGGACTCTCCATATAAATGAGATAATAATGAGGATGAAAAATAGACACCTATTATCGCAATCGTACAATGCGACGTTATATAATAGAAACATTTCAGTCTTTATCATGTATTTCAATTAATGTCTAAAAAAATACACTACTTAGATGATAATTAAAAATTTTAATTCTATGTTTTATATGTTACTCATACAAGTTCATTTTAACTAAGAGCCGCATTAGTTTTTGTGTAAAACATTACGATTATCAGAATAACAATTATGGAGGAAACAATTATGCCAAACAAATTCAATTTTGCGACTATAAAAGATAACGTCGAATTTAATGCCGCCCAGTATTCTTATGAATGAAATTGCAATATGAAAATTCGAAATAGTTACAGCTAAGATTTATGTAGAAGTTGCGAAAGTTATAATAATTTATTTAATTTTACATAATAACAACAAAACGGTTACAAAAAAAAACTCCAAGGTAGGTAAATCCAGTAGGTATGTATGTTCACCTATCACGATGAATGAATAGAATAATAGTTCAACTTATACTAGATAGATCGATTTATGTAACAAATATGTTTAAACGGTCTCTAGTATGGTGATTCCAATAGCGTTGCTACTAATTTAAAAATTGCCTTCGTTGCAGGGATGGCTCAACAGCATAATCTTCATAGGTATGATGGTGGGCGCGTACGCATGGGGCTCAGTAGCGGACTCCCTAGGGCGCAAGCGCGTGCTCATAGCCATTTCTATCGTCAACGCGCTTGCCATAGTCGCCTCTTCCTTCAGCCAGAACTATGAGCTCTTCATGCTGTTTCGTTTCATCAATGGAGCCGCGTAAGTATCGTCTGTTGTGATATATTCTTTAACGTTCTCGTAAAGAAAATTCATAAATTCAAGTTGAACAGCGAGGCAGTACATGGCATTTTGATGAGCTAGTCGTTCACTAAGCATTCAAATGTTATGTCACAAGTCGCGGCGTTTGATTTAAGATCTAGGGAAATAATCTATACACGTATATAAATCTGTAGTATTTTAGAATGGGTCTAAACATTTTTATTTTATTTTATTTTTATTGAAACGAATAACAAACATCTACAAAGAAAAGTTTACAGCATAGTTATAAAACAGTGCATCATTACCATCTATGTATAAATATGGTTGTATCTACAAAGAGTTATATATTTTACAAGGTATATTAATAAAGACCCTCTAATATATACGTACAAGCTATTCTTAAATAGGATCTAGACAGCGTTGTGTAATAAATTCAAACTTCTAAAAGTTTTATCACGGCTAGTAAGTACCATATATCAAATTATGAAACATTTTGTGAAATGTTGCAACCAACGCAGAATATCTTGTAATGACTATTAGTTGCGGTTTACCTTGTGATTTAATTTATACTACCTGCGAAAGTAACAATATGAAACCAATATATTTCAGGAGTTAATTACTAAATAAGTATTTATTCACTGCTGAGCGTTTAGCAAATAGACGAATTTGTTGTGAACATTTGAGCTTGGATGATGCATTTTGAATGTTTGTTTGTTTACAGATTGGGAGGGTCCGGTCCAGTGATTTGGTCATACTTCGCAGAATTCCAACCGAAAAAGAAGCGAGGTGCTATGTTGAGTTTCATGGCTGCCTTTTGGACTCTTGGCAACTTGTTCGTTGCTGGACTGGCGTGGGTCATCATTCCTAGTGGTAATTTCTAATTGTTATCATTTGTATTATAAAAAAAACAATCGACCATTTGAGAACTGCGTCCATTTCATTTGTCAAACAATCAAATACACGTCAAATTTACAACGACTTTACGACGTCGATGATAAAAGCCGAAAATGACGAAATAAATAAATAAACAATTTACATATATCAAGCTAGACAACACCTATATAATTATATATCATACATAATTACAATATATTATACAAAATAGGTCAAGTGATGTAATTTTCTTGTCCAGAAGTTAAGCAATGGAAAAGTTTTAAGTTTCTTCATTTACACAATTGATAAACTTTAGAAACCCATTGGCACCTGCTACTGTGAGAAGAGATGGTCAGTTTTTTTTGTAACTCTCTGTTTCGTAGAAAAGTACTAGCATCTTATTTCTTTTTTAACATATTTTCAGAAATCGGAGGCACTACGAACGGCTTTGTGTACAACTCATGGCGTATCTTCTTATTAGTAATGTCACTACCCTCCTTCTTGGTAGCCGCTTTACTGTTCCTGCTACCAGAGTCACCTAAGTTCTTGATTTCTACTGGTCGCCATGAGGATGCCTTAGAAGTGTTCCGAGGTATTTATTTGATGAACACTGGTCGCAGCAAGGAGGAGTACCCTGTAAAACAGTTGTTAGTCGAAGAGTCTATGCATACCAAGCCAGAGAAGCAAATTGAGACGAAAGAACCAAAGTCAAAGTTAAGGAAAATGTTAAGTGACATCGTTGAGCACAGCAAGCAGTTGTTTGTTCCGCCTATACTCAAGTTTACTACGATCTCTATTACAATCAATTTTACATTCCATATTGGGTGAGTACTAGTTGTCATTAAAATATATTTTTAAGATAAGTACTTTTGCATAGTGATCAAAAATCAAAAGTGCGATTTTATATTGAGGAGTAGGTATTTTAACCAGGTTAATGGATTGATATACAATAAATATCATATGAAATAATATTTTTTAAAGAAGATTTTTCAAAACTGACGATGAGGGTACGTTAAAGTTAGCAGCAGTTTATAGAACTTTCAACAAATGCCAGCCCAAAAGTCTGTCTGCTTTTAATTGAATAAAAAATGTTTTTAAGAAATAACATTTAACTGTTAGGCTGTTCTCCATCTAGTGTATATTTGGGTGTATCTCAATTAACATTGCCAGCATTCACTAACCAGAAATAATTCTTATTACATATTTAAGTTCGAACAATATATTTAATTACAGCTACTACGGGCTAATGATGTGGTTCCCCGAAATGTTTAACCGCTTTGACGAGTGGTCTCGAACCCACGACAATGCAGAGGCAGACATATGTATGGTGACGAAGTACGTGACGCAATCGGGCACGCACTCCGCCGCGGCGCAATGTGACGCGCATATACACTCTGACGTCTTCATGGAGTCCCTCATCACCGTAGCAGCAGCTATACCTTCTAATATATTCGCTGTACTGGGCATGGACAGACTGGGACGAAAGTTTTTCTTAGGTGATTACTTGTGATGTTTTTATTCTAAAAACTTTACGGACGCATTCTCTAAGCAAAGGGTTTATTAGGGAATGTGCCCATACATGAAAACTTATATCCTTTTTAGGAAATAGGATTAGAATATATCGATACTTTATCAAACACTTTATTTACTTTGTACTTAGCCGATAACATTACACTGTTGAGGTGCAGGTGTCCATGGGCGGTGGTAGGCACTTCCCATCAGGTGACCATTTGCTCCCTATCCCATAAAAAAGTACTTATTATTGCATGACCGCCCAGTCCCATTTGTTCGAAACATCAGGCAATTTGAAAGTATGTAAATGCTATATATATATATTATGACGAAATTAAAAAAACAGTATAAAAAATATATTCGCAATGTTAGTCAACTCCCGAATCTAAAGGACGATTAGGTTATATGTATAGCGATACATATAACCTAATCGTCCTTTAGATTTGCATGCAGCCGTAA
The DNA here is from genome assembly GCA_947561695.1 of Tyria jacobaeae. NCBI lineage: Eukaryota > Metazoa > Arthropoda > Insecta > Lepidoptera > Erebidae > Tyria > Tyria jacobaeae. The sequence goes on from OX387221.1 coordinate 9,538,996, forward strand.
TCCATGAATCTAACCCTTTATGGTCACTAATTAAAAAGTATTATGATTATTACAGTTTTCGCAACATTCTCGGCTGGCTGTTGTTCAGCTGCCATGTACTTCGTGTACAACAAAACTAACAATTTAATCGTAAGCGCCATCTTCAGTTCAGTAATCTCCTGTGGTAATGCTTCACTCGACTGTCTCATCACTGAAGTCTTCCCTACAAACTTACGGTAAGAATAGAATATATGAGTTCTAAGTCTTCAGTAAAGAAAAACCAGAAAAAAACTGCTATTGGATGGGCCAATATTTTTAGTTCTGATGACAATCTCACTACTTTATTTGGTAAACCTTGCGTTGTGGGTTGTAGTTAATCTTCTTCTAGTGGTATGGATGTATGTTCAAAAATAAATAAACTCGAAAAGTCCATTCTATACAAGACCGAAGTTAACCAGCGTTATCGTATCAGAATAAAGTAAAAATAATTACATTTTCTGCTAGATATTTAACTTCAACAAGCATGCATTTTAAAAACTGTTTATCGACAATATTTGATTTTGTATTATACAACAGAGCAACTGGAGTAGCGGTGTCCATGGTGGCGGCCCGGCTGGGCGGCATCATTGGCAACGTCGTCATCGCGGCGCTGCTGGACACGTACTGCCCCGCACCCACTTTCATCGTGGCCGTGCTGCTCGCCAGCGGCGGCCTCATGTGCCTCTTCCTGCCCAACACCACGCGGCAGGCCCTCTCATAACACCTAGCTCAGAATTTAGTGCTATTTTCATCATTTCACCCTCACCAAAGGAAGTGTTACTAGAAGAGCAGAATTTAACTGAGTCATTAAGGCCTGCCACGTGATATCATTATGTTAAGTATTCTGATCGAAAGATACATTGGTGTAACTAGTTTTTTTGCATATTCGTACAATAGCTTTATATTAAGTTAAAGATGTTTTTAATTTATGAGTTTCAAGTGTATTATAGCTGAGGCAATAAAGCAATAATTGCTGTTGGTTGTTCTAACTTATTATGTTACCTTCTGAAGTTTGTTAATCTCTTTATTAGTTTCCCAATACATGTATTTTCGATAAAGTATTATAGAATAAGTGTCATTCGTGTTGTACATTATTGCAACTATTTTAATATTACGAATTTATAAATTGCTATTGTTACCGTAGTTTGTAGTATAGTATAGTATGTAGTAAGAATATAAAACACCCGAGTTGTGATAAAAAATAAACTTTATACCATGTGCATTCTATGAGCATTTTTAATTAAAATATCCCGATATTCCAATAAAGTAGGTAAATTTCAATGACTCACATATTATTTAACTTTTGACAGCCACATCAAAAAAGGAAAAGCGTTCTAAACTTTTTAATATAGGTAGGTATTGATCCGATTTTCAAACGGGCAAAACTCTGAAGCCATCATGCGTCAGGAGATTTCACATATTCTTTTGCATTGTATAGAATATTGGTGAAGCAATAATATAGGCATTATAAGGCTATAAAAAATCACGATCGTAACAGCTGAAATTGTTAAATTACTAAGAGAATAATTTGACAAGAGTACGGCAGTATGTCTTCCATACAAAAATGAAGTGCTTTAGCTAGAAATGTTTTTTAGTTATTACAGTATTAGTTAAGACTTTTACTAAGTAGATCTCATTTAACTTGATTCCTAACTTCTGGGTGGTGTACTCTGATTAATGTCCTTTCTCTCTACAATGAAAGTATAAGTGAAAAATAAGAACAAGCTTTTGATTAAAATTTATTTAATAAAACTACATAGAGGTTATCACTAAAGACTCCATTTTATAGTCCGATCTAAATTTTACATAGATCAATCAAACAAACCAATAAGTGCTTTTGACATTTATGTTCAAAAATTACTTTAACAACATTGTACTTAAGATTAATCCTATATTATTGATATAAGAAATGTATGTTCACTGTCGATAGACCACAGCACTCACAAATATATTATAGTCCAGCCTTTATCCGTTTGTGAATATGCTTCACAATAACATAACAACACATTCCATTTACAAGTCCTCGACAGTTACAAACTCGTTAGACGTTATAAAAATAATATATAACTACTTTTTCATATAATACACATACGATCCAACAAATATCATAATTAAATTTAATTTTTTACAATAAATCCTTAACCTAAAAATTATATGCAATAATGCATTAAACTTAATTTTTATATGACAAGTCCCACCAGGACACTCCGGTCAAAATAGCATCGCCACCTACACAATATATTTACAACATTGTCTCTTTAAGCGTTTCAAACGCTCATTAGCAGAGATAAATGAGCGGCACTGTATATATCATAACGCTCTGAAGATTCCACAACAGTTAAAAAAGTTGTTCCTATTATAATAATATTAAATAAAATATTTTGACACACTAACATCGAAAAAGAATAAGTTTAAATGTAAATATCTATTGCACTAATAAAACATTGTAATTTATGAAATAGGCACAAATAAATAAAGTCAACGACGTTTATCTTTAAAACTGACAAGTTATCAATAGAACCTAACATTCATGTACCACTGATATCTTATACTTAACTGTGTCGAGATAATTCATTCACTGAGAGCTGAATAGCTGGCTGCAACGGAATCTCAGCTGATGCTTCAGAGGTATCAGAACCTGGAGTAAGCAAACGGCGAGTCCACTGGCTACTGTCTTCATTTTCAGATTCTCGTACATCTATTGACGATGGAGATCCAACTGTCGAATCCACTGAAGAAACAGTTCTTTCGGCTACGTCGTCTGTCAATATCGGCATAGACTTCCCAACAGACTCATCGTCTGTAAGCAACGGCATCGATATAGGTCCTCCAATGGGCACCCCAGTCTCCTCGGTAGTCACAAAGGTCATTTCAGTGTTGGGTGACGGTAACAGACCCGTAGTAGTAGCGTAAGCGGAGGTACTACTCAGAGGATCTGTAGTCTTGGGCGCTATTCTCGGGTCTGTAACTGTTATTGGCAATTCGAGTGAAGTAGGGACTGTGTGAGCAGTGATACCGATAACGGCCAGGCCGTCTTCTAGATTCGAAGAAATGGGTGGTTCACTATCGACTTTAGTAGGAACTTCTACAGGGGTCATAATAGGCGCCTGATTTAACGTAGTACTGGTTTCGGAAACGCGACAGTGCACTGATACATTAGCATTCAAATCCCTAAAATCAGGAGCTTCGTCTCGCGGTGTGTCCGCATGGAAAACGTCGCTATTAGCCAAAGCCGCCTCAAGGATGTCTCTACGTTCCGGTTGCGTTCCTATGACTGGCAATGGTTCAGGCATCGGAACAAGTTGGTTGTTCTCCAATACTAACGGGCGATGATCGATAGGAGTAAAAGTGCCGTTGTCCTCCATGCATAGATAAAATGAGCCGGGAGGACCACCAAAGTGCTCTCCAGGTACTGCTATTAGCTGACCATCGGAAATGGGTCCAGGAGGAGTTGCGACTTGTGCTTGTGCTTGTGCTTCCATTACGGGACTAGCAGCTGGGGTTACTATTGGTTCTTGTTGCCGTGCAATAGCGGTAGACGGCAAAAGTTCTTCGAAATTATCAAATTCGGAGTACGTGGAGGTCGTTGACACCGACACCGTGTTTGATATGGATGGCACGATGGATGAAGAAGCATTATTACTAAGAGGAGATAGAGTTGGCACAGGGGATACGGGTGCAGGAGCTATGGCTATTTCTTGTTTTAATCTCTTTAGTGGAGCTGGCGATTCCATAAGCGTTTTACGTGCTCTTGGTTTGTGTACTGCTGTTACGACAGATTCGTTAGGTGGTACAGTGATTGTTTTTTGAAGAATAACTTTATCTTGTATGGGTTGTGCGGGTGATTTCTGTACAATCTGGCCAGTTCGTTGTAAATGCTCAAATTGAGCCGTCGTAAGCTGCATGACAGCGCCGGATTTCTGTTGCAAGAATATCAAAGGCTCCGACGATGACTTTTGAATAGTCTGAACGAGCTTTTTAGGTTCAGATGCGATTATGCGCTTTGGAACTGGCCTGATTTCGGGCATAGGTACAATATTTTGTGCTGTTGTGGCGACCCTGCCACCAACAATTAATTGTCCTTTAGACGTTATTATTGCACTCTTTTGTTTAGGTACAATCCTCGTTTGGGTTTTTGCTGGTACTATATTTTGAGTACGGGCTGGTGCAATTGAAGTGATTACAGTTTTTGATGTAGCACCAGGATTAGTAGATATTCTATGAGCTATAGTTTTTAGTTGAGAAACATTTGGTTGTTGCTTCTTTGGAAATAGCATCTTCTCATGTTCGGGAGTAAGAACTATTCTAGATTGTGCACCTTGGGCATTGGTTATGATCATTACAGTGCTGCTCGAAGTGCTGGCGTCAGTGGATGATGGAATTATTTTAGCTGAAACCGGTTTGTTTTCAGTTGAACTCACTTGCTGAGTATCTGATCCTTTCGCTACTAGAACATGAGCTTTGCCTGTTTGTGGATCTATTACAATTTTCTGTGTTCTTCCGGGCCGTGGTGAGCTAGGGGTAGGTAGAAGGATGAATTTCTCTGCCTTACCCGTGTTTTGAGGGACGGTCTGAATCAAAGTTGGCGTCTGCTTAATCTCTTTAACTGGAGGTTCAGCTTTGGTCATAATAATTTTCTGTTTTCCTGTTGTTTTATCTATAACTAACATAGGTTTAGCCCCTCGCAGTTTTGAAGATTTTGAAAGGATATTTGGCGTAGTAACTTTATTAGCCTCTGTGACTGGATTCATTAGTAAGGTTTTTACTTCCGGCTTGTTTGTATTGCCACTAATTGCTATCCTTTCATTTTCCATAGGCTGTTTTGTTTTAACGAGCTTGGGTGGATTTGGTGTGTGGGTTATAATGTTCCCATCTGACATCACTATTGGCATTTTTTCAATACTTTCAGGAGTTAACAGATCCTCAGATAAGACAATGGGCATTGAATTTATATCAAACATAGCCTCTTCTGTAGTTGTATCATTAATAACTTTAGTTTCAGTAATAGGTGATACAAGTGAACTTTGTGGTTTGATTTTCTGCAATTTCATAGGTTGCTTAGTTAATTTTCGAACTTTTTGAGGTATTATAATGGTGTTGTTTTCAGGTGGTGCATCTGGAGACGTTTGAATTGTATATGTTTGTACCGAGCCATCCTGGGCGGGGTTTTTAGTACGCGAGAGTATAATTTTGTCTGGTGTAGTTATGTCCGTGATATTCGTTATAGTATTCCTGCTAGGAGTAGTGCGACGTATGATTATTTTTTGCTTCGGAGAATCACTTTTTCCTTTAAACGACGATTTAGCAACATCAAAATTCAATATCTTTTCTTTTCCTGAAATGGTTGTTTGCTTTACTAGGCCCGATTTATTCGCAGCGAATTTAGGGGTACATGGTTCTTCTAATATTTTTAATAGTTTCGATGAAGATGTATCTATTTTAACGTGTTTCCCGTTTGTATTATCATTATTGTTATCACAAGTCAAGACAGCAATTTTTTGTTCAGGTTTGCTGATACTATCCAAACCATTATTTTGCTTTATATGAAATGCACCAGTATCAGGTATAATTAAATCCTTATTGTTATTTACAGACTTACTCATTTTATGATCTATACTTATTTTGTGATCTATGGATTCTGACATTTGAACAAGAGACTGAGCAGCATTCAAGTTTTCACTTTTTTCCTGTTCAGTTTCAAACCGAAGACTTGAACTATCGTTATTTGAAATTAAAAGTGACTTTGTATGCGATATTATTGGTATCTCTGGATCTTTTAAAGATTTTACATTTTTCTCGTTAAGAACAGTTTCTTCTGGAAGTAGATTAATTTCTTCTTGACTAATTTCATTAGATAATGCTACATTACAGTTATCGACTTGATTATCACTTGCATTCTTGTTTTGGATAGCTGTCGAAGGTAAATTGAGTAATGTTTCTGCAATTTGTAAGTCTGATTCTGAGGGTATAGTTTCAACAACATTTTTGGTAATACCATCCACTTTAGGAATGGTATTTCTATCAATTGAAGTATTTTCTGAAATATCTTGTGGCTTTTCCTTATATGTCAATTTGACATTTTGTTCACTGTCACCATCCATAACTTTCTCTACAAATTTTAACGGTTCTGAATATCTATTGCTGTCGTTACCATTTTCTATATTCATGTTTTCATTAAAACCATTAATTTCATTACATGGTAAATTGCTATCTTTATTGTCATCTTCAAATAAGTCTTCGGGAGGATCATCACTAATAATCCTAGTGACTCGGTCGGCTTCTCTCGATACGCTTAGCAAAGCATCTACAGCCGAAGCAGTTGATTCATTCATATAAGGTTTCACAGCCTCTTTGGAAGATTTCTGAAGTTTGTTATTTGGAAATTCAGCTACAGGCTCGGTCTCTGCATTCCCCACTTCATTTTTTGGTTCCTGAATAACATTTACTTGTAATTCTTGAATTACATTTTGGATGTCTGGTTCTTGAACAATTTGTATTTTTGGTTCTTGATTAACACTATGTAATTCTGAGTCTTGGACATTATGCATTTCCATTTCCGGGACTACTTTTTGTATTTCTGTCTGAGCAGCAACCACATTTGTTATTGGTTCTTCGATAACAACATCTATTAGTTGATCTTGAGTAATATTATTAGTTAAAACATCATTATTTATATTATTCATATCTAGTGTTTGATTATCTCTCATGTGATCTTTTTCTCCTTCCTGAGGAAACACATTGTGAACAGGTTTTTTAATAAATTCATGTGTTTCTTTCATAAGATCATTTTCTGAGTCTTGCAGAACAATGTCTTTTTCGAGATCTTGAAGAACATCGTCACGTTCAGACTCTTTAATAGTTGTAATTCTTTCACTTTCTGATTGTGAAGCAGAATTAATATTTTCTAAGGCTTGAATTACATGAGTTCTTTCATCTGTAGAGTTATTTATCTTTTCATTAGTTTTGTCATCCAAAGACTTGAATTTGTCTTTTAGGGATTTAATTTGGTCAGGCATGTCAGTGTTTACAGGTTTTATTTCTTGTGTTGGATATAACACATCTTGCCGAAATTGATGATCTTCTTCTTTAGAAATTGGCGTTGAATCCGGTTGCGAAACAGGACTTGCAGCATTTGAGGTCACAAATTCACCAAAAGGATTGAGATCAAAGTCATTGAAGTAATCTAAATTATTTTTATCTTTTTCACGAAGCTGAGCTGCTTCAGCTTTCATTTTTTTAAGTTGAATTTTTGGTGCAAGTCGCGCTACTTTAACATGTTCAATAGGAGGAGAGTCCCTTGTTTCCGGCGAAGATACTGCTTCTGAACCATTATTGTCACTTTCTGCTATGTCCATTCTTTCAACTGCATTTAACTGTTCTGCCACATATTTTCCAATTGCATCCTGACTTCTGGAGTGACGACTTCGAAAAAATGTTTTAGTCTTAAATATTGCTTTACTAGGTTGAGTTTCGGGTGGCTTTTCCTCAGATTTTTCAGGTGTCTTATCTTTGTCGGGAGATTTTACAATTGAAGGCTCAGGAAAATTTTCTTCGACTTTTAATGGCTCTGGTGCTGAAGGTAGTTCTGGTACAGTAGTTTTATTAAGTAGTTCAGCAACTTCTCTAGCCACTTCATCATCATCTAAACTTATGCTCTTTGTATCTTCTTTACGTTTTGCATTTTTAACACGAGGTATTTTTCTACCTCCATCAGCTTCCAAAGGCCAATCTTCATCTTCACAAAACTCATATTTCGAATCGCTTGAAGGTTCTGCCTTTTCACTTACGGGCGATTTGTTAATCTTCTTCTCTATGGGTGATGATAATTCAGCTGAAATCTGGATACTCGATAAATCAGCCGATGTTGGTATAGCAGGTGATTCCGCCGCCTCAGGCACTTCGGGAGAGCCTGCCATAACCATAACTGAAGATTCATCATTAGATTCTTCATCACCATCATCCCAATCAGCAAGAAGGCTACTTTTGATTTCTTCATCAGTTTTAAATTTTTTAGTCTCAGTTATATTACTTTGTTCTTCTGCCGCGCGCTTTTTAATAGAAGTGGTAGGTACCAACTTTTTTGGTTCTTTCTCTGTTTTTTCTTTGCGGGGCTTACGACCCTTGGGTATTTTAGGTGTTTCAGGTGACTTAGAAGATTGCTTGGTAGTAACTTTTTTCCGCACAGGTGACGGCGTATATGGTGTAAAAGAGACACTGTGTGTTTTGTTGTGTAGAATTAAAACATTTAAACGGGTAGTTGTAAAAGGGCATGCATGACATGAATAAATGCCTGAACTTGAAGCTACTGGAGTTAAAAATGATACTGGTATTTCAGTATTGCTTGGCTTTTCTTTAACTTCGTTTTCCTGGGTATCATCCTGTTTGTGTTCAGATTCTGGTTCACTGCTTGAAAATGGTGTTATAGGGGTTTCTGTTTGTGTTGGTACATTTTCAGAACTGGGTGTCTTCGAACCTTGTAATAGAATGTGTACTTTGTAGTCAGCTTTTTCAAAATTCTGAAACAGTTTTTAAGTAAATAGTGTTACTATAAATTACTTCAGTAAAATTCATACGGAACCACAACACGACTATCATCTTACAAGATAATATTACCTTAATAAAAGCCTAATAAAAATACAAATGTTAATTTTTTCAAAATCTTAAATAACATAACTTTAAAATCTTAAGATCAACTATTTCGGTAATTCAGACCAGACTGCCCAAAAAGGAGACTAATATATATAAGTATTTGAGTTTCTTTGTTCCACATTAATTTCTGATTGCTTAAACCGAAGTGGATGTATGATATCATTGGAATTCTTATATCATAACAAGTGACATGTTTTTTTTTAATCAATATACTAACGTGCATGTTTTTATTATTTTTTCTAGGGGGATTTCTATTTAAGTTCTAAGTCTTTAATTCTGCTATTAAAGAAAAATACCAATAGTTATATTCAGTTTTTCAATAGTAGTAAAGAGATATAATTAAATAATTACTTTTCTCATGGGCGTCCTTGGATATTCCGAAGCTCTTCCCTTGCCTCCTTTACCTTTAACCATTAAAATTGAATTATAATTTTATTTCATTTTCATTTTATGCATAACATATACAGAGGCGGACTTAGGGGCTACATAAGCATTCTCTGCCTCTCTGAGTTATGCAGTAATGTATGAAGTGGGTGCAAAATGGTCAAATTTAAATTATTCTAAACAGTAAAAAAAAGTGAAAATATAAACTGAAATGTACAAACAAATATGTAATGACACATATAAATATACATATAATATATAATATATAAACACAAAATCGATTTATAATATATTTCTAACGTTCCTATGACTGCCAGTTTCAGAAAGCTCAGACCTTTGTCTTGAAAGATAAGTGGCTGGGACCTGTCCTAATTTCCTGAGGAAGACCGTTCCAGAGAAGGACAACCTGAATGATAAAGGAAGAATTGACACAGACGGAAGAGTGAATTGGACATAATAAGAGTAGATTGCTGGATGAGCGAATATCTCTGATGAGCAAAGATACTGATAGGTACAGGTAAAATATGAGAAAGAAGTAGGAGAGTTGAGAACTAAATACCGAGTTGAGAGGGCGCGTAGTTGACGACGCTGACGAATCGGAAACCAATTTAAGTCGTGATCATACTTTGGAAATTAAATATAAATTGAATTCAGTTATTTAGAAAACGATCGTATTTATTGAGTTGTTCTTCATTCATGTCGTAGTAGCATAAATCACCATAATCTAGTGCTGTACTCTGCGAATGTGCGCAGTTTTTTGGAATATAATTCCATAATCTGGGACCCACATGAAGTAAAGTATAATATTATGGTAGGATGTGTTGCACAAATTTTATATAAAATGATGTATGGTTTCCATCCTTACTTGTATCCTTCTCTCTTTGTGTCAGGCATGGTAGGCCTTATCACCCTTTCATTGCGACGTAAGTGTGGTATACTAGTACATTATTGTTTACTTTTACATAATAAAATTGACAATGCAAATACATTGGCTCGCTGTTCGGTGCAGATACCGAACCAGTACACGAAACTGCGCTCGCGATGTCTTCTCGGTGTGTCACAGGTACGAACGTGTTCAGCACAATATGCGCCTACGAGTCAGGCAATTAAACTGCTCAACTCCTTAATTGCTTTCTATCCAGAAGTTGACATTTCTTTTTTCTAAGATCGGTATTTTATTAAATTGTGCATGTCATTCGTAAGTTTTATGTAACAATGTTATTGTAATGTTATAAAGGCTCGTTGTACGTATTGGGCAACTGTAAGTGCAATGAATACTTGAATAAATACATAAATAATCGGGTATAATTACAGCCTGAACTAACAGACCTTTGGTGTTAGGAGGGAGTAAGTTCTTTAGACGGTATAATGCTCGTAGTGACTTTTTGGCTGACACTAGTGACCTGAGTTTGCCAGCTGAAGTTGGAATCAATATAAAGCCTAAATAGAGAATAATAAAAGCATCAGAGTTGGTTGCGATAGGTCCTGAACCCCTTCCTTTTGGATGGCTTACATCAGTCATACGGCGTCTTACAAGCATTACCTTGTAAGACGCCGTATGACTGATGCAGGCCAGACGACAAATACTGGACAGAAGTGAACGGATGCAAACAGGCAAAAGACCGGAAGCTGCTAAAACTCCGTCTAAAACTACCAGGTAATAACATCCCATGAACCTTATAACAAACATCTGTTTAGCCCCCTCTGCAGACCATGCTTGGAGGAAAAGACGACTGCCCACCTCCTTCTGGAGTGGACGAGTGGCCAAATACCGAGCCTAATACCTGCGATCGCCAAGGACTCTCCCCAAGGTTCTCGGCTACACTAGAGGTTTGATAAATAATCTTGAGGAGTTGGGTTAGCAAAACAGGCGCACAGAAGACGTCAAATTCCAGATATTAGCAAGCGTAAACCAATACCAAGGCAAATTATTTAGGTGTAACCTAATAATCAAGCATGAACTTCTCAGCTTAGCATTTGGATGGATAGCATAATAATATTAAATAAATCCTTGTATTGACTAATTATGTACCTTTTCTACCAGAAACAGGAGTCCTCTTCGCAGGATCACCAAATATGCCAGCATAACTTTCTTTCTTCTTTTCTTGAAACTCATCTCTAGTGAGTATTTCTATATCACCCCCAATTGCGGTCTCTGCTCTGACAATGTCTTGTGGAAACTTTTCCATAGGGCCATGTTTGGTTCGGTATAGGTCTGGCAAAAAAGTTATATTTAGTCTTAACCAACAACATATGTATTTTACTTTATAGGTAGATTACTTCAAATATATTGACTTACTCAGTCCCTTATTGATAAATTCATTTTTTCGGCTGCAGTCATATTTATAGATGGAATTGGCATTTCGGACATATTCACTGAAAAGAAAATAGGTATTGATTATTACTTATATGTGATATTTCAAGTAAAGTCACAAAGTAAAATAATGTATCATTTATGAACCTTAATACCCATAGCCACAAACGTAAGACATAAACCAGTTTGTTTTGCTTGATATTATTTTGAAAATAATAATATATATATATATACATGATTTTTGATTCTGTTTTTTTTTTAAATACTAATGAGATATCCATTTTTAAGTAGTATCTAAATGTATATTTGATTTTTTAGAAGAGCAGTTTTTTTTTCATATTTCAATTTTTGAAATTATGTGTTAAATTATATGGATGCATCAAATATTGGATGCATATAATTTTCTTAAAAATATGGAAACATTTTAGATGCAAGAATTAAACTCCTGCACTGATATATACTTGTAGTTAATTTATAATGTATTAGTTGTAATAACCTGTAGATTAAACAAAAGTGATTTGAATGGTACATAGAATTGCTACTTGAATGATCTGCACCTAATCAAGTTGATTGAAGAAAACAAAAATGAAAAATAAGTTTTTTTTTGTCAATACTTATTTAGAAGAAAAGTTTTGCAGTCAGCAGTTTTTATAAAAAAAAATGAAGACTTGCTTTTCCTCAGGTACTCAATTTTAAACTATTCTACTATATACTCTTGAAACTGTATTTTTAAATAAAAATACATGTGTGACACATGTATTTTTAAATAAAAATACATGTGTGACACAACAAAACTAGGGTTCTTAGCACTCAGTGCATTAGTGGAAAGCTTTACATAGAAATATAGTTTCTCTTAACAATGAAATTTTTACATTAAACTAATTTATAATGGAAAAAAATCATTAATATATAATATTTTGTTTGTCTGATAACAGAAACTGAAATTACAAGACTTAGTTCTGTCTTGCCAATTTACATCAAAAAGGTTCAAGAGCCAACTCTTTTACTTTTTTTATAATTCTGCACTAGACCATGTCAGCATTAACAGAATACTGTAGAACAGAATTTTCTATTTGTTTTAAGTACTTTCTAAGAAGATCATAGGCACTATGTTACAACTAGGGAGAGTTGATGGAAATTTAATGCTGAACATGGGCTATTAAACCATAAATATATTTAATAGATTATTGTAAAGGTTGCACCACCAAAACAAGGTATCTAAGTATGTACTAACTGACTAAAACGATTTACACATTCCCCTTGTCACAGAAAACCAAAAAAATATCAGTGAAACCTTATTTTCTTCAAAATTTTATACTCACAGAATTATGGCAAATATTCCTTATTTTTATTTTTTATACTATAGGATATGTCAGACCTGATCATAAGTGACTACCACCATCCATGGACACCTACAACAGAACCGCCTTTGTGGGTAATCAGGGGGGGGATGCAGGGAGGGGAGAAAAGGAGGGGACAGGGGATTTAGGTGTCCCGAAACCTCACTAATTTCAATGAAATACAACGCAAGCGCTGCTACACAAACAGTTTTCTATAACGAGGCTGTGGTTTTTTTATACTATGGCTGTTTTAACCACACTATTGTAACTGGTTCTAGTTAACATTTCTACTAAATATGTAAACATATTGTGCCAATCTTTTTAACATAGGTGTTTAATATACCTCTGCCTACCCCTAGGTGATGTATGAATCACTTTATGTTAAATACATTACAATGTTTAATACATTTTATCAGTAATTACAGTAGTGCACACACACACAACTCCTGCACTAAGGTTATTGTGTAGTGGGGAATTTTACAAACAACTGACACAAAAACACCAATGTAATCTGTGTCAGTTTTAGTTGAACCTAGACTTGCAACAACTATTTGTGGGTAACACAAATTTTTATTCTGTGTGGGAATCAAAACCACTACAGCTTAGCAGTCAGTCACTAACCACTAGATCAACGGGCCAGTCAATTTTAAAAGGCTAGTAAAATATTCAGTCAAAGAATGGTTCAGAAAGGTATTAAATTACGAATAGATATATACATTACATGTACAACAGACATGCCAATTAACTGTTCAATGCTTAGTGATAGTCTTAATGTGCTTGTATGAATTAGCAGACTTTACAAACACCAAACATTTGAGACTTCTCACTTATAGGTGATCAGGTTTCAATGTTATATAATGGAGGTAAAATGAAACATGTATCAACAAGTGTATTCCTAGAGAAGTAGGCTAGGTATATTTTAAAAGAGTAACAACATTAACATACCATAATAACAATAGGTACCATTCCCAGAGAGCTTGTATGTTTATTTTAGCAGATTCTATATCAGCTGTCATCCTAAGAGAGATGGGACACAAGGTACACAATAAAACCATATTATAAACTAACCTTAGTAAGATTTACATTCTCCCTTGTTTTGTTATTTATAAAACAAGATTAAACACTAATTAATGACTGATATACATACCCATAACCCACCCTTGCATTCTACATTAAAAATAATTTCTAATTGATACATACAAAAGGAGTGATGGAACAATAGATTCAGAAGAATTGCATACTATTAGTAATACATAAATAATTTCTTGTTACATAGAATACTAAATAAAGAAATGACTTTACATGATCCACTTATTATTTGTTATTATAATCATAATTGTTATAATTTTAACTATAGATATTACTAATTTAATCAAGCTGTTAATAATATTCAAGTTATAGATATTACTGATTTAATCAAGCTGTTTATGTTAGCAACAAGAGGAAAAAATATTTTTATTTAAATAAACCATTGGTATGTTGTCTTTTAGGAGGTATGGAATTTGCTTTCATATAATTATATAAATATTCACTAGTTGAAATACAACAAAGAAACAAAAGAACTGCTTCCAAAATAAAGTCCACATGCTAAGTCATGAGGTTCCAGTTTAATACTCACTATGCATCCTCCTGGAAGAACTTAACAACGGCAATAGGTGGTTTTCGCAAGTAAGGCAGGACATCTGGTGGTAGCTTATCACATCCGACCACCTCGCCGGGCCACCAACAGGAACCCAACTTAACCCATACAACCTCTCCGTCCGAATAATTAACTGCACTGTTTTCACACATCACCACAAATATGTTCAACCTAAGCGTACGACCATATTTTGTCAGTCAAGTAGTCATTGAATGCCGAGTAAACTGTTAATACAACATCTTCTCACTACCAGCCCAAATATTGATATATAACCACATTTGTGGACAAATTGTCGTCCAATAAAGGGGAAATGTAAGATTATGTATCGTATTTGTCAAAACAGTAGCAAAATATTACTTGTAAATATCACCGACTGCGTACGAAATTCTTTTCCGAGGAACTTATGTTGGTAGCATTGATATATTATCAGGGTTAACTTGAATCAGTATAATAAATATAAAAATGTAAACCACAGAAAAAGTGTTTTATTAATTTAACAATACACTGCTGTTAATTACATATCAGTTACACTTATTTCTTGTGAAATGGGTGAGAAAAGTTATCCCCGGATGTGGACAATATGGGCAGCGTCAGCAAATACCAATATACGGAAACCAGAAATGAGTTGCCAGAAATGAAAAATCCTCCTTTTTGTGAATAAGAACCTTTGTAGCCACTAAGTAAAATCGCGACTTTCTAGTTAGATTATATTTAAAGTTTTATTAATTACATTCGTAGGTAATTAATTCACTTAAATTAAAATTTAATACATAAAACAATAATTGCTAGACCAAATAATAACAAGATGTTTGAATTTTTATTGCCCAATAGCAATAATTACAGAACATACAATTCTCTGTCTACAACATAAAAGCTATCACATCGCATTTTCTTTTATTACTGTGTTATTGTTTGGCACGCATTTTATTACTAAAAATGAGCAGATATAATATCAAAATTAGGGCAACGGTGCAGTGACGGCTTGCCGAAAATTTATCTTTACAAATTTTTCCACTGAAGATCTTGTTTAGATTTTACAGAATTCAGGACTCGGACACACCAGCATCAGCCAAGTCGAGTCAAATACGTAGGTACCTTAGTGATACTCGAGATATTGATTACCTTAACAAATCTTTATTTTAATAATCAATTTAATAAAAAATAATAATATTTATAAGGAAAATGACTTTTAGATGGATATATGTAGGTCCGTAGAAGTCCGTCCGTCCGGTTAGTAGAAGATAGCTTGTTACAATTATTTGAACTAATGGTTTCGTTTTTCTATTTTACAGAACTAAACAATGGTTATTTACTCTACTGATATTTCCATATCCTCCTAATATTATAAACGCGAAAGTTTGTAAGAATGTACATATGTATGGATGTATGTTAGTTACTCTTTCACGCAAAAACTACTGAATGGATTTTGATGAAACTTTACAATAATATAGCTTACACATCAGAATAACACATAGCCTATAAGTATTAAAGATTTAGTGTGAATTATCCAAAATATATAACGATAAGTGTCAAGTAGAAAAAAAATCTGCCTTCTGCGAGCTATTCTGGCGTGGACCGCAAAAACCGTTGGAGTTACACGTATATAATGCTTAATGGAAATGCTGCTTTTCTTAAATAGTCCTGCAAAAAAAGCCCGCGATAGCATATATCTGTCTTTTATATGACTATAAGGACTTACGTCTTTATAGTCATATATAGTCAAAATAGTGAACCATAAATACAATAAAAATTTATAACTTATTTCTAACGCACATTTGGTAGTAACAAATTGATCCTTGTATCCAACCTGGTATTTCAAGTAGATAAACTTTGTCTTTTACACTACATCATTTGAACAAATATTTGAATAGTTATGACGATAAATAACCGAGTGCGCCATATTTTGGTTCGCCCGGCGTCCGACGAATGGGATCGTCGCGCTCGAACGACTGCGGGCGGGGTGGGGGTAGAGGTCGCTCATCGCTGAGTGCGCGAACCGAACGCGGATAGACACGTGAGGGCAGACGTCGATGTCGGCGGTGTTCGTATTCGTTTCGTAATGCGAATTTTCAAGGCACTAGCGATTATAATCAACATTATCATCAAGCGAATACTATCAATATTAACGTCCAGCGATTTTTTTTTATGCGATAGGGAGCACACGAGCAGACGGGTCACCTGATGGTAAATGACTACCGCCGCCATGGACACCCGCAACTCAAGAGTCACAAGTGCGTTGCCGGCCAATTATTATCAATATTAACATCCAGCGATTATTATCAATATTAACAACTACTAGCGGTTGTTACTTATTACGAGTTAGGGTTTTTATTTTAATTACTCAGGTTGGTATTTGGTTTTTATATTAATTATAATAATAAAAACTACTTACAATAAAACCGCGAAAGCGTAATTTGTTTGTGGTTAATAGTTAATTATAAGGAATTACTTTATTATATAGGTAGGTAATTGTTCTTTTTTTTGTAACAATAAACATTTATGTGATAATATAATAAGAATAATAGAATAACACCACGGAAGCGTGATTTTGTTTTACAATTAGCAAATTAGAATTATTTTTTGACTTTTCGACGTCTTCAGCAGCCAACTAACATGGCGTCTCAAAGAGCAACAAAAACCGTTGAAGCAGCTGAATCTCGTAGACGCGCTGTTGCGGAAAGGGCACAACAGCGACGTCCAATATTCACAAGAAACAGGTGCGTCGACGAGACTCTTGATTACGATAGCCACAAGCTTATGAAAATAGAAGCGATGAATAAATAATGCAAATTTTGCTGTGCTCCTAAATGGAAAGAAGAAGCTGCAGACATATATTGTTTAGGAGGCAAAGTAGCCCTTCCTTCAATAGATTAGCCAGTTAAAGAACATTTCTCTCATGAAACAGATGAGTCTGGCCGTTTTCTAAATAACATAAAGAAATACAATACGTGCTTTCATATGACATCTTTTGGGGCGGATAGCATTGTTTCGATGAACGGATTTTGTCCGACTTTTACAATCCAAGAGCAAGTATACCACGTAATTGGCTCTTTGCTTGCAAAATTTTTGCAAGTTTATTTCAGCGGCGATGAGGAAGCACAAGTTAATAGGCATTCTGAGTACATCCAAGGTGTGGAAAGAAACACGGCTCAAAAAGTACAACAAGTTGTGATCATGTCACAACATTTTAGTGCATGAATTTAAAATGGGTAAAGAGAGAGTGACTAGCGATAGTTACAAGGTTGGGATACACCCATATCGGTTGCCGCGTGGTAAACACGAACGACGATTCAATGCCCCGACCACAAATGAAAGAGTTGCCGTGGTAGTCAGTAGTGAACAAACTGCGTCTCGGGACATCGTTTATTGCTTCGATGTAGACTTGTCCTACACCAGTGTTTGGTGGACATGTACGTCAAAGTGGAGAGTGAGAAAATTTTAAGCAACGCTTGCATTGCATTTCCCTGAAACGAGTGAGGTTTGAGGCCCAACTCCCCCTATACCCTTTCCTTTCTCCTCATACCCCCTCTCTTCTTTCCCCTCCCATTATCCCCCATTCCTTATCCATCAGGTGATCCGTCTGGAGACGCGATAAGAAATGAAGCAGCGTGGCGGATTTTGGGTCTGCTTTTGCATGAGAGACACCCAGCAGTCACTCATCTTCCGGTACATCTGCCCAATGGTCAGCGGATTTATTTCATTGAAAACAATTTTAGAGAGAGATTGGCCCAACCACCTAAGACGACACTAACTGCATTCTTCCTGCTTTGTCAAAATGACACATTTGCAAAAACATTATTTTATGTTGACGTACCCCGCTACTATACGTGGAGCGTGTCGTTGAAAGAATGGAAAAGTTGTTTACAAGGAACACCTGTCGACGACTGGCCAGGTGTTAAGGCAGGAGATGCTCTTGGGTGTATTTACACAATGCACGTTAGTAACTTCGAATGTTACTGTTTGCGAATGCTGCTAAATGTAATGCCCCACTATTTTCTCGGATCTGAAAACAGTTGCCGGCCAAGAACTTAAAACTTTTTGACAAGCGTGTGAGAAGTTAGGGTTATTGGAAGATGACAACCACTGGAATGCTGTGTCTCCCTCCTTCGCAAAGAAGAGAGCTATTGGCAGTATTGATATGCACTTGTGGTTAATCCCTTTCAACTATGGGATAAGTATAAAACTGCATTATCAGAAGATATTTTGCACAGATTTGAAAGGATGGGTAAAGTCAACAATCATCTATGTTTGAATGAAGTACTGATACTTATAGAGGACAAAATAATAACAATTTCCGGAATGAAATTGTCCGACTTCGGTATGCCAATACCACAGCGTCGAAAAAGACATTTACAACAATATATTACAACGAGTTGAGATTGGTGAAGGCGGCCTTTTTTTCTTGATGCCCCGGGGAGTACTCTAGCAAAAATTCTTAAGGATCGTAATATTGTATTAGCAGTGGCTTCCTCTGGGATCACTGATACATTACTAAGGTGGACGGACGGCACACTCGGTTTTTAAACTACCTCTTAATCTGGCAAGTTGATGGGTGGTTTTTAGTGTTATTGGCAGGGGGTTTCACACAGACTTTACCGTTTATCGAGAGAGGCACTGCAGCAGACGAGATTAATGCATGTCTGAAAGCATCATGTGGACTAAAGTTGAAAAGCTTTATCTTACCACTAACAGGCGAGTCCAGTTTTTCAGCGATGTCGAGTCAGGAGCATATGCCCAAAAACTCCTAGAAATTGGTGAAGGCCACCTACACTCTGAACAAGAAGGTATGGTACTTTTCACAGACCAATTTTGCCATGTCGTGGAGTCGGAAAAGTTTTTCCGAATCTGCAACAATATATTCTTAGCGAAAAGTTGTTGGCAAAAAAAAGGAGAATGTTGCGAAATTAAATAAAAAAATCTTGGACGAAATAACCAGCGAAACATAAGTGTATAACTCCATCGGCACAGTTATGTCATCCGATGATACCACGAGCTACCCCGTGGAGTTCCTAAACTCTTTGGAGTTATCTGGGGTGCCATCACATAAGTTGGAATTAAAAGTAGGTGTACCCGTTTTGCTAATGCATAAATTGGATGCCCTAAGATTATGCAACGGTACTCGGTTGCAAATCACCGAAGTAGGCAGGCATATGTAAAGGCCACAATCTTAACTGGAGAAGCTAAGGGAAACCATGTTCTTATCCCTCGTATCCCAATCATACCCAATAACTTACCATTTAACTTTAAACGCCTGCAGTTCCAATTAAAAGTTGCATTTTCAATATCAACATATCGCAGGGTCAAACCTTAAAGGTAGCAGGCATACATTTGGGCACGCCATGTTTTCCTACGGCCAGCTCTACGTGGCTTGCTCACGCTAAGTCGCATGTTTATGCTGACCAAAATAAATCGTTTGACATAATTTATAGGAGTACATTGCAATAGCTACCTATAACTTTTGCATTACCATTAATCATCATATACATCCGTACCCATTTATCCTTACAAACTATAGTGTTTATAATGTCTAGTCACATCTGCCGAGTGCCGGTGGAGTTGAGACCGCAAATCGGTTAACGATCGCCCCAAACATATCCTGGTCGCCAGTCCTGGAGGTGAATAGACATGGTTGCTATGATATATCTACATTGAGCTATAGTAATCTGAGATGGATTGCTTAAATGCCCTATCCGTGGGTATGTATGTATTAGGTCTTGCGGATGGTTTGAGGGAACGTGTCAAGTAGCTGTCGCGATACGTCGCACTGTGGGACCGATCGGTATATTTCATCTCAAAAATCGATAACTTTGTTGTTTTGTGATGTTTCCCCTTGAATTTTTTTTTATGTATTAATGAATATATAGGCAATAAAATAAATTAAACATCATTATTTTAAAAGTTATATAATTTTCATAAAAAATGACAAAGATAACGATATACGAAATTACATACAAAAAATTATACAGTTATAATAAAATGACAATAAAAGTAACACTTTTACTTAAAATAAGTTTAAGACTTAATTATTATTATTATTATCAAACAAACATGCTAAAAAATGACACCATAAAAAAAATTGCGATCCTATTCATAACCTCCTATTTCCAATAATTCTTTAGCTTCGTCAAACAATTCTTTGGATATTACAAAACTGGGTTCATTTAAACTAGATATATAAGGATCAGATGTATATAACAAAATATGCAGAACGTCCTCGTTTGTTGCTGATCTGGAACACTTCCTAGCGTGATGTAACCTATATTTTTTGTAATCTTTATTCCTGGCTTCCTGAGCATCTTCGGATAATTGTCCTATAGGCAGAACTGCATAATGCTCTATTATTTTAGCACCATGTATAAGTACTTTATGGACCGAAGATGGCATGTAATACCAGTTATATTTGCTTACGTATAATTGCGCGGTTATCAATGTATACTGCCCAAATTCTTCTGCGTTTATAGGGAATCCCGATGACATGGTTTGAAGAATTACATAAAATCTCTTAATTAATTCTCCATCAATTCCAGTTATCCCTGCAGAGCATTCGTAATTTTGGAAAAATCGCCTTGCTGTATTTCCGTCATTGCTATTACCGGAACCTTGTCGTGGTTTATCAATGTGCAAACCAAGCACTTCTGGGAAACGTTTTTGGACATATTTTTTCTTGTCTTCTTTAAGTTGCTTGTTTTCTGGAGTTGTTGCTGACCACTTCTCAAAACCCAAATTATAAGAAATATGGAGGATCGTCTCCATAAATCACGACAATCCGTATTTAAATGCATCTTCATTTTCAACTCTTGATGTAACTTTTAAAAGATCGTTCATTTGTCTGGGAGTTGCTCCACAAACAGTGCAGGTAGCACTGGATGATGTGTTCGTTAACACTTGAGCAACTTTCCCATCAATCATTGTCATAAACAGTTCATGTTTAACCTCGATGACTTTGTCGTCTATAGACACAAGAGTTGAAATCAATTGATTAATTTTTTCTTCAATTTCACTGACAACCGCTGTAGTTTTTTCGGGTGTTTCTTTTGCAAATTCTAATGAAATTGGTCTGCAATATCTAACAGATGAGCAAGTAGGATTCTGCCATATAACTGTAGACGTTTCTTCGTCTACTAGTGGCAGTGGTACAAGGGACACTATAAACAAATTAGCATCCGATATTTGTTCGTTTTCTTCCGGTAGAATTTGTTTATACTCACTTTGCCCGGAAGATCCATCACACCCCCATTTAGTGAACAGCTTGAGACGATTGTAGTTTGTCGAACCTGACTTTATCTTTATAATACGGCAGACTGTATGGTCTAAGAGATCTTGCAGATTAATTTTTGCGCTTATATTTGTCACCGTTATGCTAGATGCAGGCGGATAGCAAGCCTTTTTTGCTTCACTTAGTATTTGATACGAAGGTAAAACAGAACTTAAATTTTTATCAACGAGCCTTTTTCTTAGGTACCCATATTGGGCTTTCGTTAGATCCGTTTCAATACACATGCTCAATGCCTCTTCTTTTGTAAAAGAAAGTGCACTATCTGGACTGATTATGGTTTGTAGAATTGCTTTCTTCTCGTCTTTTTCCTTGTTTCTGATAATAGACACAATTGACGCTTCGTCATTTTCACCCATAGATCGTAAACCTTGCACATAAGCGTTACGGACATGTCCCATTCCATACTCCTGGAGCAGTTCCATATTTTTTCGTTTTTTTGTGTTTTCCGAACACTCGTCGTATGGTTTTGTTGGTCTACCACGATCACCAGAAGTATTCAAGGCAGATATTTCAGAGGTTGAGGTACTGCAAGAATTCAATGGTACTTTAAATTCACCGTTTAACCAATTTGAGTATAGACTCTCGAACCTGTCTGGCTTTCTTTGAGTTTTCGTCCATTTCTGGTTGCAACTTGATGTTAAATTTTTTTGAATACTTTCTATTACAGTGATAACGTCAGTTTCCGACAGTTGAAAGTTGTTCAACAAATATTGTCTAAGGTCTGAAGTACTCTTCCCTCTTATTATTTGATCACAAAGATCGCGTCGAACACAAACGAATTCACTCATGTTTTTTTCTGTTAATTGTTATCGAAAAGAAGTATCTGAATACTTTGATGAATAGTATGCTGAAAACACGCGTATATAAAGGACCAATATTTTGGTGCCTTGTGCAAAAACCGCAGGGTAATTGATTGTGATAGTTGTCATCGAAATAGTGTAATCAGTAGATACTGGTTGTAATAAATTACCGCAGCAGATAAATAGAACTTCCGCAACAATACAGTTTATCATACTTGTGGTTTATTACCGCTATCGAAAGTACCAAGTGAATATTCTTGTAGTCTATTTATTTGTTAATGTATGCTTCTATCATAGAAATGAAAAAAAAAGACAAGTTAGACATCAAATATAATATATCACAGTAAAAAAGAAGAACCGAACATAAGTTTCGAGATTTTTTTTTGCCCCCGATTGACATGTTGCCTTGAAATCACCATTCGCGCAAAAAACGCGCAATTTTTTTTTTATCCTCGTATTACTGAATAGGTAAGGTCTCAAATAGAGTGATTAACTTGACACCGGCAGCTTTCGGCAACATAGAAAAGTCCAATTGAAATAAACAAAATCGAAATTTTCTTTACTTTACTAAAAAAAATAAAAAAATATATATATCATTATTTTTTTTTACAAAACTGAACGTGGATACAAAGTGTACATTCTGATCTATCTAATGATGTATTACACTAATATGTTTCCATAAAAAACATCCGAATAATTTTGTGTTGAACTTCCTTAACGGTAATTTAATTGGCATGAAAATATTTATGCTCAATGTTTGAGGTTCACTTTATAAACATGAAACTAAATTATTTAATTTTTTTTGGAATTAATTCGAAAGTTGCATCCTTTGAGGGTATAAAACTATAAAAGGATCTATGGATTTACGACTTTTGTCAAAACCATTTATGAGATGGCAAATAATGTTTGGGCCCATAGTGCGTCGGTACAAGTTACTTAGATATTCGATGCGGCGCGTTTTAACTTGCACTTTAATTATTCGAAGTAACTCACTTACAGTAAACGCACGCAAGTTTTTAGTGTGATAAAATATGGAACGCGATAAATATCATTTTCGTCATTTACTACTATACTTTTTCGATTCAAGAAAAACAGCAACAGAAGCTAATAGACTTATTGAAGATACGTATCATGAATCTGCACCATCTGTTAAAACATGTTAATACTGGTTTTGACGATTTAAAAGTGGTTATTTTGATTTAGAGGATAAAGAACGTAGTGTAAAACAAAAAAAAGTTTGAAGACGGTGAATTGCAGGCGTTATTGGACGAAAACCCTGCCCGCAAACTACAAGAGTTTGCTAAAGAATTAAATGCAGGTAAATCAACAATATCTGATCGTTTACACGCAATAGGTAAAATTCAAAAACAAGGAAAATGGGCTCCACATGTTTTATCAGAATTAGCCATACAAAATCTAGTAACCATTTGTGCTTCACTACCGTCTCGTCACAAAAAGAAATCTTTTTTGTATCAAATCGTTACCTGCTATGAAAAATGGATCTACTATGATAATCCAAAACGTAGGAAATCATGGGTAGATCCTGGTCAACCGTCCACATCGACTCCGAGGCGTAACATTCACGTAAATAATGTATTGTTACATGCAGCAAATAAAAGGTAATTTCACTGTATGACGTGTATGAGTGCTCGCTTTCAGCTAAACTCTCAGTGGGAAGTGTTATCGCATCCCGCATATTCACCAGATTGTGCTCCTTCTGATGGAATGCATTTGTTGCCGGAAAAAAATGCAAAAGGTTGTAGCTAGCAATGGAGCACATTTTGATTAAAATATAAATTATCTTTTTTATAATACAAGAGTATTTAATTTTTAATAAATCCGTCAAAACTAACCGGAAGACCTAATACACACATATAAGCTTTAAGCCGCACGTTTCCTGTTGACGGATATTGATGATTCAATGCAATCTGCTTTGGGGAAGGCAAAATATTTGTAAACACGTTAGTCGAATTAGAATGCAATAAAAAATACGAAGACTTTATAAGATTTTATTTTAGAAAATATAACTTACATAACAAACAAATAATAATTTATACGGATCACTATGTTAAAACTTGATTTGTGATTAAGTACAGTACAGTAAGATCAGGTGCAGTACATATTCCCCAGCTTTTTATCTGCTACTATACGAAGTACTAACGCAGGTAACTTGTTTATTGTAGACAACTTAAACTTGGACTACGACGACCTAATCAACTCTAAATACTATACAATGAGAGAATGAGAATGCAGAAGATAATGAAAAATACTCTAAAAAACTAAGCACTACTCTGAAGCTATGTCGAGTTATTGTACAGTGTACGTCTTGATAATGTGTACATATTAGAACGGTAGAAACTGAGACTGAGAGGAGTATTAAAATTTACAAGTTTACGCAATTTAAAGAAAAAGATGTAATGGCATTTTAGTAGTACCAACAACTTCTTACATTAATCATCACATCCAAATATTTACCCTTAATATATACTTTTACAAAGGTTTATTAAGTGAAGTGCTTAGCCGGCGTATTGGCGCACGATTTTAGCCCATTGTTGTGGAAAGTTTCTTTGGACGTACGATAGGGTGCGCTGTATTTGCTTCGTTTCTTGTGGCGTGCATTGTGGGCAAGCACCCCGGAGTACCAAAGGAGCAAGAGCTGAAAATGAAACATTATAATTAATTATTTATTGTATGACTAACTTATTTAGTTATAAATTATATTGTTGGAGTTTTAAACATACTAAGTATAACAAGACTGAGGTGGTGTACTAAATTATTATATCGTATTTAAAAAACTTAAAAACCTCGTAAAGATCGCAGGTCGACAGTGGATGAAAGCCGTTTCCAACCGGTTTTCTTGGTATTTATTGAGGAAGGCATATGCCCAGCAGTATTTAAACACTACCTACTACGCACTAATGAACATACACTAGGAAGTCATGCAACCAAAAAAAAAAAACAGAACAGATTTAATCAATGACTCTCTCCCTGTTTAATGCTTATAGTCAACAAAAAAAATCTTTAGTGAAAGCACACTAGTAACTAACATAAAATATGCCAAAATTAATAATTCACCCAACTCTCTTTCATGCTCACGCTCACTTCACGTATGCAGTTGAAAACTTATTTCTCTGCTCAAATCAAGTTCTGCTTAAGGTTATGAAACATAAGTAATAATTCGATGTGAACTGTGCAATTTTCTATGGCAAGTCCTTATATTTGCAACCTCAGCATGTCTACTGGCATAGTCCCGGACGCTTTGAAAAATTGCCGATTTAGCGCCATTACTAAAAGCTGTCGAGCCATGTGAGTCAGCCAAGTACAGAACATTTCTCTTCGTAGTGCTTTGTCCAAAGTCTTGGAGAATGTAAATAATATTAGACTCCTCAAGAACTTTGAGAAAAATAGACTTCGTAGCAATAGTTGTTGACTTTGTTATAGGTAGGATCAACGAGGGCCAGAAAAGCCTCGGTTTATTCCTGGACCTTGCAAAAGCATTTGATATGGTGTCCCGGCCAACACAGCTCAAAAAGTTGGAACTACTTGGAATCAGAGGCCTGGCTTTGGAATGGAACTCCATTAAATAAGAAAGGCCGCAAGGGGCTATATTAAAAGTAGCATGTAAAAACCATGTTGTTACTCAACTGACCTATTATGTACTAAGTGTCAATTCCTTAGAGAAAGACAGCTGTGTCTTGCCTCGACTATTTTAAGGTTCCACAAAGATGCGAACGCAATGTGAATGTACGTACTTCGTTCTCGCACAGAATTTTTAGTTTTATGAGTCCCTACCCACACAAAATTATACATCCTCAATATTATTATATATATTGACAATAACACACAACACAAGTGTGCGCTCTGTTTCTTTTGATTCTTAGTTGGAAGATACTAGTCCCCACGACCACAACTCCTAGAGTGGGGTCTAGTAAATACATATTAATAAATGTTGCATTAAGGAAACGATAAAAAAAAAATATTAATGTTTTGTTGATGGACTAACTCTTCAATCGCTTGCCGATGGGGTCGCAGGGGGCTTCTCCAAGGGCACACTTGAGTTGTCTCTGTATAAAACGCTTATCGTTAAGGGCATCCTCTAGGGCGGTGTCGGAGACCTGTGGCCGTTGCGTCTGCACGACGGAGACGACTATGAAGCAGCATACGATTAAAGTATTTGTAATCTGAAACAGTAACATTGTAACTTTACATGACTGCCCAAAACAGCCCTGAACAGATTTGAATGTATGGGATATCGTTAGATGAATTTTATTTTTTTGTGCATAGTACTTAAGTGTTTTTTTTTTATTTTCTAAATAAGTGACTTATCTAAGTGTTAAAGTTGGAGTCCACTCAGAACCACTCAGACTACCATCAAATTTAAATTATCAAATCCGGGTTACAGAGAGATCCGGAGTCTAACATGTTGAACCAATAAAAACATAGTTTTCAGCTTTATAATATCAACAAATACTACTATAGATATATATGTATATACCTAACTCTCTTCATAAACCTCTAACCTAAGTAACAATAATTTAAAAATCTATTTACAAGTAAGCACACGTAAAATTAAGATCCTATGTGTAGTATACATGTAGGTAAGATTACTCATTCAATGAGTTTGAAATTTGTTTAATATTAGTTAGTAAACCATTATTACGATCGCAATCGATGATTGCACAAGGATCGAGATAGCCGTAAGGACATACTATTGGACAACTAACGATTTGCAAGTGTGACTTACACGGCAGGTACAGTTTTAACCAAAATTCGAAAGAACTAAATAAAATATTTCTGATGTTGTGGTAAAAAAGTAGAAACAGTAAAAAACCGAATATAAAAATATCATCATTCGACGGTCATTCGACTATGAAATTATCTGAAAATGGCTTCACAAAATTAGTTTATTAATAAAAATGTAGAACACTTTTTCACTAATTGTTACCGCTATCAGGAAAAATGATTACATCTCGAAATGGAATCGACAAAAACATGGATTATGTATACTACCAACATATAAATGCGAATATAGTTTGTTAGGTTTATTGTTAGGTACTTTTTGTCAAGGGTACAGAAAAGTTTTTACTATCACTGGCTGACAGATGAACAGACGGGCCATAGGCACCTAACTCAAGAGTCGTAAGTGCGCCGCCTTTGAGGGGAAAGAGGAAAAACGTAGGATGGTTACCTTGTATATAGAAAAAAGTAACTACTATTCCCAAGGAATAGATTGACTTTTAAAATTAAGAAGTTTAGGAATTAGCGTATGTTAAATAAAATTTTAATCATTCTACATAATTTAAGTCACTTTAATATTAATAAAATATAAACTTTGTGAACATGATTGTACCAACAATTTATAGGAGTGGTACAAAGAGTCGCGATGGACGAGAGCGCGTGCTTTGAAATTTAATGAGTGTGTAATCCAAATGATCAATGCTTCGCCAATACAAATAAAAGAATATGTACTTCTACCTAGAAATAATAACCAGGGATAGTTTATTTCTATACACTGTGTATAGTTGTATGGGTTCTACACAATACTACGATAAGACTCCTGCTTCTTCTAGGACGTCAGAAGAAGTCTATTTTATATGAAAGTGTATAGTCTATTGAAATGTAAACTGCCATATATGTAACACTGAAAACCTTGCACTTGCTGATTCCGTGATCAAATGCAAATATGTAGTGAAAAACGATCTGTTGGCTGTATGATGTGTGTATTGTAATACAATTACCGCACTTAATTGTAGAATAACGTGATAAAAAATTGATATTATTATTGTTGTACAGCACCGAGATGTAGGATATGTCACGGATAAACCAATGATGGTTTATGTAACATAGTCTAAGTAACTATATGTATATATGGTAATAAAAAATAAAAAAAATAGGAATTAAGTATGGAAATTACGTAGTCAACACTGGTATAACGTAATCAAGAATGCCTTTTTTTATGTGTGGTATTCCCACGTGTCGTCACCTTACCAGGGCCGGTAAGGTGGTATGTCGGACTCGAACAGTGTGTTGTTCCGAGTGTTCCGTCATCGTGTCATTTGGCCGAGGTTTTAGGTATACCCTAGAAAGGAAATCCCTGTGACTCCGGCAGACTTGGACCCCACCATGGTATTACCGACATAGGTACTTTCCGAAGCAACCATGTCCGATAAGCACCTGCGTCATCCGCTAGGAGAGGAAACCATGTCTCCTCTCCAGCCAATCCTCCATGATGGGTCTTAATGCCTGAAGCGTAGCGTGCTCTGCGCTCGGTCGAAAGTCGAAAGAAAGGGTGAAGTCGTTCCTTCCACTGCGCCAAGAGCACCTGGTGGAGCTGAGACCGCTGCACCTCGATTTCACGAAGAGCAGGTCCCCAACTCCCTCCTTGCGCCTCCCTGCGCCACTGTTACTGAATCGCAAGGGTATCGCTTTCAGGTCCCAATAAAAAAACACCAACATAATAATGTTCAAATATGTTTGAATTGCGAACTGCGATTTATTTATTTTATATTGTATATTAAAAAACTAAACATTACTTAGGTGCCTACACTAAATTACTTTAGAACACATTCTGCTGGATATCGTTAAATGTATTATCGTGACGTGTTGGATATCAGAACACTATAAGTGAAACTCTACATTAAATTAGGATTTAAAATATTTTAACTGTGAGCTTGCTTCATCATCTGACGTGACTTATAAACAAGTCTTACCTATAACAAACATGGAGAGAAAACTAATGATTCATGATCAAGTTTATCGTCATTCTCACTGTCGCAATATATCTTAGTACTTAACATAAATTAATAATGCAGAAACATTTTAGACGTAATATTTGTAATATATTGTTTACGTATTCATAAACATGCTTTAATTTGCTACATTATTCAAAAGAATATTTGCTACAAATTACAGAGAATGCTTTTAATCGATTTGTCAAATGACGCTTAGTCTCGATTTAAGAAGGTCCTAAGTATTATTTTATGTCACACACTCACAGATGTTTACAAAAAAAGCAATCGATACTAAATTAGTATTCCATAATGTAAGGAACAGTAATGTTTGATTCGCAGTATCGTTTAAATCACGTCTCATTTCACCTTAGATTAGGCGTCCCTGTTGAATCCGAACCAAGCATGCTTCTTCTAATTAGGTACGCAGACATATTACTTAGTACAACGAGAAAACGTATACATAGTATATCTTTAGTAACTCAAAATATGACTGTACTGCACTGTGTAAAAAAACTTATTATAATCAAATTAACTTTTTTCAAAGTGTCAAATACGAGCAACTTTGCAAATTTTCCCATCTAATTCCAAAAAAATCAGAACGATCGTAATAGGCTTGGGTTTTACGTAAATGGGTAGTCCCATTTACTAACCTACTACCATTATATAATTGGCAAAATGTGGGCGTTAATTACGCCTCTGTCTACCGCTTCGGGCATACAGTCTTGAGTGTGTAAGTAATCTTAATACATACAATTAGCGTTGCCAGGCGTCCGGATAAAGCCGGACGCAGTCAGGCTTTTTGGTTGCGTATGCGGCCAAAGTAGACGGTGTCCGGCTTGTCCTGCCTTTGGTAGGCTTTTTAAATTGCAATACCACGGTCTCACAGAAAACCGGTTGTCAAGCAAAGGCGGGCAGCTCACTTACGACTCTTGTGTTGCAATTGTCCATGGACGGCGGTTGTCACTTACCATCACCCGTCTGTTCGTCTGCCCTCTATAATATAAATAAGAAAACAAGAATATTCAAAAAAAAAAATCGTGTTATATAAAAAAAGGGTGTCCGGCCTTTTTAGTCCAATGACCGGCTAAACTAGCTGCTCTGTCAGGCTTTTCAATTTTAAGACCTGGCAACTCTACATACAATTAAGATTAATGTTATCATGATTAAATGACATTTAGTGTAGTTTTGTGTCATTTAGTGAGAGTAGTAAAAGTTTCCCACTTGAAACGACCTTTTCCTGTTGGATAGGATGATATCATGCCATTTTTCTAAAATTTAAATTTATCAGTCAAAAAATTTTTGTTACCTAAACTTCATTAAATTTTACCAAATTGTTTTAAAATCTATTCTTGTAAAAAGTTGCAATACATGGCAATAAGATACCGGTGATTAATACTTATTATCAGATAAAGCCTAAGACTTTCATATCTTATGTTAAACGAGCTGATTTTGGGAACTACATATCGGGTTAGAAAATTTTGAGAGCGGAGTAGTGGTAACTATTCAGTGGTAGTAGGCATAATCGCGAGTGAAATTACGCATAAGGGTTAGTCATTACATATTTTACAATAACACTGAAAGTGTTAATATAATATGTAGGTTAAACTTTTAACACAAGAATGGATATTTACATATTATGAAATAAGTTTCTATTACTGGTTCATTTAAGCCGATTCATGGCGTACTGTCAGACAGTATTTCTTTTAAAGAAAATTTACTTTTTTTTAGATTGTTATAGTCAATAGCATTTTGGCATTGTAAAACTATCACGCTTCTAATTTGTTACCAAAATCAGTCGTGATACCAAAACTGTTTCCTAATTTAAGTAACTTGTTGAATTTCTTTAACTTATATTGGTACGTAATACCATCTATATTACTATTCTCTTTGCGTAATACTTTATAACTTAAGACTTATTGAAGCTAGAAATGTTTCAGTATTTAAAATTTATATTTAAAATAGAAATTACAAAATACGGTTTTGTCTTTTTTATTACAAGCTTTTATTTATCCTGCAATGTTTGTATGTACCTATTCGGGTCAAATCTTGCAATTTAATTTTATTGAGACGAAATTTTGCATATGTATACGTTTAGTTTGTAAGACAATGCATGATTATTCTATATTTTTTTTATACTATAGGAGGACAGACGAACAGACGGGTCACCTGATGGTAAGTGACAACCGCCGTCCATGGACACCCGCATCTCAAGAGTCGCAAGTGCGCTGCCCGCCTTTGAGGGTGATGAGGGATGGTGGGTGCAGGGAGCGAAAGAAGAGAGGGGGGATGAGGACAAAGGAGATGAGGAAAGAGGAAAGGGGAGAGGGGGAGTTGGGCCTCCGGAAACCTCACTCATTTCGGGGAAATGCAACGCAAGCGTTACTTCACAACCGGTTTTCTGTGAGGCCGTGGTATCGCACCGGTCGAGCCGGCCCATTCGTACCTAAGCATGGCTCTACCACTGTTTATATCCAATATGGCATACTAGTTATTCTTACTTCACTCCAAATCCAATATGGCGGAAAGTCCAAGATGGCGTGCCAGTGCTAATATGCTGTGAATGAAAGGGTTTTACAATAACAGCGATAACTAAAAAAAAATACTTAAGTTGCCAACTATAAAGACTATCGAAAACTATTTTTGCAGAACCCATCTTAAGATCGCTAAATGTATTTATGTTTAAATGCCTTAAGTATTTGATATACAAACTACAAAATCCCTTAGCGTAAGGTATTTGAAATACCCATTACAAATTATTTTTTTAGAGTTAATTGAAATGCAAATTCCAAATACGTATTCGTATTTTAATTACAAATAATTCGAATACTGCCCAACCCTTCTCATGTTTAAGAAGAAGCGTGTCATGGCTGAGAAAATATTCATTATAGATATTTTTCATTAGGTACAGAATTCAACAACATTGTGGTAGTTGTCAAAACCTGTTAAGTCCAATCAGTTACTTTGTCTTTCAGTTCTGTAGAAACTTAAAAAACTTAAGAAATTAAAGCTTTGGACTGAAAACTTCTGCTGCTATTTAATTTTTAATTGTTATCTTCAAATAAAAAAATACAGCTAAGCAGTTTGAAAATTGTAACGTATTGTAGGTATTATTTATTATATCGTATTTCTAAGTCTTATTTTACTCTTTCGTCATTTTTTTTATTCTGTAGGGTGACAGACGAACAGACTGGTCACTTAATGGTAAGTTTGAGGGATACAATATGGAAGTTTGAGATGCGGGGAGGGGAAAGTAGAGAGGGAGGATGAGGAGATTGGAAAGAGGAGAGGGGGAGTTGGGCCTCCGAAAACCACGCTCAGTTCGGGGAAATGCAACTCAAGCATTACTCCATAACCGTGCGTGAGTCATAGATTAATCAAACAGAAAGGATATCGTAGGCGCAATACATAACATCCGCGTCGTCCTGTAGCGTCTAATTAAATCTTAGTACTGTTTTTTTATTTCATAGATATGCTCATATTATTGCCGCGTAACATCACTTGTCAAAATCAGTCAGAAACTATCAGACATATAAATTGCGATATTCAATGTCTTATCTGTAACAGTACTACTATTCTATAAATTTACTGTGTGCTGTGTGCAACTGACAAAAGATAGCTATCTCTTTCTCTACCATGCATTCCACATTATCTTTCGCATTCTCAGTTAAATGTATGTATACCATTATAAATAAGTACGTCATGTCATACAGCAACAATAACCGGACGCCGTTCAGTATGAAAGTGACCTATCTTTCTTTAAATATTATTGCGTACGTACATGTTTTATGCCGTCCATCTTTTATATAACTCTGTTAGACTCTGGTGGAAGAAGTCAAAGCAGAATCTATTTTACGCTACAGTCTATTTCAGCCGCATCTACTGAACTTGTCACCAACCGAGGTTTTTTAATCATTTATATAAATATACTTTAGCATCAATTTTTTTTTAAGTTTTTTTTTTATTATTAGGAATCACACATAGCAGGCATGTGCGGCGCTTTGCTCCCTATTTCTTAAAAAAATCCACTCGGGAGACTACAAACATCGAAACGACTCTCCTGAAAGTTTTTGTGAATCATGCAAAAGTACTACTACCTCTATAATAATGCCCCAGTTAATTGAACTGACTATGAGTATGAATTAAAATTTTGAATTTCAACTATTCATGTTATGTACAAATAGTTCAATATTACAGCGGTTCGGTTTTAGTAAACCACCGAAAGACTCTTGTCGCACTATATATACCTTTATACCTATATGGTCCATGTTACCAAATGTTTATAACAAGTTATACGAATAAGGTTTTTTACCAATAATTCCTATACAGTACCCCATAAAGGTATTTTGATAGGACTGTCTAAAAAAAAATCATAAGGTGTCATCATTTCTTAGAATTTGGACATTTGTACGCATCTTGAATTGTAAACATAGTTATTAGTTTGTACATGTAGACGGGTGTGGTAAGCCTTGAATCGTACAATAAAAGGAGTTTTTTTTTGTAGTCTGTGGCCATGTAATACATTACAAACAATTCTTTAATCGGTCCCATCACCTCAAATATTCTCATAACTATGTAAAATTGATGTAGATAATGAACTACACTCTCGTCCTTCGCCTACTTCTAACTTGATTGCAGTGAATCTAACTGGGTGAGTATGATAGAGGAACATATAAATTTATAATAAAAAGTAAGACCGAAAAAGTCCGAGTCCGTAAGCAACATTGCAAGTAGATAGTCCGTCCATCTGTGGAATCGATACTAGAAGATTTTTCAGTTCGAAAAATACACTCCCAACTCCCATACATAAATATGTACATATATACGTATATACAATACGTAAGTCAACGTCAATTTTCCAACGTCAAAATATAAATTATTAAACACCAAAATATATTTTTTATGTGCATCAATTTTGTATGTATAACAACAAATTAAAACGTTTAAATTTGTTATAATCTAATATAAAGATGTAAAAAAGCAAGCTTTTAAGCACAAACAAACAGGATCGATATATATCTTATAACTCAAAATATAAGGGAGATGAGATCACTAATAATCTTGCCATGTCTCTACTAAGATTACGAAACCAACTTGCTAAGGAAAAAAAACCTAAATAAGTAGCGGTTACCAATCAAAATAACATCACCGAATATCATGCCGTTCTCACATTGTGTTTCATAAGAGGAAACAGAGATATTAGTGGCTACTAATCTAACTCTAATAAGATCGGCCCACAAAAAGTAAAACACCATTAGAAACTGACTTTCTGGCAACTGCTAAAATACTTATTATAATTTTACAAACATACACGAAGCTATGTAGAAATGACAAATGTGTAATTGCAAATGGAGATTGTTTTTTCTAAGAGGAAGATTAATTTTAGTCAATGCCTTTAAAAAAAGAGAGAAAGACAAGTCTTTTGTCCAGGAATTAATACAGAGAAACCTCATTATAATAAAGCTGATAAATGGGATAAGAAAATTCGTCATAGGTTCAGATTGGATAAAATTCGTTTTAACAAAGTTAGAAAACTAGTTTATACAAACAAGAACATTATTATTTATTAATTACCAGTTTTATTCCAATA
The DNA here is from genome assembly GCA_947561695.1 of Tyria jacobaeae. NCBI lineage: Eukaryota > Metazoa > Arthropoda > Insecta > Lepidoptera > Erebidae > Tyria > Tyria jacobaeae. The sequence goes on from OX387221.1 coordinate 9,573,734, forward strand.
GTAGGTATAACCGTCGAAATACTCATTGTGATAATAAGTACCTACGTAAAATATTTGTTACCTTTTTAAAACCGTTATACCTACTAATTTAAAAAAAAACAACTAGGTAGTGCTTTTATCAATACTCAAGGTTCCAAGTCAAGCCTATACATATAAATAATATGTGTAGGTAGATACTTAAGTATTGGCTTAAGACAACACACAAAACGACCATAATGAAAACACGTGGTTTGTAAAATGCTTGTTATCGAATATCAATGACTTATAAAAAAAAAGTTTATGATCACTAAGATAAAAATTCCATACAGAATCGATTTCAAACGAGAAATGAATCTTATTACAGTACTTTGTAACACAAACGGATCGTAATAAAAAAATATATAAATTCGTAACACAAGTTATAAGTATATTGGTAATGCTGACATTAGGGAGTTTTGATATATGTTCGTAGTGTTGCATCTTTTAAAAAAAAGAAGTGCCCATTGAGGATGAATTAAAAAGGAATTAAATATATCTTTATATATTCCTGTTCAAATAAGTAATAAGAGTAGGTAATTAATCAGAACGCCTTTCTGAGAAGCACGTATTTCTTTTAGTTTATTAACATTTAGTTGAATTCGTACCGCACAATTCTTATACACACAAAATATTACGCAAAAGAACCAAATCTTTTTATAATAAAAGCGAAATTATTCAAGTGAACGGAACATAGTCCCTAATTCGATTTTAACTAGGACAAATATTATGCAACCTCGCGTGTAAAGTACAGACAACAACATAACTACAGCCTCTGCCAGTGTTATTTGAATATTACTCTCAGTACATTATCTATTACAAATATCAGTCTGACAAGTTAATTGTAGAAGTGATATATACAAGATTGTGTTCATTAAATTATTCATTTGCACACGTAAAAAAAATGTTTTTGTAAAATAAAGCAGGCAATACAATACAATTATAAATAAACGAAAACTGCATAAACCTGTTCATGTATATTTAAATAATTATGTACACAATTTTAAAAATTAAGTGAGTGTGCTACATAACGAGCTAGTAGGACATTCAATAAAGTAGCCGTCCTTCAACAAAATCCACTAACATTTATCAAAAGCACGAATGGTGTCACCAACAGGAAAACAGATATTACGGAGAAATTGCAGTAGTTGAGTGCAACCCACCTGCATGTTTGAAGTGACGTAGATATGCGGCTTGAAGACTTGAAACACTTTTACTTTCCGTACACTAAGCTGTTTAGTTACAATTGACCCGGATCTATGTGTTATGATTTCTACAGTATTTAACGATATTTTCTCGTTGCCAGAGAAGTGTTTAAAAGCGTGCGTCTGGTTGGAGAATGCTGGGGCGAGCCGTGGTGCCGTAACCTCTTACTTAACTCACCAATCCCCCCTTTCTGACTTGACTGTATATACTCTAGTAAGATGCACCGTGATTGTGCCTCAATGTTACGTGAGCGTAGTTGAGTGTAAATAAAACGACTAATTATTCTATTCATACATTATATATTTAGGCTTCGACACACACAATGAAGCTGGACGTGGAACATGACGTGCTATATTTTGTATAAGTGTCAGTTATTTTTGTAGCTAATTAGCTAAAATAAAATCGTTTGACCTATAAAAATTAGGTAGCCTAAAAAATACAACATTTTGGTACTCTGTAAAACTAAGAGATGACTAACTAAGAATGTCTAAGAAAAGAAAAAGTCTTATTTACGCTTTTATCTGTAGTCACGTAAACTAGTAATAATTCAAATATGAAATAGCACTGTAAGTTGGCAGGCAGACCACAGCCACTGTGAAAAAAAGGAGTTTCTTATATTACATACAACTTAATCCAGATCACTTTTTGTTAACAAAATGTTATATTATGTAACAACACTAACAAAACGTATAGGGGAGGCCTAGTTAAGCCTTAAACGACAGAGTTCAATAACCAAAGTCTTACTGTGTTAAAGAATCCCCTACTCCTAGATTATCATTTATTTAGGATTAGATAAACTGCAAAGATTCGGTTTTCTGGTCAAGGATAAACGTATTTATATAAATTGAATATCAATTTGTTTATCCAAGACAAATATTTTTTGGAGATAATTACAACAATATCGAAATTGGGTTAATTAGGTAAATACAAATTAAAACATTAGTTATAACTAATTCTTTGTACAATGGCATCGAATTGATTATCGGTTGTTCAGCGCTTATATAACCCAATTTAGATACACAATGCTAATTAAAAACAAATTTTAATAAAAAGGGAGTTCCATGAGGAAAAATAAATAATATTCCCGTCTTCAACAATAATATGTAAGAAAACTATTGCGCTTTAATTTGTAACTCATACACGCACAATGTTATGAATAATGCATTTTTTTTATAAGAAACTAATAAGTATAAAATATTTTAATTTAGTCAGCATGATTTAAATTTCAGCCATATTGACGAACAATTTTAGCCCATTCCCAAGGATAGTTCCTTTGCACAAAAGCGAGTGTGTGACGGATTTGGCGGGTCTCTTGAGGTGAACACTGGGGGCAAGCTCCTCGAAGAACCAGTGGGGCTAAAACTGAAAAAAAAAAACGTTCGTTAGTTTGTAGTTATTGTGTAATGTGCTACAAGTCTTTTAGGATGTGAGGATAATATTGGGAATAAGTCACTTCAGCTGAAAGATATACCGCTTTACCCGTTTCTTAAACGAAGTAGTCTAGTGTCTAGTGGATGCGAAAAACTTATTGTGCGATATCGAAATAAGACATGTTTTATAATAAATGAAATGCGCTGGGGTTATCCACATCTTAAGTCAACACATTAAGAGTATGATGACTTCAGGGAACAAAACTCGCATTTTTTCCTTAACAGCTTTCGCAGTTTCGATACTGATCGGCTCCTTAAGTTCTAACGGTATCTACGTAATAAAATTCTTCATATTGGAAGTATATTCAAGGTTTTTATTAATAAATCTAATTTATATATTTTTATCGGTGCATCTGTTTAAGTAATGAGTCAATGAGTCTACCAACATTAAGTATGTAGGTACTATTATACACATGTTTGTGTAGTCACATTTATCAGAATCAATGCCCTGGGAAAGTACTGTTCGTGAGGGATGGAAAAACAAATTTAATAAAGTAATGTATACGTACATAGGTAACTTGTATTCTTTTTTATGACTCAATATTTATTTTACAATCATTACTGTGACACGTGGAATCTTTTAATGTTATTATGCTGAGACTGATCATATAAATCAAGGCATCGATGTATAGTAAAACCACAACAATGGTATTAATTTAACTGAAATATACCTGCATCTAAATTGCCGTGGGTTTGTCCGCTCCGGTGTAAAATAATAAGTAAAAGGTATTGTTTAGATGTCTACGAGTATACAAACGCAATAAAAACCAAATGCAATGCAATATTGGGCATTGCATACTCGAGGTATAATTCTTGAGTCGCAGGGGCTTTTCAAGCATTTAAACAAGGAAATTAACAGAACACCCAGTGTCAGGACTATGTGTGGATCCCAAATTGTTTTTTGAGAATCGCACCTCCGACACGCGGCGACACGAGCATTGAACCATTATTCCATCCGTCCGTGCAGTCACATTCTTTGTTCATTTATCTGTATTTAGATAAACTGCTATAAGTAATATATCAACTGGGTGTTTGCATATATCCTGCAAGTATTTTAAGTATCACTCACGGGTTTTTCCGATTTTAGCAATGGTCGAGGCTTCTATTGCAACTTTGATGATGATGAAAATGTTGTTACGCTTAAGAGAAAGTTTATTTTACAATCTGTTCTGGTTTCTGATAATGATTAAGATCCGGCACTAAGAAAATTTCGCTTACTCAGATAAACCGGGTCTTCCTACTGAAATTTTTAGGGTGCTCAGTGAAAATATATGGATAACCAATTATAACCTAATAATATAATTTAAAAAGTATATATATAGTATACTATACATACTATACTATACTATTTATATATAGGATACATATACTCGCTTGCAGGCTGAGGCGTATTAATGGTCTACATTTTGTTGACTTTAATTAGGAACCACTTACGTAATAAGGGGAAAGTATATTGCCATCAACCAGACACTGGGAATTGAATGGGAACATTAGAAGGTATTTTTAAAGGTAAGTAAGGATATAAAAGTATATAAAAAAAAATCATAGACAGCTGATTTTATTTTTTACAGAAACTAGATAGGTACTTTTAGGGATCCGATCCTCCAAACAAAAAAAGGAAGCCTTATACCTTATAGGATAACTCATTTGTCCGTCTGTTTGTCCGACTGTTCGTCTGTCAACAACCTTTTCCTCCGGAATGCATTTAGGAATCTAGTTGAAATTTTCATCAAATACGTACATATGTCTGCTGTCCCTTGAAGCTGTAAAAAAATCAAGCTTCTAAGTCAATAATTAAAAGATACAATCATTAAAGCTTTAAAGGTGGGTAAATCAAAACCTATAAGGTACTTCCCATTGCCATAGAACCATAAAAAATCGTTAATTTGTTGTTTTAATATATAAAAAAATACTTTTCTGGATTACAAACTTATATTTTGCCGTCAAAAACGATGTCTATGTATGGAAAAAACATACAAAGGTCCGTTTGTTTTCCGAAATAATAGGGGTACGGTAAGGAAGTACACTGACTACTACGCTAGCAGGAGTTACGCTACTATGTAAAATTACACCCTAGGAACTTAACCGGTTTGATAGATTTCAACATGTGAGGTTTTATTTAAATCGTTTTAATAGTTTTAGTGACATAGGGTATAAAAAAAAGAGAGAGACTACAGTCGGTTTTCATATAATTTCAATTAAACATTAATTTTATGGGTATGTTACTCGTTAACTTTACTATTCGTAAACTTATATTTTTTTTATGATTTTTTTTTATTTTGTTGTACTCAACGTTGGTCCAATTTGAATTTAAAGACAATATTCCACCAACATGGATGCAAAAAGTGGAGGACCAGGTGCAATGGCTCACGCTGGGAGAAGCCAATACCAGCAGTTGACTAATTGATTGATAGATTCCACCTCTAAGCCGCTAAGGTGGTAAAGTAAGGAATAAACAACAAATTCGCAATAACTCAATCATTAATGAATCGATATCAATAATTATTTTGTTTTTTGAATTGGTGATCTTCATTCGTCAGTCCACTTTAAATTTGAAATCATATACCAAGAGGCATAAGGGAGAAAATTAAGGATTAAAGAATATTGAAGAAGATATCACGTAAAATGTATATGTTACGTAATATCTTCTTCATTTGTCAATTGAGTTCAATATTGGTAAGGTTTAAATTAGAAACTACAGCGTCTAAAGTGTATTGAAGTTTAAAGAACACAGTTAATTATAATAATATATCATCATATATCATGACAATCTCGGTGAAGTCTAAGACATTAATACTTGTTATTAGATACATAGACTTGCGGAACCCTCGTTGCGCGAGACAGATTAGCACTTGTCTGGTTTTTTTATTTATAAAAGGTGTACAGAAAGACGTAGTTATTCATATTTTAGGAACGTACATAAAACCTTATGAATATCATAAAAAGCTAACAATTTATAGAAAAATAACGATTTCACTTCACATTTCACAATACAGAAGTTTTCTCTTAGAACTGACAAAATAAATTGTCACTAGACCGATACAGTAAATATTTCGTAAGTTTAAATAAAAAAAGTCTATTATTGAAATGGATATTTTTATTTTACTTATATCTACTAGTACGAATGCGATATTTTGGCTGGATGTTTGTAGCTCAATGTTTGTTCAAATTTGATTATGATCAAATTTGGACATAATCAAATTTGGACAAAAATATTTCATTTCATTCCGCAATTACACTTTTTTGACGATAAGTAAAGTCCGTAGCCAATTAAAAACTACCACACAGAATGAGACAAAAATCAATGCTCTCATTTACTTCAAAACCGAGAGACAAACACATATACATACATGTATATGTATTTATTAGAAGATATTTCTTCTCACTATAACAATACAATGACGTTTCATGGTTCTCTCCAGTTATATACTTTAAAATACAATACAAAAGCTACTTTTACTTATTGTAATTCAATTTTTAAGTAAATAATAGTTTCTACAGTGGCACCCATATATTGTTCATTTTAAAACCATACTATAATAATTACTAGACAACAGTAGTCTAAAATTATCATCATCATCATCATCAGCCATCAGATGTCTACAAGTGGACGTTCATCAAAAATAACATCTCAAAATTGGAAGCTATGATGTCTACTATAGACGACGCAGAAAGCTTCGCTTTTTACACGGGCCAAAAAGAAGGTCAATTATTTTTGCGGGCATGTTTGTATTTGGGTTTGAATTAATGTTTGACCGTTGCATTGTGAACAGTAGGCCCTGTAGCCTAAACCGTTTAGCCAACTTTGAAGTGTCATTTGGGTCTTCTTAATAGTCAAAATAACATAGAGGACAAGATTTCAAGAGGAATACCGCGAAAAAAAAGAGCAGAAATTAAATAGAGATTTTTTTTCTTATAACTTTACTTGTTGATAAAAGACTGGTTATCGGGGTAATACGCTAGTATAACTGTTTATATAAAAATATAATAATATTTATATAAAATTAAATATGAATACAAATCCCGAAGTTTTTAAATAAGTATTGATCGTATCGGGAAACAGTAATTCAGAATTTACAAGTTTTAAAAAAGAACGTTATGTTTACGATATTATTTAATTGCATATCTTTAATTATCATCTCACAAAATGAAACTAGGTATAACATATAAAAATGTTACAATATTTGTAACAATGTGTATTATCACAACGATTTTATTAGATAGGCATTTTTATTTTATAATGTAAGAAGACAGACGCTCAGACGGGTGTGTTAAGTGACTACTGACGTCCATGGACACCTGCAACTCAAGAGCCGTAAGAGTGGTACCCGGCTTTGAGGGTGATGAGAGATGGAGGATACGGGGAGGGGAAAGAGGAGAGAGGAAGGCCATGGTATTGTATTGGTCCAGCCGGTCCAATTGTATCTAAGCATGGCTATGCTAAAATATTAATATTGTTGAAATATTATTATTATAATATAGTGAGAAGGTAGTACAATTGTACATAGATATATTACATTGTTAAAGAGACCCTCACTTCGCTTAAATTACTATCCAAATCCTAACTTCTACACCTAATTAATATTGTGAACGTTGCTTTGCTTTTAAGCCATTGACAATAAACAGACAATAAGCATAAAGCAGCTCACGTAACTAATGAATGCTCCTCTATTAACATTTTTACGTCACAGTAATATGTTTATAATGAGTATTGTGTCACAATGAGCAATGTATGTGGAGAGTTTTATATTAACTGATACAATGTTCAATTAAAAAATAGTTGTATCAGCCCAAAACTTCATTTATTCAAAAACGTCTTATGCATCAGAATTTTAATGTTTTTCATTCAGAGACCAAGAAACCAATTCATAGAAAGAAAACCGGTTGGAGAAAGGAAAAACACTTCCTAATTATTCTCCCTATTTGTACATACGTTACATTTTTTTTAGTTCATAATAGTCTAAGATCCGAACCTAAATAGACCTTCACCGAGCTGATAATAGAATAAAACTTATTTTATAATAAATTTAGTATATTAGAAAATATATTAAAAATGGGTTGCCAAAATGTAAAGGGTTGTCGGTAAAAAAATTGGTCCTACTAGAGGTTAGCGAATTTTAAAGATTTAATTTTTTACGCCTGTAGAAATGAGTGACAGAGAGATCCGAGGTAAGTATACCGTGTAATAATAAAGGACCGAACATCGCAGACAGCCCTATGTCAACGTATTCATAATAAAACAGCGCTTATGCTGATATAATTCTTTTTTTTAATATCCAATCAAGTGAAGGTAGTAAATGTGTGCAAGTATGGCATCAACATACCTGTTTATACCTGGTAACCCAGTAGTTCGTCCACGTAAATAATAGACAACCCTACGTCTGCACACTCTATATGTTTTATACTTTAAGTCCACCATAAAATTTTCTTATTATCTTGATGTTGCAACATTTAATGAAAAATCATTTTTTTTTTATAATTAAAAACATTATGTCCAGGATTTTTTTTGGCAACCCATTTTAATATATTTTCTAATATACTGAATTTATTATAAAATAAGTTTTATTCTATTATCAGCTCGATGAAGGTCGATTTAGGTTCGGATCTTCTACCACAATAAAGTTTTTAAAAAAGCAACAAGAAAAGCTTCTTTTTTAGCTAAACTTTACATTGAAGTCACAATATTGACATGGTCTGTTAAGACTGCTTTCAATTGCCTTTTTAGTATGAGAGTTTGATATTTTCCAAATTTAAAACCGGTGCACTTACTTCTCAGCCTTCTTCCAACTTGATCGCACGGCCCTTCACCCATCGCACATTTGATGTGACGACGCATCGTGTTCCTGTCAGCCAGTGTCTTCTCCAACTGATGATCTGACATTTGTGGTGCTGCTTGCACATACAAGCTCACCACCACCGTCACGCACAGGTAACTCATCAGTACAAACATCTTAAATTAAAGTGGAACGTGTCATTTCGTAATGTTAACAACTTAAGTATATAACTCAGAAACATTATTTTTTTCTGGATGAATAGTACCTTAATTAAGTACTGACATTTTCGTTCCTCTGCCAACTTGTATGCAAAATGTCACGATTATCAGTTGAACAGTCGACGAAGACTCCTTATTTTTATATCCAGGCACAGACAGACAACTGTAGTACGTACCTACAAAGTACCTACTATCCTTCCTACCATGACATACATGTAATACCTAATAATCGGTATTACATGCTTGCTCTCTGTTATTAAACAACACCAAAGAGTGTTACTCCTACATAAAAACGGCTATCTCCAAAAGTACAAGGAAGAGAAATTAAGCTTAAACTAGGAAACCTTAGCCTTACAAAAATATTATCTTTATTATTACATTTTTTAAACGAATTCTTCTTTATATTTACAATTATATATATTAATTAATTAACTAAATAAATATAACGTACATAGGTACACTTGAAAGTAATTTATAATAAATTTATTAAACTTATTTTGCATGGTATTTTTCAGGTTATCTCTGAACTAGGGAATAAGATACAACAAAGAACGAAAGTCACTTAATATACCTATTCACAAATCTTTCTATGATTCATAGGAAGGGCGTCGTGTAAATTTGAATGCTGCAATTTAGCTGATGACTGTATTTAGTGAGCGAAGTTAGGAGCCGCAGAACTTTAATTGTAAATTAAATAACATGAGCAATGGAACACCTACATGCGTACTTTTAAGTTATTTTTTTATATACCTAGATACATCCTACACATTTGTATAAAGAAAACTTCTTACCTGCATGACGAACACTTCCCACTTTCAAACTATTAAAAAACAAATATCACAGAATGTAGAGAGTAGATAACTAAGTGAAATATTCGGGTTAGTTCAGATGGACGATTAGGGAACGACTGTAGCCCACACAATAGTCGACTTATTAATGTCACTGGGAATGTGGTCCTCCCCTCTTTGTGTAGCGATTATGTTTAAATAGAGGGCTCCTTGGCGATAAGCGGTTACAAAGAAACCTAAAGCCCTTATTCAAAAGGCGTCTAACTGTTATTTTTTTACAAATCTGATAATTAGGTACTGTTTCATAAAGTATGTTTTATCCAGATGATGTTAGTCGCACGTATTACTTTTTAATCCTTACTTTACTTTTAGATGCTTAATATAATATATAGCCTTTCGTTAATGGAATCAACAGACGGAGTAATGATTGTCTTTTTTTTTTGCTTAGTTATAATACATATGGGACCAGTAGCCGAGTACCCAAAAAATAGGACAAACATTTTACATAGAAACCGCTCAAGTGCGAGTCGCACTCGTTCGCCGAGGGCTCCGTACCTACCCATTATACCGCCACAATAAAATTGATATCATTTTTATTGGTGGTTCGGGCTCAACAAATTGGGAAGTGCATATTGTAACTTTAGTCTTTACTGTAAAAAATTTTCAATAAATATTTTCGTTTATTTTCTTTCACACAATAGTACAATGTTATTTATTTAACATATTTGTGGTTGGTGCCAATTAAGCTGGTCCTCTAAATTGTATGAGCGCACATACAACTCATCTTATTCATTTTAATGAGCGTCAACTATGTCTGTATCATCACATACTTTAATTTGTAACTTTTTTATTTTTTGGAATTTTTACTTTATATGTGCTGTAAGACCTTACGTTTGCCAAATTTCGTGATTCTAGGTCAACGGGAACTACCATATAGGTTTTCGACCCAAAACCTATAGGGTACTTCGTTGACCTAGAATTGTCAATTTTGGTTAAAAGCAAGGTCTTACAGCACAAGTAAAGGGAAAATTTTCAAAAAAAAAAGTTTAAAATTAAAGTAAACTTTGGTACTTACTTAGTCTAAATTTGCCCATATCGATTTATCGAGTTGATTCAGGACCTTGATTTTTATAAACCTAATAGTATAAATTTCAACTTGCTAGGTCCACCCGTTCCTGAGAAAATCGGTGGTGACACACGGACAGACAGACGGATAAAAGAGTGATCTTATAAGGGTTCCTTTTTTTTATATTTTGAGGTACGGAACCCTAAAAGGGAGAAGAAAATCACAAACTTTCATGGATTTGAAGAAACTGACTTCATTAGTGGTTAAGAAAGAAATGAGCGGATAAGAGGAGCAAAGAGTGCCAAAGTACAAGGGGCACTACTTCTAACACTTTAATAAAATACCTACCTCATTGCTTATATAAAATTACCACTGCCGTGTGGTTCTAAGTAAAGTAGAATAGGGCCACTCCATCCCTTATGATGACGGCAATAGGCTTGTCCTGTATTACATAAGCGGGACTAAATTATGATTAGCAAAAAGTGTTTGAGACAATTCTGTCTACCCTTCCCTATCCCCTTCGGGGGTATTTGTGTGTTTGTATTACATAAAATACAAAATAGATTTGGGGTCATTAATGGGTATGTTTAGAGGAAAATTCTTATATATTCTTAGAATTAAGTCATAGAAGTACCAGCTGTATATATATGTATATATGTCTGACTGCTGAGTGGAGCGGACTGCAGAGGTCGAGGTTCAATATCCATACAGGATAAAACAAATTCATCCACAAATAGTTGCGTTGAGTGTGGGTGTTATTAGTATCCGTTGTTTGTATATTTTTCAAGTCCCTTTCTATACTGAAATCATTCCTAATACGATAATTGTCTTTTTAAAAACATAAATAATAATAAGGTCAACTACTGCACTAGGATTTATTCCTGTTTTGCAAGGGACTTTACAAATATTCAAATCACGGACACAAAGAATACGGATTCAGAACCGTGTAGTTTTTAATATGTCTCTATTATGTTTCTTTGTCACGCCCTGGAACTTAAATGGCTTGATGGATTTTGACATTTGAATCCGTTTAGACCTTTACATTGTGTGACCTTTGCAGTACGCTACCGCAGATGACAATGCAGTTGAGTTTCATGCATATATTTTAAATAATTAAACTTGTTTTAGTTTAAAGGTCTGTAAAAAAATTTACAAGCTTGATAAATAAAGGCTGAAAAAGCTGACTTTTATAAATGTAGATAACAGGCTACAATGCGCCTATTAAGGTAAATTGTAAAAACTGTAGGTATTCTTTATTCCTTATTTTTCGATTTTCTAGGTTAAATATTTATACCTATAAAGTAAAGATTTTCTAAATCTAGTAATAAATGATAGGGTGATGTGTAACAAATAAACAAACAACAAAATAAAATCGAATTAAGAACAACCTCCTTCCTTCAACTCGGTTTAAAAAGATTAATTACGATTACGTCATTAACCGATCGACGTTCAACTTATACCTACTTGTCTCAATATCTGTTACTCAATCATTCTGTGAGGTGAAGTCTATGTCGGTTTCGTGGTTACTGGTAACGTAATCAATAATCAAACAAGTTCAAAATTTATAAAAAGTAAATTATTTTTCGATTTTCTTTTTAATTGAATTGCTTTTTTTTGTCTATAAGGGCCTACTAATAAAATAACAGTGGTTCCGAATCCAAAACCACCAATCCAAACAACGCCCACGTGTCAGCCAGACGATGCTTGCCCTTATATTGCCAATTATTGCCACATACATAATTATGTTCCTCCCCTACACGCGACATTGTCGCTGATATGTATTGTTATCCTTGATTTGCGCCACAAATCCGACAACGAGAGCGAAGGGTTGGGGCCATGGGGACTTACACTACTCCTCTACCCATCTTCGCTCATCACACACACTAAAGTTAAAAAATAAGACATCTCCCGCACTAAGATTTACTCATGTTTGGCTGGGGACTTTGCAAACAACGATCACAAAGAATACCCAGACTTAGGACAACAATTTAAGGACTACACAAAGTGTTATCCCGTACGGGAATCCAACCTACAACAGTCACAAAACACAAAAGTAGTATAAGTATGCTCGTAACTCGATGAGCATATGGCCGCAGTATAAAGCGCTAAAGCGTAAACGGAGAGTACAAATGTATTTTCTCTCTACGCCATATTAAACTCTTTGGTCTACGTCTAAATCCATATCAATATTTTGCCCTATGCTTCTTGTCATCTTAAGTATTGCCAGCAATCATTATTGTATAAGTTTAGTATGCAAAATTATTTGGCAAATCACTAACAACAATAATTAATACAAATATTTTATTTATAAATAAAATTATTTGAAATATAATTTTCAGCAATTTCCATTTCCAATGTAAGATATTATTCTCGAAACTTGATCGCGGTTGAACTTTTCCATACAATACGTAAAACTAATAAAGTACATCCCCAGACTATAATAAATCCATAGAGTATAGTAATATAGATAAAAAATAAATCTCAAACTGTTTCGTTTCATTATTTGCAATTAACTTTTACTGCCTCAAATATAATAATTGTAATATTCCGGCACTTACTGCCTTAACATAATGATATTTGTAATAAGATACTAAAGTTATAAGTGTATATATAACCATAACTTATACAATAAACTGAAGTACAACAGTAGTTAGTCTCTAATTATCTACTTGTCACTTAATCATATGTTAGCAATTATCTTAGTGATGTCAGTTTGTTTACTAATGATAGATTAGGTTAAAGTGAAAAATCTTGCCATTTTTCGTAATGAACAAGACAGAAACAGCTGAAGGGTCGTCTCGGAAAGGACAAGAAAATGGCGACGCATCAAATGAATCAGAGCGCCCACTCAAGAAAGCACGTTTTGCGTGGCAAGTCAAGGGGAAATACCATTTAAAAAATGATGCAAATGACACAGTCAAAATTTCTTCAACAACATCACCTGATCCTGATGTAGCTTCTGGCAGCGGAAGTAGCAGTAGCAATAGAGACACTGAACAAAACTTAGAAATTTTAGGAGATTATTTAATGAAACAAGACTTCAAGGCCCTTGACTGTGTAATATCTGCCCCAGACGAGTCTCTAACGGCCAGTACCAGTATTTCTAATGAAAGGCTGCCTTATCCACGATACGTTAGTTCCTATGAACAGAATATATCTAAAAATGTTTTTAAAAAGAATAGTGAAAGTAGTAACATCACGAAAGCTCTTCCTTTATCAATGGTAGTCTCACAAAGTTTTACAGAAGATCAGTGCATAGCTCGTTGGCAGACAAAGCAGGTAAAATCCGAAGTTGATGTTTTAAAAATATAGTTACAGAAAAACTTAAAACAAGACTAATTGATTAGATAGGCTAGATAGTGCCAAATGTTAAACTATCCTAAAATTAAAGTAACACAGTTACAACATATATTCATTTTTATATTTATTTGAAATTTGCCGAAGACTATGTCAATTAAATTATTTATCCATATAGCATACTTCAGGGTTAGAAATTTAAGCAAGTTTGTCCTTGCTGAGGGGATATCGAGTGTTGCTGGGCTAAGCACTATGGAAAATATAGATCGGTTTTGTATCAAAAATCATTAACTTCTTTAATTCTTTTGATACAATGTTGATATTTTTATAAGTATAAGGCTTCAAATGAAATATTTTTTGTATAATTTAGTTCAACACTTGATTTAGTTAGTTTAGTTCACTACAGTTATTAATAATAAGAGTTTTAAGTCATTACTATTAAGCTTATATATATAGAAAAAAATGCTTAATTCTGTTCCTTCTGCGATATAAAGTAATCCCTGAATTTAGATATGCATCATAAATATTCTCAATGGGTTTGATTTTTTCTGATTTTTCAAAAAGAAGTAGATGGCGAGATAGCAAATGTACCAATATATATGTATAATTTTTCTAATGGAGCTGTTTCATTTATAGTTGCAAATATACATAAACTTGAAGAAATGTTTTACTACATATTTATATTACTTATGTATATGTACAAGTGTCACTCTTAGAGAACCAATTGCATAGTTAACATATTTTTCTTCTAGAATATAAAAGAATATCACATGTCAACAAATGTATAATGTATAATTTGTAATTTTCCAGATGGTGAAAGGCTTTGTTGATAACACTATAAACCGAGTATTGGATCTTTGGATACAAGCCCCATTACCACCAGAAGAAGATCGCTCCCGCTCTGTGGCGCTTGATGTAGCAGATTTTATTAACAACCTACCAGGAGACAACAGTGTTGAAAATGAAGGTATACTTATGGCAATATCAGCACATGGACTACAACATCCAGGAAATTCTAATAGTTGCGATGATGTTGACAATAGTAACCTAAATGGTTTACCTGATGATACTGACAATATTCATCCATTAACTCTTTTGCCCTCTGATGATGAATCTCATGAACCAGTGAACAATATCAATCAATTTGATACTGATGCATCCTCTAATGATTTAGATATGTCATGGTCATATGATGATCAAAAAAATGAAAGCAGTGACATGACTGTGTTTCCACTATTTCCAGACTCAACTAGTTTGTCATATCAAAGTGTTAATGAAAGTCCTCAAAATTCCAGCACAGAATGTGATGTTAATGTTAATCCTGTTGATAACCACTGTGATTTTCTGGATGAGGCCATTTTATTTGCTATACAAAGCAAAGGATTGACCACATTTGGTTCTGATTATGGCTAGTAATAATTTACTATACTCAGAAGTACTATACTGACCTATGTCACCACATAATGAAAGCAACATAATTGTAATACCTTTGCAGCTTTGTAATAGTATGATAAGTATGTATACAAGATACTAACACTACAATGAATACCTGTGTAACATTTATGGGTGTAATGATCACATAACAAAACAATCTATTATTTCATTAATGGTTACTTCTGTTACAGACATTTCGATATTTCGAGACCCAAAAACACCTATGGTACATGATATTAAAAGTGATATATTTCATTTGAACCCTGAAATATCATACATATCTTGTTCTTTAATCAGTATGTGGTAATGCAGGTCATTATATTATTGTAGTATATAGGTATAAAGTTGCTTGTAAAGACTTACTAGGCACAAATAGTTATAATTATGGGAGTGGTGCAGTTATGCCATGAAATCAGTATTTTTAAAATAATAAATATATAACCAACTGTTAACATTTGCAGAATTATGTATATAGTATGTATTGTGATATAAATCTTGAGAGAAACTGTACTGTCAAAATGTTGTAGAAAAGTACAAAAGTTTCAAATTTGTTGAAACATATCAAGTGACTGATTTTGAAACATGGGCATCAATTTTAATATTTTTTTTAACATTACCAATATATTTTATAACAGATGGTCCATTATTATTTAAGTGTAATCTGTCCATTATATAAATGTAGGTATTATTTTGAAGTAATTGCATAAGTTTTAGGTCTTTTTGTACATGTAGATAAAATGGTCAATGCATTTTTTATATCATGCTTTTATTACTTTTAAAATATTGTATGATTTAATTATTTTAAACTTATTTTACTGTTTGTATTCATATGAATATTTCTAATGGAATGATTGCGAATTGTAGTTCTTTTAAGTAATATAGAACTAGGATAAAATAAATGTATGCCATACCTACTGCTGACCTTACAGTCAATAAAATGATACTCAACCATGTCTCTGTAATTATTGAATAATAGATATATTAGAGCCCACATTGAATAACTTATAATTTCCGCAGACAAACAATTTAAGCATAAAGAAAAAGAAAAATTAAAGCATAGTGATAGCTACTGTATGTTACATACATACGTACTTACGTTTACTAACTCTAGAAACAACTCTATCACAATACTACTAAAATTATTATTATCAGTTAAATTGTCATTAAACTCTAAAAACCCGTTTTTACCATGAGACAGCCATGTTCAGCTACGACAGGCTCGGCTCGATCGGAGTAATACCACGGTTTAACAAAACCTGTATACAACCAATGCCTGCATTATATTGTCGAGTGAGTGATACCCTCACTCACTCGGCAGGTGTCCGACCATGCCAAGGGCGGTACGTGGGGTTCAGTCCACCGCCCCAATCGTTTAGCGCATCTAAGGTTACAGGCGCGTAGTGTTCCACGCGCCTCCCTCAAGGAGTGATGGTAGGGGGAGAGGCCACATCCTTTCCCCACCTTCAAAACAACAAGGCGTGTTCTGAAAAGAGGTGTCTGTAAAAAAAAATTATGAGGACGTTATTTATTTATATCTTGTAAAAACATATTTAGGAAAGATTATCATTTAGGAATTGAATACCTATAAGTAGGGCATAGAAATGTATATTAACGATGAAGTTAACACCATTTTGGCGACTGACATTTTTACGTAGATATACTTTGATTAGTTGTTTTCGTGAGCTGGCAAGATCAACTACCTTCATTTCTTATTTTATAGCCAGATATCAATAAGCTTGTGTGAAGAGTGAGTTTGGTATGACTTCTAATCATGATACAATATATGGTACCAAAACTAGTTTTAACAGGCAGCTAGGAAGATATATTTTTTTCTAAGGTCATTACAACGCTGGTGATTTAAATGGATCAGATTAGATACATATTTTCCAAAAAATATAGCTAGATAAAAAAACCACATAATAAGATGATTGATGATGATGATGATGAGTTGGAAAATTTATACTTTTGACTATGGATATAGAGGCTGTGAAGGATTTGCTCTTACTGCTTTTAAGACCAAGTCAACTTGTAAAGTTTTTACTGTCTTTTTCTTTACGGTTTGAAGGCTGATAAGTGAGAGCTTTTACTCTAGCTACTGATATAGTATCGAACGGGACTGACACCAGTCCTTTTTGTTGAAATTCTCTCTTCTTATAAACTTTCCGGGCCCATTTGGAAGACTACCATAGGGCGGGACAACAAGAAATCGAGGCAGGGGCAAGTGATATTTTTTATAATCTCTGTCTCAAATTGCAACCTGATAAGCTTACAAGTCGTTTCATAATTAAATCCCAAAACGAGTATGTACTCGCAATAAGTATAGAAAGAAGATAAATAATTAGAATCAGGGCAAATTGGACATTCTATTCATGTCTGTTGTTATTAAAATTGTCTGAGTGACCTTTCAATTGTAGCCGTGGAATAAGGCATTGCCAGTAAAATTTCTAGGGCTGTTTTCACTTTTGGATAAAAAGATTCTGCTTGTTGGATTAATTCAGTTACCTCCAAATCTTCTAAGCCATCCTGCTTGTTTACCCAAAAAGTGCGCCATAGTTCAGCTTCAGATGCGATCTCTTCTAATTCATAAAATTTGGATACTTCGTCCATACATTTTTTAAATTTTGTGAACTGCATTTTGGTGGTGAATCGTTACGAATACAGAATCTCGCCTCTAATGAGGATGACAATGAATCCAAATAGGGTACGTAAAACTATCGGCGAAAATATTCGCTCACAGGCACAATTAACCGCCCATCTATATTTTTCGTCACCCTGTTTGTTTATGTTAACTGTGGCTTATCTACTGTTTTGTTTTTAGTTAAGTGGGTACTTTAGCAATAAACTAAACACTTAAAAACCCTTATTTCGACCCTTAAACTTGTATCGCCGAAGCGTTTTTAGAATTTAGTCTCTGTTTGACATTGTTGCAGTAACGTTACATTGATTACATTTCTTGTTCTTGTCTGCTATCGTGTACGAACATTGTTTAATTTGAGTTTTTAGTGTACGATTATTGGTTGTGACTGAAAAAATGCCACTGGATGCAACTGGTGCTGCTAGGGCTGTGACGACGCTGGGTATAGCCAACGTCGCATCACTCGTACGCTTGGTGTAACTCGAACTACAGTGCGGGATGCCATCACACGTTTTCGGGAGACTGGTTCATACACGAGAAGGCCAGGTCAAGGCCGACATCGGTGCACCTCGGCTCTGGATGACCGCTTTGTTGTCAGTAAAGTGCTAAGAAATCGCTTTTGCACCGCTACTGAAGCGCGCACACGTCTGTTTGAGGTGAGAAATGTCACTATAAGTGAACGTACGATAAGAAGACTGGCTGAAAGTAATCTGAGAGCTTTTCATCCAGCTCGCGGTCCACAGCTGCTTGCACAGCATCGTAGAGCAAGACTTGCCTTTGCACGAGAATATGCTGACTGGACTACGGAACAATGGAAGAACGTACTGTTCTCAGATGAGAGCAGAATAGCCTTAAGGGGTCCAGATGGACGTCAGCGTGTTTATAGGCGCCAAAATGAACGGTTTGCTCCATGTGCAATAATCGAAACCGTGGGTTATCAGGGAGGATCCATAATGGTTTGGGGAGGTATCTCTTACGAGGCTCGTACCGATCTAGTGGTGTTTGATAGAGGCAGTGTGACTGCTCAAAGATACGTGGAGGAAGTCTTACAAGACCACGTCATACCTTTCGCACCATTTATTGGTGAAAACTTTAAATTAATTCACGACAATGCTCGATGCCATACCGCAAGATCACTCAATACCTCGATGAGGTCGGGATTCAAGTTTTGCCATGGCCGTCACGCAGTCCCGATCTGAATTGAGCACAATTGAGCACATTTGGGACAACCTAAAAAGACGTATTCGAGCAAGAATATCAGCCCCTGCGACCTTACAAGAGCTCAAGACGGCTGCGATAGAGGAGTTGCATAATATCCCTCAGTCGGATATTCAAGACCTCGTAGATGGATTGCCAAACCGACTACAAGAAGTCATTAGGGCCCGAGGTAGTAATACCCATTATTAAAATTTAAATAAAAAAAAAGCGGACGATTTTTTTCAAAATTAAAGTCATCACATTTCATGCAAATTTTTTGCAAAATCGATTTTTGGCATATTTTTTTTATTAAACGGTTTTGTTTAAAGACTTTTATGATTTTATTTATCCTTAATGGCTGCTTTTAACATAACTTCCATCAAATGTGGTCAAAATTTTCCGACTACTGAAAATTGAAAGAAATACAAGGTGGGCGGTTAATTGTGCCTGTGAGGACATCACTTAAATGCATATCGACTAATTTTGGTGATATAATTAAAGTCCCTTTTTTTGGTAAAAATTACCAAATAACTTGGTCAAATTAGTATAATTGAACAACGAATTCTTGATATTAACTGTGTCTGCTTCAGGGGAAAGGTATGTATACTGTTTATGTTACAATTAAATATAATCACGGCATTCTTATCTGAAGTAATAAATACATTGTTTTTAGAAAATTTCAAGATAGATTGAGATTGGAAAACTTAAAGAGATAATTTTAGAAATAAGGAGGAAAAGGTTTCGCAAACTTTTAAGCTCTAATGATCTTGGATAAGTGTGACCAGATTAAATTTTACAAGAAAATCGAAGCTACTTAAAAAAATACTGAAATATACCAACTTGCACAGGGAAAATATACCAATAAAAATACTGATTTTCAAACAGTAGTGGTAGAGCCATGCTTGCTTAAGCACGAATGGGCCGGCTCGACCGGTGCGATACCACGGCCTCACAGAAAACCGGTTGTGAAGTAACGCTTGCGTTGCATTTCCCCGAAATGAGTGAGGTCTCCGGAGGCCCAAAATCCCCCACCCCCCTAATGATAGCGCTGTTAACGAAAAGGATACCCCAGGGGGGTACCAGCGCTAGCGTTGGAGAATCCCCCCCTGGACGTCCACCCTCAGTACGGATTATGCCTGAGCGTGGACGCCCAGGCTGCCCCTCGTACTCTGGGGGGGGCTCAACTGCGCTCTCAAAATCTGCTCGGGGCAAGAGAAGGCATACCATGGCACCCCCTGTCACGTTTACCGTGGATTTTTGCAACATTAGGGGCTTACATTCGAACCTCGACACTGTCCACCACCACCTTGAGACAGCAAAGCCGGCCTTGCTCTTTTTAACCGAGACGCAGATATCATCTCCAGCGGACACATCCTACCTCTGCTACCCTGGGTACGGACTGGAACACTCCTTTGTTCCTAAGGCTGGTGTATGCGTGTACGTTAGAGATGATATCACTTCTCGCCGCCTCGGCAATCTTGAAGGTAGGGACCTCTCCATCTTATGGCTACGTGTAGACTGCGACGACCATCCCCGCATCTACCTATGCCTCTACAGGTCCCATAGCGGTGATGCCGAAACGGACCGACTCATCGACCACGTCCAAATGGCTACAGACTCAGTGCTCCAGCAGGTCCCATCCGCAGAGATCGTGATTCTTGGCGACTTTAACGCCCATCACGCCGAATGGCTTGGTTCGCGCAAAACCGATCATGCGGGAAGATCTGTTCACGATTTCGCCTTGGCATATGGCTTGACGCAGCTGGTAGCAACGCCTACGCGAATCCCAGATGCAGAAAGCCACGTGCCTTCACTGTTGGATCTTCTGCTGACCTCACATCCTGACGGCTACAAAGTATCCGTTGAGGCCCCTCTTGGCTCTTCGGACCATTGCCTGATTAGGAGTATGGTGCCACTCGTTCACTCGCTGCGGCCGCGTGTTACAGGCAGTCGCCGCGTATGGCACTATAGGTCAGCAGACTGGGATGGAATGAGAACATTCTTTGCATCCTACCCATGGAGGCAGGTTTGCTTCTCGCCGGATGATCCCAATGTCGTTGCTGACTCTGTCGCGGATGTTGTGCTTCAGGGTATGGAACTTTTCATTCCATTCTCCCTGATTCCCACAGGTGGCAAGTCCCAGCCTTGGTTTGGTCGAACCTGCAAAGCGGCGTCCCGCCGAAAGCAAGAATGTTACCAAGCATGGGCTAATGCAGCGACAGCACGGGATGTAAAGACCAGCACATTAAAGAAGCAATTTAACTTTGCCTCCAGGTCCCTCAAAAGAGTAATTGCTGGGGCGATGTCGGCTCACATCGGCAGAATTGGCGAGAGACTAGTGAGTCTCCCTTCCGGAACTCGTGCATTCTGGTCTCTTGCCAAAGCTGTCCAGGGGAACTTTTGTAAGCCATCCCTTCCACCTCTGCGCATAGGAGATAATTCGTTGGCCCACGACGCTAAAGAAAAAGCCGATCTTCTGGGCAAACTCTTTGCGTCCAACTCGACCCTGGACGACGGGGGAAACGCACCGCCGACCATACCGCAGTGCGAGACCCGTATGCCGGAAGTCCGGTTTACACAAAGGGCAGTGCGTAAAGCGCTTCTTTCCCTCGACGTTCATAAGTCGAGTGGGCCCGATAGAATCTCTCCTATCGTGCTGAAGACGTGTGCTCCAGAGTTGGCACCGGTTTTAACGCGCCTTTATCGGCTTTCTTACTCTCTTGGCGTAGTCCCGAACTCATGGAAGACAGCTGTAGTGCACCCAATCCCTAAAAAAGGAGATCGCTCGGATCCGTCCAACTACAGACCCATAGCCATCACCTCCTTGTTCTCCAAGATAATGGAATCCATTGTTAACTGCCAGCTCCTCCGGTACTTAGAAGACCACCAGCTCCTCAATGATCGACAATACGGCTTCCGTCAGGGTCGTTCAGCTGGTGATCTTCTCGTATACTTGACTCACCGGTGGGCACAGGCGATCGAGACCAAGGGGGAAGCGTTGGCCGTTAGTTTGGACGTGGCGAAGGCCTTCGATCGGGTCTGGCACAAAGCGCTCCTTGCGAAGCTTCCTTCCTATGGGCTTCCCGAGAAACTGTGCAATTGGCTCACCAGTTTTCTTACAGACAGAAGCATCAAGGTCGTTGTTGACGGTGCATGCTCCGACTCCAAGTCTGTTAATTCTGGTGTCCCACAAGGCTGTGTGCTATCACCCACGCTGTTTCTTCTGCATATCAACGACATGCTGCAGATTAGCAGCATCCATTGCTATGCAGATGATAGCACGTGATGCCCTTTACACCGGCCGCGCTAACATTTCTCGGGTAAACGTCATCGAAAGCCGATCCAAACTTGTGTCTGAAATCGAAACTTCTTTATCAAAAGTTTCAGATTGGGGTCGACTTAACCTAGTCCAATTTAACCCCACGAAGACACAGGTTTGCGCGTTCACCGCTAAAAAGATGCCATTGGTCGTATCACCTCAATTTGAGAGCACTTCCCTAACTGCATCACCCAGTATCGGAATCCTTGGCGTCGATATATCAAGCGAAGTCCAGTTTCGCGGTCACTTAGACAGTAAGGCCATATTAGCCTCGAAGAAGCTTGGTGTGCTAAACAGATCGAGACAGTATTTTACTCCGGCCCACCGCCTGCAACTTTATAAGGCGCAGGTTCGGCCGCACATGGAATACTGTTCTCATCTCTATGCAGGTGCACCCCAGTACCAACTTCTGCCTCTTGACCGCATTCAACGGAGAGCGACTCGCATCATCGACTGCCAAGATATTTCTGATCGACTTGACACCTTGGCGTTGCGTAGAGATGTAGCTTCACTCTGCATCCTCTATCGCTTGTATCATGGGGAGTGTTCAGAGGAATTGTTCGGACTTATACCGGCTGCTGGTTTCCGCCATCGTCCTACGCGACAAAATATCCATCCCCATCACCTGGACGATTGGCACTCCACCACTGTGCGCTTATGGAACATATTGTCACCTGCCGTATTTCCGAACCGATACGACCTTCAAACCTTCAAGAAGAGAGCGTACCTCAACCTAAAAGGCCGGCTACGCACTTGTGACTCTTGAGTTGCGGGTGTCCATGGGCGGCGGTAGTCACTTACCATCAGGTGACCCGTCTGCTCGTTTGCCCATCGCATATATATATAAAAAAAAAAAAAAAAAAACATATTTTTATTTATTAATCATCATCATCATCGCAATAAATATTAGAATTATATTTTAACATTCTGTTTGATGGGTAAAATACACACAGCCTTTATCTTTTATACCTTGTTTGGTTTTTAAAATTGCAGATACATTTTTGTCTATGAATCTGTTTCTTTATTCCGTTTTTATTAAATTTATCTCTGAAAATATGCGCTCGCATGCAGCATTCGACACATACATAACAGAGATTTACTGAAACTAGATATATTCTTATATTTGAATGTACCATCACTGTTAGAAATTTTCCCAGCTTCCAACCAAAATTGTTCACAAGAAAAGGGTGAGCCAGTTGTCGATGATTGAAATAAATTACTTACTTCGCGATCAAGTTTGAGTGTTCTACATTCTTCGTCAATTATCTGCATTTGTTCTGGCTGTATTTCGTATGGGAAAGTTTCCATAACATTTCTTAAACTACTAAATTCTTTATTCACGGCAGTGTGTGGGTCAAGAAATTTCAGTTCTCGGAAAATTTGATCTTCAAAAGGCAAACGTGATTTCAATTGCGTGCTCAATTCAATTAAAAAAGATTGGCACTTTCTGAAAAAATCAGCAATTTGTTCTTCCATGTTTATGTTTCCCCTATGTTTAATTAATTCTTGACCCACTTGAATCCCTAAGTACATATTATTCAATGGCAAATAATTCACACTAGATTTTGGGTCTAATGTAAATACGTTGTCCGTGTTTTCATATAGCAACCCAAAATCGAGAAGTACATACTAGAAGCATCATCATATAATCTTTCAATGCACGTGTAGTTGCTTTGAAAAATTATATTACTTTTTTTTACAATCGGCAAAATGGAGTCTAAAAAGTAAAAGTATAATTTGTTTATATCATTATTAAAAGAATGATACAAAAATTCTGATGACATAATGCGATCACTCAAATATTGGTCTTGAAAAAACAACTGCAGTGCCCTCCATTGCTCAATTATTCTATTAACACAAGCATGAAGCGATAGCCATCTTATATCATAATGACGCAGAAGACTATGTTTTTCAGTGTCAGTGAATTTTTGGAGCTCAACATTTTATGAATAAGCACTTTGGGTTCACTTCTTTAATTTTTGTAACAATGCCAGAGTGTTGACCAAACATCACATTCGTAGTATCAGCAGCGAACCCCATCACGTCTTTTATATCTAAACCTAACTCGGATAACTTTGATGACAAGGCATCAAATAAATGATCTGCAGTCTCACCACTTAAATCAACTAAATCAAGGAATTTGGTTTGTACTTTACATTTGGTTTCAGAGAAGTATTTGATTACTATCGCCAACACTTTGATTGTGGTGACATCTGTACTTTCATCGATTACAATTGAATATAATGGTTTACCTGACGGAGATACAGTACGAAGTATATCTTCAATCATAACTTTTTCAAATTTGGATCCTAAAACGTTATAGTTAATAGCTGCTGCTTTGGTTCTCTTGCAGGAAAATTCTTTTGCAATTTCGGAGTCAGGAAAACATTTCACTAGAACATCACTAAGATGATGATGATGATGATGATGATGCTCCAAGAGAGATGTTGTGTTCTGAAAGAAAACCGCATAAACGCAGCTCCGCTTTCTTGCCTTTGTCGTTCAGTGGTGCCTTTTTGAAAAATGTGTCAACTTGGAAACAAGTAAAAACATAAAGTTTTACATTATGATCATATACTAAATAAAGTACTTCCGAACTTCTCGACTTTAGGTACAGTAATTCTAATTTTACTAAAAACTAAAAACAAGTTAAGCTTACCTTTGACTGTCCTTTATATTTGTTCAAGTTCGATTTATGCTTTTCAGTATTTGCATGTTGTTTTATAAATGCTAATCTACTTTGGAGTTTCGCACTGCACGCTTTACAAAACGTAGCCTACTCGTCATCTTTATAACGTGAAAGCCACGAAGAAAACACCGGAATTTGTTCCCATTTAGCCAAATAACTTTGCTGAAAACTAGACATGTTTTCTGGATTCTGAATTGAGTATCAGATAACAGCGTAATAGCATGAAGTAGAATGACAACTAATTCGAGGGGGGTGGGGAGACTATTTGAAGCTCTGGGCTCCTTATAATGGGTTTCCTCGCAGCTCACCACTGTGAGCCGGTCATTGGGGTTAGTTCACCGGCCTCGAGGTTTGCTCGCCGATCGCTCCTCCGAAGAGGGGTCCTACGAGCCGCCTGCGAGAGGTCGGTGGTTGGCTATCTGCATCATTGATGATTGATGCCGGGAATCTTGTGTTTACCTATCTCTCTTTTATATAATGTCTAATTACTTCATACTCAGGGAACCTCCATGTGGAAATTGCAACTTCCCATCTCACTATTAATCTACCTTTCCATCCAGTGTTTGCCTGGAAGAGATCGCTAATCGCAATTTGGCCGCCATTTGTACAACTTTTATACTTTATTTTATTTATTTCACCTTTCTATCTTTAGCTCATAAAACTTATACCTATCTGTACTATTCTTATGTTTTCTTTTTGTACAATAAAGAGTTATAGATAGATATCTATCTAAATATAAGAGAAAGGTATATGGTGTCGCGTACTTTATTGTAGATCTGGTAAAGAGAAATATTTTTCATGTACATTGTATTCCTCTATTAGGAATCGTTTGCCCAGCACACGCCGATGGAGCGTATAAGACGACGACTTGATTTTATATTGAAATATGATGTATGATAGGTAGGTAGGTATGATTTTATATATAATATGAGGTATATGTCATAGTCAAATAAAGCCTATGTCACTCAGAAAGAGCCTAGCTTTAAATCAGTGAAAGAATTTTAGAATCGGATAGGAGGTTACCCCCCTACAAACGAACAATTTTACCTCTTTATAATATTATTGTAGATTGATATGTCTACGTAGAAAACCCATGTGTACAGAACTTTGGCGATATCAACAAACAAGTTACTGAGATAAAATAACAAATCAAGGTGTGTGCAGTGCTATCGTCTAGATATCAATGACATGCTGCAGATTAGCAGCATCCATTGCTATGCAGACGATAGCACGAGTGATGCCCTTTACACTGGCCGCGCTAACATTTCTCGGGTAAACGTCATCGAAAGCCGATCCAAACTTGTGTCTGAAATCGAAACTTCTTTATCAAAAGTTTCAGATTGGGGTCGACTTAACCTAGTCCAGTTTAACCCCACGAAGACACAGGTTTGCGCGTTCACCGCTAAAAAGATGCCATTGGTCGTATCACCTCAATTTGAGAGCACTTCCCTAACTGCATCAACCAGTATCGGAATCCTTGGCGTCGATATATCAAGCGAAGTCCAGTTTCGCGGTCACTTAGAGAGTAAGACCATATTAGCCTCGAAGAACCTTGGTGTGCTAAACAGATCGAGGCAGTATTTTACTCCGGCCCACCGCCTGCAACTTTATAAGGCGCAGGTTCGGCCGCACATGGAATACTGTTCTCATCTCTACTCAGGTGCACCCCAGTACCAACTTCTCCCTCTTGACCGCATTCAACGAAGAGCGACTCGCATCATCGACTGCCAAGATATTTCTGATCGACTTGACACCTTGGCGTTGCGTAGAGATGTAGCTTCACTCTGCATCCTTTATCGCTTGTATCATGGGGAGTGTTCAGAGGAATTGTTCGGACTTATACCGGCTGCTGGTTTCCGCCATCGTCCTACGCAACAAAATATCCATCCCCATCACCACGACGATTGGCACTCCACCACTGTGCGCTTCTCCAGAAGCTTTCTGCCTCGCACAACCAGCTATGGAACAAATTGTCGCCTGCCGTATTTCCGAACCGATACGACCTTCAAACCTTCAAGAAAAGAGCGTACTCCTACCTAAAAGGCCGGCAACGCACTTGTGACTCTTGAGTTGCGGGTGTCCATGGGCGGCGGTAGTCACTTACCATCAGGTGACCCGTCTGCTCGTTTGCCCCCTATCGCATAAAAAAAAACATTTACTTTGCCAAAAAACGAATTATAGTGTATACGTGATACCTACTCATATGCATATGTTATAAATGCGTATGACATATTTCACTCAGTACGATATTGGGAGCGTAACGTAAACCTACTCTTTTGGAATTTAATTGTAGTATTCATTGTTTACAGGAGGTGGCTTAGCACTGCATAATTTATTTGGAGCCCAGCAACGAAAAACTAAAAAAAAAATGCCTAGTAAATCATCTACTTCCTCATTATAGATAATATTAAACTACATTAAAACATATTATGGCTTTTATTAACCTTCAAAGGATATCCACAATCTCCTAATAAATAGCATGCATGGCATCTACTATTTTGGTAAATTGAAGTCATGAGTTGCCAATCGCCATCAGACAACTGCATCGGTTATTATTAAGCCTAACCGTAGCATAGAACCTCAGAGCTAGAGAATACAATCCCGGGATCCCGACCGTTTTCTGGCCCCGAAAATCCCGGGACTGTACTTGGCTAATCTCGGGATTTTCGGGATTGCCACAAACAAGTCTAGTTTGTATTCCGTAGTCCGTTGCACCTTTAAAATAACCTTGCCTAGATTATTTTAATACATTACGACAAAAAGCAACTCGTACAATACGTAGGTACCCACTATTTACTACACAGGTACAGTCCTAATAATATGTTTGTCGTAGAACTTAGAAGGGACTTCCGCACTCGGAATACTTTAATACAATACTCTTAAGGTAATTCCCCAACGAACCAACAGGGGAATCACCCGATCATCTCATATCATAATATTGTTGCGGGTATTTCCCGTCGGGGATTCACTGTACGAAAGTATAAATATGCAAATCAGGTTTTTATTTTTTTCATTTATTGTTCTGTCAGTGACGGGTTACGTAGGCTACGTCAGTGACGACGGGTTACGTATGCTACGTCATTAAAATTTAAAAGTCAATTATCTGAAATTAAGTATTTCAAATGGCGGGAGACTTTGTTAAACATAAAAAAGACAGTGATACGACGTCAGTGTGGAGTTATTATTTAGTTGCGAAGGACGGGAATAGTGCTAAATGTAAGCGATGCCCAGCCATCCTCAAGACTGGGTGGATCAACTAAGGGATTACATACACTATTGTTATCAAAACATAACATCAAGGTTATATCAGCTTCAACAAGTCAAGATTCTGAAAATCTGAACACAGCACCGCCGCCAGCCAAGCGAAAGTTAGATAATTATTTTACTAAAAGTGCCGACGATAGCCTGGATGATATTTTGGCAAGAATGATTGCATTAGATGGATTTCCATTCAGTGTATTCATAACCTCAGGTGATTTGAGAAAATTGCTCTTTGCAAAATACACGGATTTACCAAAGTCAGC
The DNA here is from genome assembly GCA_947561695.1 of Tyria jacobaeae. Taxonomy (NCBI): domain Eukaryota; kingdom Metazoa; phylum Arthropoda; class Insecta; order Lepidoptera; family Erebidae; genus Tyria; species Tyria jacobaeae. The sequence goes on from OX387221.1 coordinate 9,602,326, forward strand.
CGTCACTGTTCGAAAACGTGTTATGAATTACAGTGAAAAAATCAGAAAGCAAGTAACTGCAGAAATAAAACATTTGAAAAGTGCAGGTGAAAGATTTAGTCTTTCTTTCGACGAGTGGACTTCAACTTCCAATAAACGATACATGGCGGTCAACGTTCATTCATATAAAAAATTTTGGAACTTAGGACTTGTTCCTATTTACGATAGTATGACAGCTGAAAATTGTCTTCGTATATTGCAAGAGCGTCTAAGTAAATTTGACATTTCCCTTGAAGAGTGGCGGTAGACGTGAAAGCTAACACACGTGTGAGAGAAGTTTTCCAATTTTATTAAGAAATCGGTGCTTTTCCGACCAAAATTAAGTGTTGTTAAACAGATTTATGTGTTATTAACCGTATTTAGTATATATTGTATGTGTTATCGGTAAGTCATAGTAGTTATTAGTGTTCCTTTTTTTGAGTTTCAATTCCTTTAGGAGGAGGCGCCCATCATGGACGACCTCCCCCCTCCTAGACCCCCAGACATCCCAAACAACGTCATGGATATTGTCGAATCAACGCCCAGGTCTTCAGGCGCTTCAAAGCGTCCATTAGCCGTTGAAGATGCACCGACTCACGCTAAATAGCTGATCACTAACACGGAACTACCGAATGCTTCAATTCAACATCTTTACGTTCATCCAACGCTAGTAGTAGGAGTAAAAGCATATACAAATCTAGACAAAGGCCCATATATCATACATGTGTCCAGATCAGAACCTGACCCCTCAGCAGGGACTACCATACGACCAATCAAATTTGGGCAACTCCTTTCCCGTTACAACATCCAAAATATTTGTGCAGATGGTGTCAAAAAAGTGGGTAGGAATAAAATATCTATTGAATTTAAAAACTATACTGATGCTAATACTTTCCTAGATAATCCAGTTCTTGAATCCAATAAATATGTAGCCACAATACCGACCTACAACATCACTAAAATGGGCGTAGTTTGCCAAGTGCCAGTTGACTTGTCCATGGAGGAATTTGTGGAATCACTAAAATACCCAAATGGCTGCGGTGTGGTTTTGAAAGCCCGCCGTCTTAATAGAAAGTCTTCAAATGATGGTAGAATAGAATGGATCCCAACCCAAACCATAGTCCTCACCTTCCAAGGCCAAATCCTCCCTAATAGAATTTTTTCCTTCCACACCTCTCTTCCTGTTGAATCATACACGTTTCCCACCATCCAGTGTCACAAATGCTGCCGTTTTGGGCACACCAAAAATCAATGCCGCTCCAAGCCCCGATGCTTTAAGTGCACCCAAACCCACTCAGGTGATGAGTGTGATGTTGTTGAGAGTAATGCCACCTGTCTTCATTGTTCTGGAGGTCATTTTGCTACAAGCAAAGATTGCCCGGAGCAGGGGAGACAGAGAGCTATAAAGATACTTATGTCGCAACAAAACATCTCTTATGAAGAGGCATCCACACATTTACCCCATATAAGCAGACCATATTCCGAAGTTGCCCAAAGCTCAGTTTCTTCTCAAATCTCCTCTAAACTATTTTTAAGCCAACCTACCCAATCTTCCCAATACAGTCAGTCCCTGCAAATCAATAATCCCTCTTCTTCTTACATAAGTCACTCCAAAACTGTAATGTCCCAACCTCGTCCCAGGGCCCCGTTAGGTAGTTCTTATGATAAGGCTGCAAACTAAGCTTTGATTAGTAATGAATCGTCCACTTTACCCAATGGTTGTGCAATTCAGGCGCAACAAACTAATCATCCAGCAGGCCAGGATACCCTCCTAGAAACCCTTCTTAATATCATCCTTGATATCCTATCTAAACAAAACCCTAATTTACCGTCCCACGTTGCCCAAAAACTTTCAGTACTCCTCCGTTCTCTAAATGGACAACATGGCCCAGCCCGCCCTACTGCAGTGGAACACTAAGAGCATTCGCAGAAGAAAACCTGAACTCCTTCACCTAATAAATAAATTCCATCCATTAGTCATTGCCATCTCGGAGTCATGGTTGGTGCCTGGATCCCGATTTAGGGTTTCGGGATACTCCTGCCTCCGGGATGACAGGTCTGATGGCTACGCAGGTAGTGCCTTACTTGTAAGGCGCTCCCTTCCCTTTGCCCAAATCCATCTTCCTCGCTTCCCCCAAGAAATTAATCTCGTGGCCATAAGGGTTTTGGACATCTCATTCCTTTCTATATATATTCCCCACCCCCGCTCAAATATGATTCCTGACATCTTATACATCATTTCCTTTGTCCCGTCTCCCATCATCCTAATGGGGGATTTTAACGCTCATCATAGCTCATGGGGCTCCGGTCATGATGATCTTTTTGGAACTGCCCTCCTTGAATCCTTTGATGATGCAAATCTTTGTATTATCAATGACGGATCCTCAACCCGTAGATCTTTGCCTAATCAAAACCCTAAATGTGCTGTAGACCTCACTGTTTGTTCCCCATCCTTAGCCTCTACTCTATCCTGGAATGTTTTGTCCCATTGTTATGGTAGCGATCATTTTCCTATCGTCATTTCCATTCCCGATCGAGCTGTCCCAATTTATAATTTCTTCCCATCCCTGAAATACCGCTTAGCGAATGTTGATTGGTCCTCTTATGCTTCATCTCTTGACAGTAGGATTGAGTCTCTCCCTCCACCTAACAGTGGTAACATCTTGGACACCTATTCAAAATTTACGGATGCCATCATCGCTACCGCCGATGAACTGTTTCATGTTAAAAAAACTCACGAGTTTAGAGTCTCAACACCTTGGTGGGACTCAGAATGCACTGCTGCATTTAAAGAGAGGAAACACTATGAAAAAATCTATAATATTAACATGACGAGAGAAAATTTTATTAATTACAAAAAAAAAAGCTGCTGCAACAGTAAAACTTCTTACACAGAAAAAGAAAGAAGGTTGGCTTCGTTTTTGCGAAATCATTACGCCAAAAACTCCTCCTTCTATAATGTGGAAGCAAGTCAAACGATACAGAGGATCCCTCAACATTGATAATATCACAATCAACGACCCATCATCCTGGTTAGAAGCCTTTTCAAATAGAATGTCTCCTCCGTTTGTCCCCTTTGTTGATATTTTCCCTTCCCCTCCAAAAATTCTTCCAAGCTCGAACTTTTTTAATAGCCCGTTCAAACTCTCCGAGCTTCATCTGGCACTTGACGGATTAGTTGACTCAACTCCTGGGTTGGATGGGATCTCATACTCCTTTATTAAAAATGCCTCAGATAATTTTAGATTATACTACCTTGAGTTAATTAATAAGTTCTTTGAAAAAGGCTTAGTCCCAGTTGCGTGGAAATCTCAAACTATAATTCCAATTCTTAAGTCAGGCAAAAACCCCTCAGATGCGAATAGCTACAGACCAATCGCCCTATCTTCCGTTCTGGCTAAAGTCACAGAACACATGGTAAAACACCGACTTTAATGGTTTGTGGAAAACAGTAATTTATTGGGAAAATCTCAGTTTGGTTTCAGAAAAGGTAAAAGCACAATGGATAGTCTTAGCTTACTTATTTCTGACATACGTCTTTCAATTTTAAAGAAAGAAAACCTTGTTGGTGTCTTTCTGGATATCTCTGCAGCATATGACAGTGTCCTCCTTCCGTTGCTCAGGAATAAACTTATTCATCAGCTGAGTATTCCTGAGAAGTTGGTTCACTTCATATGTAATCTTTTTATGGAAAGAACGATTACTATCAAGTACAAAAACTCTCTTCCTTCTAGAACAGTCTGGAGCGGTCTTCCTCAAGGTTCAGTCCTTAGTCCCCTGCTATATAGCTTGTACACCTACGACTTGGAATTATCGGTCGAGCCTTTTTGCCAAATTCTGCATTATGCCGATGATTTGGCATTATACGTTCCCAATAAGTCTCCGGAAGAGGCTGTTGGCAGACTGAACACTGCCCTTAATTACTTATCAGTTTGGCTTCTTCAACATGGCCTTTCTTTGTCAGCTCCTAAAAGCAGCGCCATTGTATTTACGAGAAAAAGACTTGTTCCGCCCGTCTCCATTGAGGTTGATAATGAACCTATCCAACAAGTCTATAAAGTTTCTCGGTATTTGGTTGGACTCTAGACTCTCTGGTACTGTACACACTGACTATGTAGTTCAAAAATATGAGAAAAACATAAATATTTTACGTTCCCTATCTGGAGTGTGGTGGGGTGCTCAACCTGTTACACAAAAACTTGTATATAATGCTATAATTCGTAGTCATATGGATTATGGGCTATTTCTGTTAGATCCCTGCAATCAGTCAGGCCTTCAAAAACTTGATAAACTTCAAGCTAAATGTCTGCGCATTATCCTTGGTGCGATGAGATCATCTCAGCTCTCAGCATATAAGTATCTATTGTCTATTCCTCCAACCAGCGTAGAAGCTGAACGAGCGTTTTCAGCTGCTGCTTATGTTGGCAATAAACTACGAATTTCGAAATTCTAAATAGTTATTTTATGTTTTTTTTTAATTTCTTGCAAAAGTATAGTATTTTTTGGTTTGTTTTTCCTTTTCCTATTATTATTCTGATTTGTGTTGTGCAAAGACATTAAAGACATTTTTTTTTAATTACTCGTGTTTTTTTTTTATTTTAGCCCAATTAGAAACCACATAGTCTAATCCCGGGATCCTGGGAAAAGGCTTCAAAAATCCCGTAAGCCCGGGATTGAAAAACATGCTCGGGATTGTATTCTCTACTCAGAGCACACATTAGCTGCTTTTTTAAATAATTATTACTTACCTGTCATCTGGACACTACATTCGTATTTTTTTTTTAATAATAAAATAACACTCCTTATTCAATCTATATTTTGCAACTTTTTACAAACTACGACGATTAAAAATCTTAGTCGTCGTAGTTTGTAAAAAAGTGTTATTTCACGGTAAATCGCGGCCTAAATGATGATCTAGAATTAGTTACTAGATCTTAACATTTCCATAAAATCGATATTCTGAAAAAGATATTTTAATTCTCCTTCCATTTTTGCATTTTAAACTAAATACGCGCTACGTGACGTTCGGTTACTTTGTTATGGGATAGTTAAGGGTACGGTATATTCGGCTCCCTAAAATTTAAGGGACACCTAAGCGCTTAAGTGTTTCTTAAAGGTTGGTGAAAATGAAACTATTTATAGGGGACACCTAACTTTGCTTAAGAGACCCTTAACCCTTTAGGAAATGGTGGTGAAAACGGGCATTAGACTTACACACGTGAACTCAGAAAACATTGAACCTCCTTTACTGTGCAGCTTTTTTATATAAGAAAATGATTATGACCGCACCACTGTGCGCTTCTCCAGAAGCTTTTTGCCTCGCACAACCAGCCTGATGAACAAATTGTCGCCTGCCGATACGACCTTCACACCCTCAAGAAAAGACCCTCTTACACCTAAAAGGCCAGCAACGCATTCATGGCCCCTATCCCATAAACAAAAAAAAAAACTCCTGAAACGGATTGCTTAGGTACCATAGGCAGAATTTGTTAAAACCCATGAAACTGCATTACCATCATATACTTAACAATAGTAATAAGGTGGTTATTGATAAATGAAAATTCCTCATTAACAATTTTATTATTGCTTGTTATTATTCACATAATACAAAATAAACTATGCACAAATTTAAGACCACTGATATTCTATTTTCATAAATATTCAGTTAAATCATTGTGTTGTATGTTTAAAGCCTGACACTCACTAGATAATGCTTGCAATAACTGCTCTGCAGCTCACAATAACATGTTAGGTTATAGTGGACCATTGTGTTGCTGAACATTTCATGTGACATGTCCTCTGTTTTTGGTAAACACCAGGCTTTACAGAAATGTGTAACCTTATCAGCTGAAATTAATATACAATAGCAGCGGTCTCCTGTCAACTAACTGTGATGTGCTCACGCCTTCTAAATTATTATTACAGTACATTCATGGCCGAATATCCTACTTTCACCTCTGCTACATTATAAGTAACTGTACATCAGCAATAATCATGAATCCATATTAAATATATCTACACTTTAAAGTACTTATGTATTTCTCTCAATCGTTTGCGAATAACTTTTATACTGATTTAAATAGTGCAACCACAATAAATATAAGATATTGATAACTTTTTTCAGTTAAAAATCTTAGCATTGCAGCTAATAGTATTAACCAAAAAGCAGTAAGCACTTAAAAAATATCAGGAGTTGCTATTAATTAATTACTTATACTTAAATCAATGTCATGGTTAATAAAATAATATATTCTATATAAAGATGTGTAGAAAAACTATTTATGAAAATAATATAAATAGCTACATAATTATTTTTGCAACATACATGGTAAAAACAACAGGAATATCTGTATTAAAAATTTAATGTTTAATTAAAAAATAAGTATAGCAATTAAGGCTTGATTCATTATTTAGTGTATAAAGTTAAAACATAAAAATAAATCCAAATCATACCTAATGAGGTAAAGATTATAATAATAATTATATTGCAATTAAAGATATATAATACACAGTTACAACATCGTAACTGGGTTGGCATTGATTGAACAATAAAGTTCTTCTCACTAAGCTGATAAACAGAATATAAAAAAATACTCCAAGCACAGATAAGACTAAAATTATTAAAATAATTGATATAGTTATCAATAAAGCATATATAGCTGTTAGCATAGCAACAAAGCTATTATTAAACAGAATAAGCTAAGTCATATCAAAACGAAGAGAAAATCTGCCGTAAGTACTCTAATAAATAAAATAACAAAACTAAATTAAGTAGTATACTAATTTCAGTGCATCTCCAAACGTTATATTTACACAAAATTATAGCATCAAATAGAACAGAATGGCGGTGGTAAAGTGTAATGATATCCAAAGTCATTGCACTATTTTTCAAATATTTACTCAATATATAACCAACCTTTTCATGTATTTTTTAGCAATTATAAGTCTTCTTAGTTTCTTTCTCTTCGTCTTATTTATACAAAGACTTTAAAAACTTAAATCAATTTATAAATTATGGACTATATATTTTTATAAAAAGACATGAAAATATTGCTTGTATCTTTAAAATGTACTTACAGAAAGACTTTACACATCTACTTTGTAACAAACTCACCAATGAGTTAGAAGTTATACTTGTGATAAGGTGAATAACTATTACTTTTTTTTAATCAATTATCACAAAGGCATATGAAATGCTAACAGTAGCATTATTTATTTATTAATAAATAATAATACAATCAATATACTTGAAGAGTTCCATATATTAGACTGTCATCTAGTATCCATAGCAGTAATAAGTCATAACAATTAAAGGAGTAATATTGACTTGTCAATACATTTACCACCATCTTCTTCAAGGGCACCTTGCTTGCCAAAAACGGTTGCTAACTGTTGAAACTCATACTAGCAGATGAGATAATATTTGTATTTAAATCAACTACATCCACTCTATGGATGTACATATTAATAAAATTAAGTATTATTGATGTAATTTATTGACTGAAATATACAAGTTTTGCAAAAATTAGGCTTTGGCTCCTAATATTGTACCCTAATTCTTAATTTTACTTTTCTCAATACCAATCTTAACAATCATATTGATGAAACATAAAAACAAAGTATGTGTATTATTTTGAAAAAGATGAAGGTAAAACAACATTTTAAGTCATATGATTTTGTAGAACCATGTTATTACATGTTATTATGTTATACATGTGTTGCATAAAAAAATTTCAAGAGTTGGTCCTTAACACCCAATAAGCTAAATTATAATGTCTTCAAATACATATATCTTTCGATATTCTAGGAAGATATACATATAAGTTAGTATGGGAATTAACTCTTGTAATCCTGCACCATTACAACAACATTGGATTTTCTGGTTAACTCAGATTTATAGAAAATAATACCAATTTTCACAAACAATAAAATGTAATGATAGTAGTAACATATTTTTCTAAGTAAAACAATGAATTATAAATTGTATTATCATGTTATTACATTTGATCTCTAATTCACTAACTCATGGATATGCTACAGCAGTGAGTAATGAATGATGACTTTCTTTGTAGATAATTGGCAGGAATGAATCATTTTGGTGTAAAAGATAATTATATGACAAATTTATGATAATTTAATTAAAACAGTCTAGTAAGCCGCATGAATAGTCACAACCATGTGTGTATCTGGAGCCATGTGTCTCTATGTATAATCTCAGTTCACTATATGCTACACATATTTACACAACCTATATTATACATTACAATTATGATTAAAAAATCTCCAAAAGTAAAAAAAATGACAAACACATTTAACACCCTTACAGTTAACAAAGCGTATGGATTCATTATATTTACAAGTACACAAAGATAATGCACACAATGTTCCATGCAAACTAGGGTATCAAAATAATAAGTAAGTACATTATCATCAATGTATAGTATAGTGAAACTAAGATCACCCAAGGCATCTTATAAACTGTATTACTAATTGTGGGACAAAACACTACCTATCATAATGTACATAATAATACAGTGTGTAAAAGGCCTATCCTTGGATCTCAAGTGTACTACATTCAAAAGTGAATGTACATATACAACATATAGGACACCATTTTCATAAGGCGGAGATGTTTATTAACTTAGTTAAAAATATTTACAATATGCACAGAGGTTAAAGCGACACGCGTACAGGCATCGAAATCTTTTCAGGTGACACTATTGCTTATATTTTGTGTTTTTGTATTCATTTAGGTCTTACCAATTATTTGCTTTGACAGATATGCGTTAGGTCAGGAACACATGTTTATACATAATATTCCATATACAAGATTTAGTATATCCTTAATTTACTTTTAAAAATAAATAAAATGACAATTACTTTAACAGACTAGACATAACAGGACCGTCTGCTATTATAATAATAACATTTACCATTAATTCTGTGGAGTTACTAGTAACCAATATTAAATTAAAATTGATTTTAGGTCTTTAATACATTTTGGTTTTTTAAATTTATGTAACTATCCAACATGAGATCTTCCTTAGCAAGACTAACAAAAGACCAATTCTATAAAGTCTAAAAAAGACAGACCAACTTGATGCCTAAGCCTAATAATAAATCACCTATGTTCATTATATATAGTGTCCATCATTTTGAGGAAGTGAAATAAATACTTGTGATGTTACTGAGGGGGACTTGACTCAACTCCTAGTTGTGAGGTGGGTGAGGCGAAGCGCTATGGTTTAAACTTCACCAGAGGTATGTTCTTAGAATGCAGGCACTTATCACACACCCATTCCGCATACACTTCTGCAGTCAGTAGTTGAAATGCTGGCTCAGTGAGACCAGTGCAGCCCCTGAAAATGTATGAATAAAAGGTAAACATTTTTAAATAATATATATACATAAAAAAAACTGTGCAAGATGAAGAGTTTTTTCTTATATATATAAGCCTATATATACACACTCCAAAAACGTGGTAGTACTATGGTAGTTATATTTTTCGAGTGTATGTATATATGATGTTTCTTTGTCACACCCTAGAGCCATATGGTTTAATGGATTTCAATATGTTAGTTGTTATTAGAATTGTCTTAATAGTAGAGTATTTAATATGCATATACATAATATCATTGACCCCCTAACAAATTTAATTAACAAAATTAAAATAACTCAAAATCAACTTATTTTGGTAGAATATCAAATGAAACTATTTATAACTGTCTCTCAATGTTTAGAAATTATATCCCAAGTCTAAATAAAGGCTAAGGATAACAAAAATGTACATAAAACCAGGCAGTATCCATTGCAAAGTTAAGCATTTTGCCACCCTCAATTTAAATTGAGTAGTGAAAGAGGCAGGGAGTTTGCACAGTAATGTAAGATTTGATTACTTCACACATTGTGTAAAATATTAACTAATTTTACTGTGAAGATTTGATAAACTAAATTTGTATAAAAAATCAAAATATATTAGGCTAAAAATGTTACTCATCTATTCAACTAAGGTCAAATGTGCAAAAACTTTTCACATATATTCATGTTCAATCTATTACATAAGTTATGGATGCAAATGGATAGATAATAATGTATTCCATACAACTTCTGATAATGGATAACAAATTATTACTCAATAATCATATTCTATATAAAACCAATAACATAAATACCTAGTTAACAGCAAATTAATGTCAATGCACCCTTAAATAACTTTGTAATCTTTGAACAATAACACACAATGTCACCCAAACATGTTATTGGACAACATTGTAATATATATATTTAAATTTTTAGTAGTTTTATATAGTGTAAGAAACCAAGGTTGTCTGGAAGAGATCACGGCAAGTGATAACACAGCCAATTGTCATACTTGTGTAATGTAACATATCTGTATTACATTTTCCAGTACTGATGTACAATCTACTGTCATTTTAAAGAGAAGCTTCTTTCCTTAAATAGGTTTAATTTATATCATAAAGGTGAAATTGTTGATTATGTTTCTCAGTGATGAAGAAAATTAACTAGTTAGCACTACATGAATATTACCTAAACAGTTAGAAAGTGAATATTTAATACCTTAAAATCATATTGAGCAATATCAATCAAAATAATATGATGTGTTAATTTTAAACATACCTGTGAAACCAAAAATTGCATCCTGATTCACATAAAATTGCTTGGTCATTATCATGTACTTCTTTGTGACATACTCCACATGGATATATCGGTGGAGCATTGGGGTTTTGAGGGTTGAACACCATTGGTTGATCTGGTGGATACACTTTTCCAGCACTAACTGGCATAGGTTTTGGTCCAAACATACTCATGTTTTGACCCATTGGACCTACACCTTGACCTCCAGGACCACCCATAGCCATCCCACTCATTCCTGCTAGCGGCCCACAACTTCCCATATTACCAGGACCTGGTCCCATACCCATGGGTCCATTTCCCCCCATTCCCATGGGTCCACCATGTCCCATATGACTACCAGAATATGGTGGACCAGGACCCATTGAATTCATAGGTCCATTACCACCCATGGGACCACCACCCATACCTGAAGGCATAGGACTGCCATGTCTGATTGGTCCACAATGCCCTGGACCCATACCACCGCTTTGCATTGGGTTAGTAGACATTATGGAACTACTGGGACCCATGGAACCATTTGAACAATTAGGTCCCATTGGTCCATTCATGCGAGGAACATTCATACCAGGACCGCCACCTCCCATTGGCCCATTCATGGGTCCATTCATCGACCCTGCACCAATAGGACTGTGCATAGGTGGTCCCATTGGACTGTTGCTCATATGACTGCCTGCCATTGATCCCATATTCATAGGGCTGCCCATAGGTCCTGATGACATTGGAGAGCCCATTGGCATAGAATTCATGGGGCTCATTGGGCTACCCATTGACCTTGAGGTTGGACCCATTCCTGGTCCCATACTGTGATTACTCATACCCATACTAGGACCTCCCATTGGTGACAAGCCACTCATATGTCCCATAGGGCTCATGTTACCCATAGGGCTAATCCCACTTCTAGGAGGCATTTGTTGGCTCATTGGACTCATACTATGTGATAAAGGGCTCATGTGTCTCATAGGTGGGCCACCCATACCATGCATTGCTCCCATCATTCCCATTGGACCATTTTGACTCATCATAGACCCATTTTGACTCATCATTGGACCATTATGGGAGACAGTAGATGGTGAATCATCAAAAGGGTTGGAGGCAACTATAGTGTCCCCATATCCTGTCAGTGGAGGGGGAAGCAGATCCTGTGCTGTTGGTGGTGGTTGTGAAGGTGTTAATGCATTGTTAGCATTTGAAGTTTTCCTTCGTTTCTTCGGGTTACTTGGTGCTGGTGCTGGAGGTGTTGGAGTGTCCATCGGGGGCTTGAAGTCTGGAGGTCCTAGCCCAGGACCTGGAAGCCTGTAGGATGGCATTCCAGCCAGATTGTGACTCATTCTGATACTATTCAGTTTCAGCTCTAACAATCATCATTATAAATTGATAAAATAATTCCTCTACAAGAGAGATTTGCACATAAGGCACCGCATTGTCATGAGAAAGCGCAATAACGTGCCGGAAGATTGGTCGTGTCTATTTCTGTAACAAAAAAAAAAATTGTTATAAAATTATCGTATTTCCTACTTCAATTTTGTAAAGACTATCACTTTATTCAGTAGTATCCTTCAAAAATATAAATAAATCGTTGAAGATGGTTACGAGTTCAGAGATTTGACACTCGTATGTAACCTGGCCCATAATAAAGGCATTATATCAAATTTTTTGCTATCTAAATCATATTAGTCTATATCAATTGAAGAGAAGCATGTAAAAACAATAATAAAACACTTACTGCATTATCAATTTAGCATCGGAATTAGTGATTATTTTTTTGTCTTTATGTGATCCCAGGACAGGCGTGCAACATATGATAAAATACCATAAGTATTTCACTGTTTTGGTTTAGTTCTGGTTATTCTCTGAAAGTTTTCACTTGCCTTAATGATCTAACACAAACGAATTTCACTAATAACAATGTTTAGTAATGCAACAAAAGCATTTTTATTTACGACTCACAGGGTTCCAAACAACACACGCCACATTCACGATGTACTTTCATGAAAATATTCTCGCCAGATGGCGCTTTCTTAACATGCAGTTTTTTTTGTATGTGCGCAAAGGTATTAATTTTGACATTACTAGTCTTGACGATGTAATTGTATATCTAAAACGAGGCAAATGTAATAAAAATACGTACAAAATTATATTGTTTCGCATAAACGTGCTTTTTATACATAATCTAATAAAATAGGAAATTCGCCTTACCTCATTCTTTTCTTAAATGAATTGGATGGTTATCCATTTAACGGTATATCGATGGAACAAAGTTTTGCTCTCCAGTGAGAAAGTATTATGAATATAAATGTTAAAAAATGGCTAAAACTACGGTTTATTTTGTGAATTTAAATTCAAATAACAAATTAATATATATATATATATATATAATCGACCACACGGCTTCCGGCTCAGCAGTGAGGGCAGTAACCACTAGATGAACAGGTCAGTAAAATTGTAACTAAAAATTATCATCAGAAAGCATTTATTCGTTTATTTAAAAAAAATATGTAATATTGATAAGTGTGTTATTGTTTGCTTTGCACGGATAGGAGGTACAACATCGTAAGTTGCAGAAATATGCTACAATTGTTTTCAACACATAGTATACATAAGTTATATAATATTTCTCTCAACACAATATAAGTCACTCTGATTCTTTCAGTGAGAGATATAATGTTTTACCGAGGATAGGCATGATTTGATGTCCCTAAAACTCTTAAAAAAAAAACAAAAAAACATGTTGATGTTGAAAGGCGGAAGGAATTCAAATTATTCAAGTCTCATTGTCTATTGATATGGGTATTTTAGATAGTATTACCTGTGGGTGGAGCCATATTATTATATGAGAAACTTAAATATTATTAGGTCACGTGATTTTAATTCACACCTACTTTTCATATACGACCATAGATATAATTAATATGTATGTCTACGGGAATGTCATATATTTGACATTGACAGTTACTTACTTCCAGACGGTTTGGAGGTTAGGTAATCTTTATCCATAGTAAAGTTACATAGACCGATATTTAATTCAATTCTGCGTTACGCGTACACCTATCTAGATGGTTAAAAATGGCCTTAAACAGGTTATTTGCCAACTTAGCTATAACACCGGTAACGAACTTAATATCCAAGCGATCTATTAATGTGGCTGCTGTCAATTTAGCAAGTAAACCAAATATATATAAACCTACACCTGGATTGGGCAAGAGTTACAGGCGAATAGTACATTTTCCAGAACAATATACTGTAAAACCCTTGGAAGTTACTAATCTTGCAGGCAGAGATCCTGAATCTGGTTAGTCATACATATACCTTAGATACATGTACATTAAACTGAGGTAAAATTTTACGTATCCTATTTGCTGTTTCATCTCTGGCATTTAAAATTGCAGGTCGTCTTATAGTAAACGGAATTGGTGGTGGTATTAAACATAAATACCATTGGATAGATTGGCTAAGAACAGGACCCACTGAAGGACCACCCCAAGAAGAAAAAGTTATTCAGGTATTGGAAATAAGTGTATTACATTCATAAATTAAAAAGTAAACCATTTATAATATGTAAGTGGTCAGTAAATGGCTTAGACCAATAGGCAAAAGAATTATTGTAAGGCAAAGGAGCAATGGAGGGAAATTTAGAATAAAATGTGGGGATTATCCATATTAATAATAAAAAATAAAGCTAGTAAGTATACATGTATTAACAAATCTACTGACCAACTTAGATGTGAAATAAATTTGTAATGATTTGAGTGCCTATATGCAATGGTTTATATATATTTTTTTATGTGATAAGGGGAAGGCAAGTAGATAGGTCATGATGGTAAGTGACTACCACTGTTTGTGCATATCTATTTTTCATGCAATCTACAGACAACTTCATATTGGTTTGTGCGTTGCTCATTGATCATGTTTCTGTAGCTGCAGAAGTGTTGGATGAGGTTGTAACAACTATCACCATAGCATATATTTAATTTACTTGTTAATGAATAGATTGGTAACCTTACTAGTGGTTGCCTTATATGAGTTTTAAATGCAGGTGTTGGAAGATGGTTGCAGAACTGCCCATATAGCTTTAGTTGCTGTAGGTGATAAACTAAAATATATTTTGGCTACAGAGAATATGAAAGCTGGTGATATACTAAAATCATCTAGGGAATTACCAAGGATACCAGGTAAATATAATAATCTATGATTTTTAAATAATTGTTTCAATAAATTAAGCCTTTTGTGGTTTACTGCTGCACTTAGGCTGTGCACCATAACATCTGGTCCTGCGCCATAGGTATAAATTTGCCAAGAGGTTTCATTTATGAATCTGGAATTTTATGTTGTTTATATTTTGTTTTCAGTCAGAGCAAACGAAGGTGATGCATATTTGTTGGGAGCTCTTCCATTTGGAACAGTTGTACACTGTATTGAAAAAGTGCCTGGTAAGAATTAAGATACCATAAGCTAAAGATATAAATTAATTTTGCATTACTACATCTCACAAGAAAAGCTTATAGGATAGAAACTATTATAATCATCAGCCTTAGATGAACTACCTGATTGAGGTTAGTTTTTTCTTTGTTATTCTTCATATTCTGATATTCCATGTGCATTCAAACCATGCTATGTTAGTGTTTGGGACAAGTAAGACAAAAAGTCTCAAGTGGTATAAAAATGAGAATGTCACATTTGTTTTATATACTCGAAAATCTAGACCATTGTTAGTTAAGGTTGATGGCAAGAAAAGATACTTGAACAGTAGTATTGTCAATAATGGTAAAAGAAAAAACACCCACAATCAAGTATTAATAATTTATCTAGTTATTCAATAACACATGAACTTAAATGTTGTTTTACATTGGTGAATAATTTTTTTTTTTTTACAGGAATGGGCGGTCTCTACATACATGCGGCTGGTACATTTGGGACAATTGTAAGGAAGCAAGAGGACAGAATTATTGTACAAATGCCTTCTAAAAGATTATTTAGTTTTGATCCGAAATGTATGGCTGTTGTAGGTATGTATTATTTCAAATTGTCTGTCTTGTTAAGTTAAAGCATTTAGAAGAATAATATTTTCGTGATTGAAGTCTTTCGAGATACTAAAATTGAATTTTTTTTTACATTGTAGGTCGCCTATCAAACGCAATTCACTCGAGTACTCCAATCGGTTCCCCGCAGCGCAACAGATGGCTCGGCAATAGACCAAGGTCCGGTTTATGGCAGAGAAAAAGCGGTCGGCACGGAAGAAAAATTAAACCTCCTAAACCAGTTAAAGAAATTCATGCTGCAAAACCAAAGTCACTGCCACCTATCCAGATGACAATGTGTCCTTAATTTACTGTACCAATAAAAGTTAATAATAGACTGTAAATGTCTTTTTAAATTATTTGTTTATTAATTATTATTAATGTAAAATGTATTGATTGTATTTAGACTCAGATTTCTGCACAAACTGTTTTGCAAACAATTTGAAAAGGTAGCTGTAAATCGCAAGAAATCAGTTTCTATAAAAGAGATATTAATATATAATATCTGATTTTAACATACATTATTCACGTTCAAAGTGTTTCTTTTTTATTATTTATTATTTTTCAATGGCGATCCAGCAAAAGTCTGGAAGTTTCTTAGAACATTAGGGGTCGCAAAGTCGCGACAAGATGCCATTTCTAAAAATTGAAACAGATTTACTGAAGAATCAATATTTCCGTTTCAGCCTTGGTATATATTACGCATGACACAGATACGTCATGAAGTGTGGAAAGGTAACTTGTGCATTACAATTTTATTTCAATGCTTTCAACACTTTCAACACGGTGGACATTCTGATTAGCATAGCTCGTTGATAACACCCTCGCCTCTTGATGTGCCCCAGGGTGTTTACGTTTACATAACAAATTACACATTCACTTACATGAGTACACATTTTTAGATACAATAATTTGCGCCGAGCGGCGTAACAGTAATGCAAGAACAATCTTCTTTCTTCTTACCACCTTTATGCAGATGATCGTCAGATGTACTCCCAAACAACACTGGATAAAGATCTAGCTAGGATAAGTGCTTGGAGCGAATCTTAAATCAAAATAAACCCTTTTAAGACCCAAGTCATAATCGTTAGGAGTTCTAGGAAAGTCTCAAAGATTGAGTGGTCTCATGTTCCTTTAATAAGTTTCAATGGCATTATTATACGTTTAAGTGAAATTTAGGAATACTTATTGACTCAAGAGTTGTCGTAGGCTCCTCAAGTGCAAGAAATAAGTCGTAAGTTATTTGCTTCTGCAGTATTCTTATAACGATTAAGAAATTTCTTACCGACTGGTTAATACACCTCTGCCTACCCTTTAGGGGATGAAGGCGTGAACGTATGTATACATATATATGTAACTGCCACCAAAACTGCCCTAGCCAATCCACTTCTCACACGATCTCACCGAGAACTAATTAAATAAACTAGAGACTCCAAAACTTTTGTATAAAATTCATATTTGGGCTCCATAAATATGATCATGTTTCTCAATTCCGAAAGAATCTTGAATGGTTACCTATTCATATTCGTTGGAACGCTCATATTTTCTCCTTGCTAATCTTGCTATACATAATTCTGTTTTACCCCATACACCTTCCTATTTAAAAGGACAATTTGAGTTCCTTAACGATACTCGTACAACCTTTTTACGATCATCAGAAAATCTGAGATTAAGAATGATGATGCATTCAACCACCTTCTTTGATAATGATTTATTATATTTATGGTTTTGTCTGTCCATTTGTGGAATAAATATGCGTGAGTGACACAAGAAAAATCATCTTCTCTAAAATGTTGTTTGCTGTCTTATTATTATGATGTATAGGCTCTCGACAACTGTAAACGTTTGTCAGTAAAGAAGTTTGGAATTAAGTAGCTAATTTACTTGGAACTAAGTAGCTTCACGATTTTTCTATTTATACTTTTATATAAATAATAGCGGACCCGACAGAAGTTGTCCTAAAGTTGCAGTATAGATAAATAACCTAGATACCGACTGCAGCGCCATCTGCCGGGCTGATTTGTGAATCTAAACCATCAAGGGCGCCTCCCAACACACAAAAAAAAATAATTCAAATCGGTCCAGCCGTTTAGGAGTTCAGTGACATACACACGTACAGTAGAATTATATATATAAAGATGAAACAAATTAAATGTTTTAAAGATATTATATTTGAAACAAATAAATGTACAATTTAAATTATACTTTAGAAAAAACGTTATTACAATGGTTTATAAGGTATATTATATTAGGCATAATAAGAATGCAACAATATTAATAATTCACTTATGACTTGACATTATTAATCACAAACAAGTTTTCAGAATACAATAAGTTACATAAAGGTTTAAAAAAAAATGCTGCACCAATTTCATGTTCATCAGAAAGCATTTGCCTGTCAGTCAAGTTTCTTCTCGCACGTCCTCTAAAAACTTTCAGAAGATAGAAAGGGCAGTTTTGAGATAAGCCCATGTTTTTATACGAAACTTATGAATGTTATTTTAGCGATAACATTGTTTATTTTTCGCTTAATTTGTAATAAAGCGCAAAAACCTAAAACCGATTGTTTCTGTGCGTTTTATACGTACTGCTTACAGTCCTCCTAAAGGTAGGAGTCGTTCAAGTATTGGAATATAGGAAGGGATATTTATATACAATTTAACTCTTCATTGTGGCCATATATTATTACGGGTTTATTATATTAAGCTTTTTGCTTTACTTTTAAGAATAGTGAGCCTGGAGACGTTTTTATGGCAAATTAACTACGTCAACAATACTGATTCATATTCATTCTGAATTACCTTTAGATAGGTACATATGCGGTAACAGTACTAGTATACTTTAAAGCCGAAAGAACAGCATGGAATTATTTATTATAGTATTATTGCAAAAATTCTACTTACGCAATTTTTGAACGGCACACAAAGGAAGTGCGATGCGTAAGCCTAGATCTAGAAGCACCAGTATTTGAATATTACCTATAAGTTTACCTATACAGTTAAATGCACTTTAAAGCAAGTAAATTATCACTACTACTACTGCTACTGTTTACATGTCACTACTTAATACATGAATTTCTTTATTCGATAGCCTCCTTTTAACTTTATTGAGATACGAATTAATCTCACAATTTTTTTTTTTCAAAGAACATCCTATGTTCGTTTTTCAATCACATAGGCTATGTTTGACGGATAGTAGGTACCTATAAGAGCTTTTAATGGGCACGGTCAGTTACTTAAAACAATAAATATTAAAAAACTAATGTAATAACACTAGGCTTTCTAGTTTAAAAAAAATATCGTCTAGATTCGATATTTAACTGTTATTTTTATTTCTTCACAATTTCGCTTTATGCAAAATTAAAAATGTTTAAAATTTAAACTATAAATGGTTGCGCCAAAAAGGTAGTCGTGACGTCATAATAGCAGATGCAAAGAAACTTCAAATGAGCAGTGCATAGTGTCTGACCTTTATTGATTTTTATAATATGATATTATAATTGAATGCGTCAGATTCACAATACAAAAATATGGAAAAACGTTCGCTGTTGTTTACAAACAAAAAATTTAGTTTCTGCTATAGTGACATCATTCACGAGAAGAAAATGATGGTCGGCGGTCACGTGACATACGGCTAATAAAACTACGTAAATACTACTATTAATTTTGAAAATATAAATAAATCTCGTGTTTTTATAACAAAATAGTATTAGTTTTTTTATGGTATCGCGTATCGCTATCTGCAGGGCCTAGTAGCATCCCGTTGCAATAGACCCTCTTGTGACGGCTCACCGTGTGGTTTTAGTCGGTTTGAGTCCGACATACCACTTCACCGTCACCTCCGGTGAGGTGGTGACCCGTGGGGGTTTCCACACGCAAAAAGAACTATAAATAACACAATTTTAAAATATTTGGATAGAAACACACCTACTCTTGAAATATTTCATGGATACCCTTATAATTAACACAACAAAAAATATATAACATTAGCTACATTATATTACACAAGATTGTAAATCTGTAATTGCGTGTATCGCCAGGTATGAAAAGCGTGTACTTCGTATGATATTCATAGCTGTCATCTTTTAATAATGTTTACATAACATTTGTTTCTTCATCATCATCAGTAAGGGTAAGTACCTGTAAATAATACACTAATTCATACACCTATTACCGCCTTATTTGTAAATGATACTAGTATAACAAAAAATAATCTACCGGTACTGGAGAATTATGGCTGTATACTAAGAACGTAAGTGTACACTTACACTTTTTAAAATATTAAAGGCAGGCAGGATTTGGTAAAACGTGGGTATTTCTTTAAATATACGGCTTTACTCACGTGTGTATTTCGGGGATCCTGACTGGTTTCGGTCTCGACAGGAGACCTTTCTCAAGAAGTAAGTCGTCCAGACGCGACGGTACCGGATGTCACATTAGTCGGGGATCCCCGAAATAGACACGTGAGTAAAGCCTTATATTTAAATAAATATGAATGTAGCTCACGAAAGTTTTTTTCTAATAAAATGTGGGTGTTTAATGCACGTGCAGTGGTTTATTGGACAAATCAATTCCTTATTTAGTTTAGCTAAAGGGAGAATAAAATGCAACTAATGTTTATCAAAACTCCGCCTCATACGATCATCATAATTTCACCGGTAGGAAGTCACTGCTGCTAAATGATTGATGAATAGCTTTCAAGAATACCAGTTGAAAGCGTTCTGTATCTGCAGTCTACATAAGCCTCAATTAAAATATCAATAATTTATAATAATTAACTTTATTTAAACTTACGTCAGTCATTTCCGCATTAAGACGCCATTGTGAGAGTCCGGTTAAGTCATCCAAATATTTTCCACTGTTGAAAACCTTTAAGAGAAACTCACTGCCTTCATCCATATAACTATTAAGTATTATAACTGAGCATGCCACGCACTGGTTGAACTTTGGACACGTGGGTAGCATTGTCTGGTATGAGTGTAGAAATCCTCGTATAGTGTGAGGTACAGGGCCAAGGACGCCTTCCAAACCTGGTATACTTTCTCCTTCATCGCTTAAATTGTATGGAGCTGGTGCTAGTTCTCTAAAAATATGAGATGAATTAAATATCTCAGAAAAGTGTATAATCTAATATCAAATGGAATAAGGGTAACAATAAAGAACATTACAATGATGGAAAATAATTAAATAATCATTGACTATCATAGGTTTGCGAATTGACAAATTGATATTTAAGTTATCCTTAAGTGTTATTTATGTGTTATTATATACAATTGACAAGTAAAAAAAAATTCAAAAAATATTAAACCAGACAGCATAATAAATTAATCCTGTGACTTCCACTATTAAGGTTGCCAAGATTCAAATGATATCTCCTCATATGTCGAAATCAAGCGGTCTAGGCAATGACAAAGAATCTCGAAACACATAACCCTCTTTCTTAAGCAGTCGGGTAAAAATATGTTGAGTAATGATTATATATCAACGGGCCTACTGAATCAAGTGTGTAGTATAGTGTTCCTCGCCTCTTAATAAAATATCCTTGGATTGAGACCCATTGGATCCAAACCTAACGGGCTTTCCCGAAACTCTGACAAGTACATGACGAACGAAGGGTTCCGTACCATTATCTATAAAAAACGGCAAAAAAAAAAACACGTTTGTTGTATGGGAGGGATCTTATATATTTGTTTTATTTATATTTAACTATTTATTTTTAAAGTAAATATATATATTCTGTGAATATTTCAGGCGTCTCTACCTCTTGCCGTTATCAATATAAATAAAAACGAGCAAAAAAATCACGTTTGTTGTATAGGAGTACTTGTTGTTATAGCGGCAACATACATCATCTGGGAAAATTACAATTTTCTAACTATCACGGCTCATGAGATACAGCCCGGTGACAGACGGACAGTATTAGGGTCCCGTTTTACGGGACCCTAATACTAAGACTTCGCTCCCCTAAAAACTATGAAAACTAACTTACTTGAGCTCATTTCAAATCTATCCGATGTATCATGACTGAAGCTTACATGACTTATTTAGCACGAAAAGGAGAAAAAGGTACACTTGGTTGTCTTATATATAGTGAAACTCACGTTATTTATATATGCCATAGTGGTTTAAATATTTTACTATAGTAACATAATAAAGTTAAAACGTTTTTGTTTGTTTCAATGTGCTTACATTTGGTGAAAACTAGTCACATTTGAAATATCATTTTAGTACTGGATAGTTTTTCCAAAGGAATAAAATAGACTATAAAACGTCACGCTACGATCGGAGTGACCACAATCACAGATCACAGAGACTGTGGGGAACCTATTATTATTTATAGAAATGAGATAGATTCGGCTAGAATTTATTATTTGGCATTTACCTTTGTGGATGTTGTAGAATGGCTACGAGGATCTCAACAGCTAATGCTCCGGCAATAGCAGCTAAGCCTGGCCGAGATACTGTGCACTGTTGGTCCAGAGTCCGGTCTTGCAGTGACTGCAGGAGTTACATTACCATTCATTAAGGTAGGTAAGAAAGTATTAAATAATATACTTTGTATAAGTTTAGTAAGATATTTTAATCGATGTAATATTCAAAAATAGAGTAAAAAAATATTAAAATTCATTCGTTAAGGCTCATTGGTTGATCCAATTAAACTGAAAAATATAATAATGTCAGTCTTAATAATGTAATGTAATATGTGCATTAAATTTATTCGGTTAGAGGGATCAAGAATCTCGACGTCGGCCATTTTGAATTTAATTGTATGACCTGCTTGAGCGACTACTGACACCCCAATACACTCGTAAAAGCAATATTAATTTACTTCCTTCCTATCTTACATTTATATCAAATTTGTCTATTCAATTCCTAAAGTGCCCAGTTCACAAAAATGGCAGCAATAGGCTTGTCCCTATTACTTGAGTTGGACCAAATGTAATAAGCATAGTGTGGGTGACAAAAAGGTCTCCGCCTACCTTTTAGGGGACACGTGCTTAAAATTACCTATGGGTAAATATAACTTGTGAGTGTGTTAGCGCGATCTATGTTAAACTTGTCATCACGAATCGCTATTCATTTAATTGTTTTATTTAAACCATATCACAGATTTAAAGACAAAACCGATTATCACATTCTTTTTAATACTCCCATTCGTCTAAGCTCTTTATTTTCCGAATATAAGTAAAACTGAATAATGGTAAGAACTACGGATTATTAGTTTTACTAGAAGAGAGAGAGAGATTAGATGAATGGTAAACAATAAAAAAAAGAGAATCAGTTTTGTTTTTAACCTGGCGATGTATACTATTTATTATTATGTCCCTATGCACTATCAAACAGTGGTAGAGCCACGCTAAGGCTTAGCTCACGAATGGGCCGGCTAGACCGGTGCCATGCCATGGCCTTCGCTTCCTTTGCATTTCCACGAAATTTGTGAGGTTTCCGGAGGCCCAAATCCCCTCTACTCATCCCACCTCTCTTCTTTCCCATCCCCCCAACCCTCATCACCCTCAAAGGCGGGCAGCGCATTTGCCACTCTTGAGTTGCAGGTGTCCATGGACGGCGGTTGTCACTTACCATCAGGTGACCCGTCAGATCGTCTGTCCGCCTATAGTATAAAAAAACTATTAAGTGTCAACTAATAAACCCGCTATCTTTGTACAAAATTCATTTAATTTTTTAAGTATACAAAATCAAATTATTTTTCAACATATAGTTGAAAAATAATTTCATTTAGCACCGTCCTATTCTATCACCTGCAGCCAACGCGCTGGCAGAGACATAATGCCTTCCTCGTAGAAGTGTTTAGGCTTTTGATCAAAAAAGGTGGTAAGGTCACTTTTAAGCTGGTCTTCATTTTTAAATTTTTTATCTGCTAAGAAGTGGGCTAGTATGTGGTCCAGCATTATCGTGCAAAAAGTATACTTTATTTTGATTTTTCGGTAATCTCGCTGCTACGTTATCCAGTTGGTCACAATAAATATTGGCTGTGATTGTAGTGTTAGAATGCAACAGTTCCCAGTATATAAATAGGTTTATTCCCCATTTATGTATGAAAAATTGATGTACATAACCCACTTTTCATCCCCCGTAATTACATCTCTCAGCCACTCATTGGTACGATGATAACTAAGTAGTTCCATGCACACGTTAGCTCTCTTCGAAGTTGAAACGGCGTCAACTCATGTGGCAACCAAACTGAATATTTCCAGGTCTTTCCTAAAGCGTCGAGTTGTTTTTCTACTGCAGTATGAGAACACTGAAGCTGAATAACGTGAAGTGAACGTGGGATCCATTTCTATGAGTTTTTTAACTCATCTACATCTATTATAGGAGGTAGGCTTGGATGAGGTTCATCAGATAGGTCATAATTTCCATCCTTAAATCTTCTGAACCAATGTTTGGTGGTATCGTAAAAGAGCTCGCCCTTCGTCTATCGTTGCACATATATTGCGCAACGATAGACGGCGATCGATTCTATCGATCTAAGCGAAATTCGTGTAACATCATACATGGAATAGTAAAAGCAGCCGAAATTCTCTACGAAAAATATTCATAATTTACTGTAGTTTTACTATTCAAGATCCAATTGTCAACCGATCTGACATACAACTCATGCTTTATTTATATACTACTCCAAGAAATTCGAGATAGTTCTATAACGTTTTAGAAACTGATCGAAGGATGTGGCGGGTTTATTAGTTGCCAACCTAATACTACACATACATATATGCAACTTTTCATATATAGATAGTACAAAAGCGGCACACTACAAGTCGTACTTACATTTCCGGGTACTGTAACGTCATTGCAGAAATAACAGCCGAGGTCTCCGCCTGCGATCCACTTGGCGTTGGTATAAGCACTGCCGGCTGTTGACGAGCCGTCGGCGGCCCCATGTCGCATTACTAGGTAGCTGTCAAAACCTAATGCAGCGTTTATTACTATCTAAAAGTTGAAAGAAATATGTTATTACATCCAGTAGAATTGACTAGCTTGCTGGTCAAGTGGTTAGTGACCCCGATTGCTGATCTGGAGATCGTGGGTTCGATTCCCACAGGGCACAAACATTTGTGTGAACAAAGAAATTGTGAATGAAGTCTTACTTAGGTCTTACAAAATACCAGAAATGGTCTAAGGAGCATAAGGTACTCAAACCAATATATTAAATCTTATGAACTCCATCAAGAACAGTTAGCTTAAGGATATGTTTGGATGACAGGCGTTGATAGCGCAACTATCCCTCAAATTTCGCTCGACCGTATGCCATAAGAACACTACTCTCTCAGCTCATTTGCACATAGTTTAAAACCTTCAAAAATTCTGAAGATAATAAAAGTATCGAGTTTTTGTACAAAATAACATAAATAACATATATTGTATTATATTAATGACGATAATATTTTATAACTATTGCATTTTATACCTTTTTATAAGCAGCGCCAAGAGCTGTTGGAAGCCAGCGAGCTTCCCGCGAGTCGAGCAACAAGAATATAACGTCATGCTCCTTTATAGCTTCTGTGATCATCTTGATATTTGCTAATGTTTCCTCTTTCAGTGATTCGCCTACAGGATGTCCGGGCATTGGTATGTGAGCTACTATACCTTTAGTTACCTACAAATAAACGCTTCATGTTTATTAAAATACACTCACATCCGAAGGGGATCGAGCAGAGGCGTCTGAAGACCCACAGGAGGCAACCACAATTTAGATCTATTCACGTTATAGGCGGCAAGCTTATCGTCTTCAACTACGCACTGTAAATTGCGTAGTCTGATAGCTAACAGAAAACCTTTAAATACTATATCAATTTTTATTTTTTTAACGGTAGGTCAAACTATAGAGATTGTTTAAATAGCCACATATTGCTGGTACAGAAGAATCACCGTAAGAAACACTTACCACAGAAGGCAGGATACGTCTCAAGCTGTCAGCTGCGGCCTCAGCCTTCTTTCTTCCACCATTAAGACAATCTTCGTGGGTGTAGAGAACTTGCCGAGTTGGATTTGAATAGGAGACTTTCCCATTATCTATGAAGGTTATATGGCGGAAGCCCCAAGCCTGAAAAAGCAAATTGCACCGGATTTAGTGAATAGCAATTATTAGACAATCTATGTACAGAACCCCTTTTCCCTTTTCGTGTGGAAACCCCACTGATTCTGAAAGTTTTGGTATTCACCTACAATCTTCTGTTACTGTTACGTTTTATGTAACTCTATTTCTAAGGACTTTTTTTTTATTATAATATACGTTAATATTTCTTATATAATAATATTTGAAAACTTTCTAGATACAGAAGACAACACATTAGGTAACAATTTCTCACTGGCTACAAGAATGATTGTCAAAAACAATTCTAGACTACTTCCTTACATTAGTTTAAAGGCGAATATGTAGTCCAAATAAACGATTGTAGTGTAGTGTCCTAAGGTCCAACCTGCAAATGCAAAGCTTAAGAAATGTTTACAATAATTCTCGTATTCTTGTAAGTGAAACTTCTTACCAGTAAATCTCGAGCAACATGACAACCGAGTGTACCAGCTCCTAACAGCAAACACTTCGTTTTCTTGATCACTTCTATATCTATATCAGGTACAAGTCGCCATTTCATGAGTTTTATATTGAGATCCGAGGACGTATCGGCCAACCTGTGAGAAAGTACTATGTACTAACATTAAAAAATACCAACATTTTGTTTAAGTAGCATGTATATCAAATGCTAGTTTAAAAATTTTTTTACAATACATACCATATGTATCCTCAAACCATACCCAAAAAGGTACTAAAATTCCATGACCATGTAACTTTTCAAAGATGGTCAGTTATCGTAGCAGTTACTAAGCACAAAATATGTAGACCAGCAATAAATGAATAAACAGATCAAGAGTGACCTAAAATCACCTTTTCGATAAAGTTATGTATGGCCAAAGCGGAAAAAAGCCATTCCTGAGATAGCAATGCGACTTGGTTTTCTCTCGTCAAGAAACACAACATCTAGCAAGACAAGACAGAATATGTATTACAATTTAACTTACACCACTGGATCTAAGGATGCAGTCATGTTGGCTAATTTTGGTCCAAAGTTACCCTTATCATTTCGTTCCCAACCAACCCAACCAGCAGCATCAGTTTTTTGAACATCCTGAAATAAATAATGTTGTAAGACTACATGCAATAGAATACCTGTGTTTATAAATCTCTATGAATGTAGTAATGCCGGTTTCTAAACCACTTGTCAATTGTGAAGAAAATATATTTATCCATTATCTCAAAATTTTATACCATATCACTCCTCTCACATGTCGAAATCCATCAAATCGACGACATTCTGCCTAGAGAGGCGTGACAAAGAAACATCATACATACATAATTATGTACATTTGATAAACATAACCATCTTCCGCGATAAAAATACTACTAGGCTATTTAGTTCATTCTGTATCGTCGTCAATCCTGGACATTGCAGTGGGGTGGCGTTTTGAACCGGCTGAGCCACAGGAGTAACACAGGCGCCCGAAAGTCAAGAAAGGGCAGGACACTCAATTTAATTACTCGATTGTGATCACCGCTTTTGTATTGTTGTGCCTACTTGCAACAATATATACAAGAGTTAATTACAGTCTGCTTTATAATTGGTCACCAACATTAAGACCTTGACAAGGGCCTTATATGTAGATACATTTATGAATGAAATGAGAAAAATAAATAAATTTTAAGTTATAGACCCTTAGCATTTTAACTGTAATTTAATAAGAATAACTCACCACAGGTATTTTTACTGAAAAAACCCGACTGTTTTCCACTCCACCAGATAAGTTACAGCGAAGACCTATTACATTAATAGATCCACTTAAGTTAGGATGGTAGTCCAATAAAGCTGCCAAAAACATTCTCAGAGTCCATCCAGGATTACTACCGTTACTTGGATCTTGGAAAACAAAATAAACAGAATTTATTGCAACAAAGAAGTCTGTTTTTCTTAACATATGTGCTAGTGTTTGAACTTGAACAGCATCCTTTTCTTTAATAATGGTAAAGAAACATTTTTGTCCATCCTCCAGGTCTTTGTAACCTTGAGCCAAATCTTCTAACTGTTTATTGCTAAAAGCTGTTGTTATACATGAGCTCTTTCTAGTTACATACACAGTTGGTTGACTGGGTGCTGGGAATGCAAACCAATAGTAATAATGGAATTTCTTGAGATCCTGAAAGAAATGGCATATGAGTTGATTTTTATTTCTGAGAAAAGCAAGTTGAAAAGTAGAACTAGCCCTTATGATCATCAAAATTATTTGAATAAACATATTTATGTTTTTTTTTATATTGGCTATACAAACTGTACATTTATTAAGTAGGCTTGGGATAACTCATTTGAAGTTACAGTACAGCATAAGATCTTTCTAATTGAAGTGTCAGAATTAAATATTTATTAAAAGCTTTGTTAATAAATTGTCGGAGAAACCACCATAAACCTGACAATTTTTTAAAGGAATCATAATTCATAATTCCTATATCTATATATGTGTGTTTGTGCATTCGTCTCATTCAATTTTCGCTATGGTGACTGCTACTAATTATTATGTATATATTAGATCTAAATCAAGTAAAACAAATCATTTGACAGTTATTATTTTTAAAGAAAATATATATTTTTAACTTTAAGATAAAACTATTGAAAGAGTCATGGAATACTCACAGCAAATGAAAATATAAAGAAGTTTAGCAAAGAACTTGGTTTGTCTATCCAAGTCTTTTCCTTTAAGTTATCCCATATTGTTCTACCAATAGAATTTAACAGAGCTGCCTTATCAATTGACTTAAATTCTTCTACAGTATTCTTGTTTATTAGTGTTCCTTTTATAGTTGTGTACAATTGTTCTATTTCAGGAACTCTGGAAGTACATGTGCTTTTATTGAAACGAAAATTAAATAATGTACAAACCAATTGTAATTACTAATTACTGATGTGGAATTTAAATATTAAAACATAATATAAAATTATACTTACGTGTTAAATGATGTTCCATCGACTTCAAATACTGCTCCAATATCATTTCGATATGTGAAACGACCGTAAATTTGTTTCGAAGTTTCGTTTAATTTATCTACGTTAAGTTTAATTTCGGTGAGGGTGTGCCAAAAGGAGGGGTGAACGAAGGACATAAATGGCACATATTGAATTATTTCTTCCTCATTTTCTGGGGTCGACATTGTTTAGCTGTTTCAGTAATATAACGGCACCGAAGCGGACAGTTTGTCAATGATAACTCAATGGGTAGCTAAATGAATATGTACAACAAATATTATAGTATATCTGAGTCTCAAACGCGTTCTTCTAATTTATTATAGTCTGGCAAAAATTATTCAATGATGCAAAATCGATTACATTTTATAAACAGTTTAGGTAATGTCAAAGTTTAAACAACATTTAAATGTAATAGTTAGTTAGTTGTTGTTTATTGACTCTCTCTCGCGTGTATATTACATTTAATTATTTAATACACTGCCCTATACATTTCGCGAGACACTTCTGGTTCTAATCTGTCCAAAACACCTGGTCATGTTCGTGTAGTGTTTTTTTTTGGTGATTTTATGACCTGACTACTGGACCTTGAAGTCAAACACGGACTGCTTTGCTGGAATGTGCGCAACTGAGAGATGATAGGCAACTAGCCCAAGCAGAAACAGAAATGATTACAAGCTATAGATACTCGGTCTCCGTGCACTGGAATGGATTTGGAGAAATGAGATTGTCTAGAGGCTTCACATTACTTCACTCTGGGAAGTAAGATGAAGATGACGTCTGTGAAAATAGCGTAGTATTTCTCCTTACTGATGGGGCGAAGAAGACCCTCATAGACTGGAAAGCGATCTCAGAATGAACCATAACACCCCGTTTCAACACAAAACCCCGAAAATTCACCATCGTTCAATGCTACGCACCTACAAACTTAGCATAAGCGGAAAGTAATGACGATATCTATAGTGCACTCAACGCGACTCTAAAGAACATCCGTAAGCAAGACATAGTAATCGTCATGGGGGTCTAAATGCCAGTATTGGCGCTAACAATTTGTGGGTTCAAATTCAACAGGGTCAAAGATATATGGGTAAGCACGGGTTATGTGTTCGCAACGACAATGGGGAGGTTTTTGGAGTTTAGTCAGGATAATGAAAAACTGGATGTCACAAACGACTTGGGACCTCATTGAAGAAAGAAGAAAACTCCATATGAAGATTTTGACGGTCAACGACACGATAGTACTCAAAGACCTAATACTACAGGTCCATCTGATACGAGAAAGATCTACCGTAGTACTGGGCGTGACAGACGATTATGGCAGATAGTATTGCCGCTTCCGCCCAACATGCTGCTGATTCCGGTAATGTCATGGAGATGTAAAAGTCAACAAAAACCTTACCCATGATGTCCCCGCCTGCAGCACAGGAAGTGGTCAACGCCATACGCTCGCTCAAAAAACGGTAAGGCTCCGCGAGCAGATCTTATTTTTATATCTTGGAGGTTTTGGATTATGCCGATGATCTATGCCTGCTAAGTCACACTAGTAAAGATATACAAACCAAGTTGGACGACTCTCAGAGAGATGACAAAGATGGGATTCAAAATGAACACCCGGAAGACCATAGAGATGAGGTGTACGACGGCAAGTTCTTCACAGCTGCATATTGGCACAGAGGCTGTGGAGGGTGTCCGTAAATTTACTGGCCCCAGGAGCATCGTGTCAGGGGCTGGAGGCACGAGAGTTAGGCTCAAAATATTGCACTATTTTTACCATATTCTTGGTATATATAGGCTCTAGAAAATATCCAACCAAGATCTCAACGTTGCAACGAAACTCCAATCGACCAACAGATTAAGCGGCGAAATGGAACCGGCCACACTTTCTGAAGTGACCCTAACCACATACCGAGGCAAGCCCTAGACTGGAATCCCCAAGGAAAGAGTAAACGTCGCCGTGCAAACCAGACCTGGTGTCTGCTAGCGTTGCAGAAGCGGCGGCTATAAAGAAAATCTGGAGCGAGATCAGGCGTGATGCTCAAGATCAATCGGGATGGCGACGCTCCGTGAAAACCCTCTGCCCCACCTAGGGCACATAGGACAATAAGTTAATCATTCTTTGAATGAGTTAAGTTATATGAACAAAATAAAAGATCCGTTTCCGTTAGAAAATATATTTGTCAAATGTTATCATGACTATCAAAATATTCTTTATTTTACAAGACAGGATTAAATTATTTAATGATGTACCCAAAATGTTAATGATATTATCTGCTCATGATATATTTTGTTCATGTTTAAATACACTGACAGAAATTACTATTCAGAAGTTCCATAAATTGAATAAATGTATGACACCTATGAACATTGTTGTCTTAAAATACTTTAAAATTATACAGAAGTGATCCCAATATAACGCTCACACATGAACGCTATGCCGCTAACCTTTTATACTATACCGCCAATTTCACCTGTTTATCGTCATTTCGCTACGCTCTTAAGGGTTCATAGCATGTTTCCCAGCCTATTTCATTGATTATTCTTCAACCCTAAACATTTTTAGTCTTTTTCTAATTTAACTGATATTTCCAGAGATATATGAGCTATATAAACGAACAAACAAAGAAATAAGAGCTTCAAACTAATTAACTCTTCAGCTTTTTTATTAGTAACTATACATTGTTTCAGAAACATGTGTTCATATTGTAGGGTGGTAAAGTTGACTCTGTGAATAACGTAAATCGTTAATAGTTAAATTATATTTTGAAACTGGCAATCTTTAAACAAGGATGTTGTTGGCATTGCGGAAATTGACGTAAATGTAATGCCTGAATAATATTATAGAAAATTATTACAAAATTCACACTTTGTTGTTTAGAAATGAGTAAAACACACCAGGTATAAAAAATAAATGCAACGTGGGAGACTTGGACCAACCAATTTTTTTTCCAAAGAGCACATGAAATTTTGAGGCATCAGATCTTGAAGATTCTACTCTTTTAAGTAATACACAGTGTAATCATAAATTATATAATTTTATAAATGCACGTAGAACATAATTAAAAAATCTTTTAAATTACTGATATATACACTTAAAATTTTAACAACTGTTAAACATGATTTATTTTTTCATAGGCTGTTTTAGTAGCCCTAAACCAACATAACGCGCCATTACACGCAAATATGAAGGATTCAGCTTCTTCCGCTTTTCTAATAAAGATTTTAAGAGTCTTTCTGATGATTCATCAAACGGCTTTTGATAATCGGATGCCTGACAAAAAAGAGAAACTCATTTATGTTTTGCGTAATAGTACGAACAAACTAACACACTTCTGAATTTTCTAGAAAATCAAATAAAAATAAAGGCTTACAGTAGTTTTAGCTATCCAGTACAACTCCTCCAAAAGTTGGTCATGATTTTGTACAGACGCCGGCAAATATGATATTCCTTCGTACTGTATTAAAATAATTTAATTATTAAAATTAACCACTGTCTGTTGATAGATAAACGAAGGAAAATCTCAAAGCATTGTAAAAGATTATGCCTGGCATATATTAAAAAAATATATAAAAGAGGATTGCTGTTTTTTTCTTTTTTCATAATATTGGGTTGTCATCTGTTGGTAAGTGACAACTGCCGCCGTGGAAAAGAGGAGAGGGGGGTGAGAGGAAAGGTGGCTTAAGGAGCGTAGATGAAATGTAACAATTTTACTGCAAAAAGTTTTATAGAATTGACATTTCATCTTCCAACCCTTGTCCCAAATTTATTAGGGTATGTTGCAACAGTTTTAGCTAGTATAGTTTTAGCTTGTAGCCGGCTGCGTGCCTGGGACTAATCTGTCGTCGTTCTAAGACGGGGAAGATGGAAGAAAGGGAGCTGTAGAAGAATAACGGGGGTTGAAGTTCGTGGCTACAATTGCAAAAATTTGTTTTCATGCTAAAGTACATATAAGAACTAAGAGTGGGTGCAGAACTATGCCAAACTAAAAAAAGGTAATTCAAAAGGGAATACAGAGGCAATATCGAGAAAAAGGACACTGCCGACCGACTAATTGAAATTATTTATAATAATTACGTAACATCAGCAGAACGTTAGAAATAGGCATTTTTTGTCTGACCTGTCCCAAAAATAACTACAATTGAAATGAGTTAGGTAATAAAATATTTACGATACTTAGTTAAGTTTTAATTTCTTTACCTCTTTAAATTTATTAAAATTTTCTCTTTCTATGACTTCTATTTCCATGTCCAATTCAGTAGCCCGAGTGATTCTATTTACTGCGATACCCTGTAGCAAAACTGGTCTGAAACGGACCAAATTTGGTGTGTCTTTTTTATTCATCAGCAACAGTAGCAGTAGTGCCTGTTTTGGGTTTATATCTGTCATCCAGTTCTTCATCTGCAAGTGTTTCGTTTGTGTTTACTATTATTACGCTGTACCTACCTAAGTATGTACCTTCTAGCTATATTTAGTTGAAACAAGTACGAAAGATAAATGTGTTTTTATATTACAATGTTATTTTTACCTCTACAATAGATGCCAATATCTTCTTTTCTGCATTACCATCAAATACGCTAGCCAGAATTTTCTTTGAATCAAGTACTTGGAAAAAGTCGTCCAGATTCTGAATTTTCTGTAATGGTGTGCTAATACATTTGTCAGTCGGCATTACAGTTGCTGATTTACATTTTCTGTATAGTCTATAAAATCCTTTGCGTTTGTTTCTAATGTTATTACCTTTAAACTCCATCACTGACTTTTGATCTTTAATTTTAGAAACATATTTGGAAGACCGTTTTATATAATCTAAGCGTTTAGCAGGCGAATCCTTTTGAATTGACACATATTTATCGTTGTCATCATGAGAAAGAAGATCACTTACATTTAAGTTATTTGTAATTATGTTTATACTTGATTCATTCGGTACAGTTATATTTACGTACAGAATCCTGTCTAGGCATTGAACATTTGGTATATATGTGCAAAAGTTTAATCTTGAAAGTTGTTGTTTAATCAAAATTTCACTAATAGCATCTTCAAAGTTAAAGGGCTTGAAAACTGGAACTAGCCTTTTGTTTTTCGTCGTGTAAACTTCTAAATCTGTGCAAGCACGTCCCTGCTTCTCCAACATAACGGTTAATTCTTGTTTCAATTGTTTAGCAAGATTTACTTTATTTTCTTTGAACAGTGGGAGTCTGATTCCGTATTTTAGTATATCTATCACAGTGTAACTCTGTGGTAACGTTTCCCTTAACAAAGTAGAACTATATTTCATTACTGGGTTGAGTTTCTTTGCACCTTTGCTGATGCCATGTCTGTATGAGAACATGCCATTTATGTACGTTTTCACAGCATGTGATAAATGGTCTAATGGTGAAACGTTACTTTCAAGGGTCCTTGTGCTAATAAAAGGAGCAGCAGTGTTGTCAGTACGGGCAGACAATTCACTAATCGGAGATAAATAGGATTGGCTTTTATTTATTAAACCCGGACCGAAAGCTGGACGTATAGTTTTGATATCCGCATCAATAAGTTTCATCAATTTAGGTAAAATGCTGCATAACTCTGCTGGTAACATAGCATTTACGATGGTCGTCTTACATTTAAATATTCTTGTGTGACTCTCAGTTATATCAACAGGCGTTATAGGCAACATCTTAGAGTTGACTGCAGTACTAATGTTGTCTGTTACATCAAATTGTACCATAATGTTTGTCACACAATGTTTAACAGCTATTTGATTCATATTTAAAGTTTTTATTTCCAGCCCAGGAAGGGATGTTTCGAATCCCGGTATAACATTATTCGTTTGTTTTTTCATTAGTGTCACTTTAGGTGAAATGTCTATATGATAAAGGTGTTCGTGGTCTGTTTGCATCGCAATATCTGTGGCACCTAAAGGTAATATGGAAAAAATTATTTTTTTTTGTACACCTTTGATACATATATACGTATATACATATATTTAGAAAACATGTTACAAATAGTTAGGTATAGCATAAGGTGGTCTTATCTATCACACACGGCGATCTTTTCCAAACAACCTTGAAACGGATATACATACATATATGATATATATTTATAAAAGATTAAGAACATAATTATGCATAGTTTATCATTATTGGTTTGGCAATAATAGTTACTTACAATTAAATTTTGAATCTCGCTTTACATATCTCAGATCCTTACTGTAATAAACTCCAGTCCTAATTTTCTTAATAACACTTTCTATGAAATCATTCACTCTCTTAGCCTTTGCCCAGGGATATTCAAATCCATTTTGTAGCGATTTTGGTGGAGACTTAACTCGGGGCTTACGCTCTCTGGAAACTATACATTGGCTTTCTAAATATTTTCGTTTTATACTTTTTATTTCGGTTTCTGTACCAGCATCAAATTTCCTTCCAGTATTACAGATTATCGGTTCTTCAAGTTGCTTTTCAGGATTAGGGTGAATGATTAGTTTTATAGGGTTGTTATTGTAGTCCTCAGTAACGACTGTCCCAATAGGTTTTTTTTGAAATAAGAAATTTAGCATTTTATCCTTTAACAGAGTTATTGACTCTTGGTTTTTGTTCTGTGGCCGTTTACAATTTATTTCTGAATAAAGTGTTGCTTTCTTTGGCTCATTTTTATGTTTTGTTGATATATCGTTATTAACATATTTAGCTTTATTATTTGTACCAACTTCGCAATTGCCCTTCATCGTTTTGTTAGAGTTTAATAGTGGATGAGAAATCACATTTTTCCTATTAATTTTCCCAATACAATCCGATTCTACAATGTCTTTAGCCACTATCCGTTTACTATCAAATTGTTTATTATCATGCCACTTTAACATAAACGGCCAAATGTGTTCGTCTAAGCCATTGAATTGTGGAGGATCATAATCGTGTATTTCCAGAGAAGAATTAACTTGGTCCTTACCTAATATAACAATTGGAAATCGCATTGCCGCTATTCTCCTCTTAATATCAGTTTGTGTTAACTTGGGCATCATACATGCACTTGGCATTGTGGTGACTAAACGGGGCTTCCTTTTTTGTACTTGACATATGGGATCGCATGTTTTTGGAAAATTTACTCTCGATATCCCCTTTACTTGAGGAGGACGTCCACATGTTATTTTTGCTAAAATTATAACTTTTATTAACATAAACCGTACAAAGTATTAATAAGAAAGCTAGCTGTGGTTCATACTTGTAAAAATATATGTGTTTCAACTGTCAGTTATGAAATAGCAGTCATGTTTAAATTTCCTAAATACTTACATACATATGCTTACGCCAATATCCCTGTAGGTGTAGACTGAGGTATATAACCTGAGATTTGTTTTGCTTGTCCATCCCTTGAAGAAACTTATAAACTACAGTACGTATAGTTTAACAATTCAGTGTGCGGATCGAGCCGACCACAATAACATAACATTTTAAATATCGGAATCGGAAAATGTATATTTACCTTTCAACTTACTAGCGTCTAATACTGCGAGTTCCGCTTTACTTGATCCAGAATTGTCTGAGTGTGTGAAGCTTTCTTTGGCTGGAACTAAAGTGCATTCAACAGTGCTTTGCTTTCTATTATCTATATTCGTCACAGATGAGTTCATACCATCCACAATACTAATACAAGTGTTCTTATCATATTCTTGTTCGTTTTCAGTTGGTAATATCAAATCATTGGTTCCTAGCGGCACACACTCTAAATCATTTTCTTTTGGTACAGGAGAGCTTAAGGACTTAATGCTGTTTTTTCTCTTCTTTGGTTTATTTTTGATGACGTGGCGGTTTGTGATAACGTTGTCTTTTGAAGTGCGTGTCTTGATATATCCATGTTCAAATTGTTGGCAGATGTTGCTAAATTCATCTTGCTTGTCAATAACGGTTACTCTGTCATAACTGGATGTCTGAGACATACTTCGTGAAGTATTATCAATTTTACAACTTGAAATGTAAGCGAATTCTTCAGTCTCGTAAACACTAGAAAGTTTTAACTACATTTAGAGTATATACATACATACTTTACTGCTAATTAATATTGATGCGATTTGTTATCGCACATAATAACTAATACATAATATATAGATGCAAGACAAAAGCACGTATTTACTGATAGATATAATTCACTTTAAAAAAGTAGACAAAAGACTTAAAATTATTGATAGACGCCTATCATAAAATTTAAGACTAATATGGTTTTCTCATGGATGCCATTGTCACAACTGGACCAAACTCTCATCTAACTACCCTTGAAGTACATTCTTTCCAATAAAAAAAGAATCGAGAGAAAACCATATTAGTCTTAAATTTTATGATAGACGCATTGAAGTGGGTTGTGTACTTTTTAAAGTCCGATTATTTGAAGTCTGTTGAAAAGGATGCTGTTGGTTTATATTCTTATAAATTACTTAGCTGTATGTAGTCACTTACCTATACTTTAACAATATCTCATAAATTTTATTCTACTACTGTGTTATTTCGAATTTCTTTAACATTAAATTTATAAAAGTTAACAACCTCAAAAGCTTGATAAACATTTAAAGAATGGTTAAATTACCGTGTATCTTTGTTGATACGTTTCTTTTGAGATTTTTTCTTTTTGGTGCCTATGATACTCTCTTCGGACATAGGTGGTGAGGGACGAAACGGAAATCTGTTTAAATTTCGCAGCACTGCCCACACGTCATGAGGTTTCATGTCAGCATTACTCGGTAGACATGAAGATTTCGATACTTTTTGCATCATTACATTAGAATTCCTTCTAACATTGTCTTTATATTTTTTTATTATCTCCGTGGAACTGCTGTCTAAATTAATATTGAATTGGGAACAAAACTGTTCATCTCTATCGCAAAATTCGAACTCTTTGTTTTTTACTCGGGTCTTTCGAACATTTTTGATCCCTGAACGCTTCTTAACTCTGGGTTTGTTATTAGTATTACTATTACTTTGACTGTAATATTCCGAATCGTTCATATCGCTCACTGTACATACTTGCGGAGAGGGAGCTAGTTGATTCGGAAGAGTTAGTACAGACTTTTTTATTTTTTTGTTACCTCGTTTAAGTTTGAATTCATCTGAATTTGCCTTATAAATATTAGTTGCAAGTGGGAACGATGACACATAATCCAAAGTTTTCTTTTTAACTAATCTCTTCTCGGTCACTCGCGACAGTAGCTGCACCTTGTCGCTATTAAGATATGGTGATTTCGGTTCATATTTCTTTAAAACTTTTTTTTCACAAGTTACATCAAACGATGTTATTGCCATATTCCAAAGACTATAATTTAACACTCAAGTAATAAGACTAAAAAGCTGAAACAAACGGAATAATTTAATTTTCCTAAATAATGACTAATGCTTTATGGTTTTAGTGATAGCGGCATATTGGGCTAAAACCGACGCCGCTATCACTAAAACCATAAAAAGCAGACGATGTTCCGTCACAGCTGAAGCTCCTTTCGGAGGTATAGGCACACGATCTCTGTTTGTGAGAGTCCCTGCAGACCTTCTCTAACTACTAAAGCACCGGGTAGAAACGTTTACGTATGTGTGGGCGCATGAGGGTCAAACCCGGCCCGCTTTGCCCGTTATCTGTAATGATACGTCGCCTATGTAATAATAATTATGTATATTGCAATTGTCTTGCGTTTTTAGTTATCTTAAGTTGTCTTCTTTTCTATTCGCCCAAATTAAATGCACCATTATTCTGTGTTAAATATAAGAGTCAGATATATGGTGTCGTGGACTTTTTTGTAGATCTACTAAAGACTAATATTTTTCCTATACATTGTATTTCTTTATTTGAAACCCAGCGTTTGCCCAGCGCACAAATCGAATAACAGGTTAATTTTTTTCTCGACTTGGTTTACAAATGCTGACTTTTTACGCTGAAAGTTAATAAGGTATATGTCATAGTATTTTTTTTCTTTCTTTTAGTTTTTTTAAAAAGACAACTCTCACTAGGATTAATTCCTGTGTCGCGGGGCAGAAGCAGATGGTGTGAGTAGGCCATCTCGGAAAATGTGTCTAAGTCACTATATAGCCGATGCGAGCACGATAAAGCCTATGTCGCTCAAGAAGAGTCTAGCTTTCTATCAGTGAAAGATTTTTTAGAGTCGGATCTGTGGATCCGGAGATGAACCCTAACAAAAAAACTATTTTTTACCTCTTTATATTATTGGTGTAGATGTAGATAAATTAAAGTTTAAACGCAGCTGAAACAAAAAGATTCTCCAGGTTTTCAAATATTTTTTCCGTTTTGTGCTGTTAATTCAAGAACACATTATGCAATAATTGACTTAGCGCTATAAGAAGCACAAACCTACACTTATTACAGACTCGGGAGTATATTGCAAAGCAATAAAAAGGGAAAGGTACGAAATAGAAAAAAAAGTAGGTATATTGCTTATACGGGTTGAATTTAGGGATGTAAATTATTACACCCCTAAATTCAACCCATTTTACTTAAGCACTATAATAAGTTATTGCTTAAGCACGTTAGGGTCGTATACCCTTATCTCGAACTGTTTGCTGCTTAAGAGGTCCATTACCTCTAAGCAAATCTAATATGTATTATGACTACATTAGCATATTCTAATATGCTGCAACATCAAGTTTCCTATTTATTGTGTTGAAAAGCATACAAATTTTAACCAAATATTGCTCAATCATTTTCCCGATGGTAGGTCTTTATCGAACTTTGTGGTATGTAAGAGGAAGCTGAATCGTTGATAGCTTTCTATCGGTCATAAGACTTGAATTGTAAAAGTGTTTAGACGGAACAAGAAAAGAGACGAACACTAGAAGCTGGTCTGTAGCTTTGTGGTAGTCCATGGCTGTGCTGAAGAAGTTACAATGATTATAATTTTATAATGTTCCTATGTACACAATACAATAAATACAATATACATAAGTGAGCACGTATAATTAAGACATTCCTTAGAAGTACGCAAACCTAATGAGTAAATACTCTCGCATGCCAAGCGATACAACGAATCATACCTAGATTTTTTTATGAGGTATTTCATTCCTCAGATATTTTATATAGGTAGGTGCTTAACTTTTGGACTTGTATAAAAAAACAAAATTTTTAGAGAAATGCCCCTCACCTTAACTGCAATATACCACAATGGCATTTTTATTACAATTCGTAGAATATAATAATGTTGCACAGGTTTTCTCACGACAATTTTGATTAAAATAGCCAAATAAAACGATTTTTCACAGGGAACTATGCTTATTAAATAATAAATTTACGGTAAAATCGAATAATAATATAAAATAAACCTTTGACAGCATACTATTGACATGCAATTTCGAATACGACTGATCTGGTTAAGATAAATCTCATTGGCCAAAACCTTGCCTGCCAGTTACAATACTACGTACTGTGAAATCAGAAACACATTTTTTTATTAATTTAAAAACAAACTTTTAATAAGATCCATAAATGTAGGTTCAGGTTATAATTTCAGAAACTACTTTTTATTTAAATTAAATTTTCTTTATTTCATAAAACTGATAATAATAACAACAATTATTTAAAATCATTCTGTTTCATAGAACATTTTAAATTAAGAGATTATTTTTATTTATTTATTTATAAACTTCATGCACACGTGTACATAGGCGGACTTAATGCCTAGGGCATTCTCTACCAGTCAACCTTGGGGTGGTGAAGAAAAGCGATAATGTAGGTGCAGACACCTGGAATTTACTTGTTTTTGAAAACAACTGTAGTTACATATATTTACTATAGTTACAAACACATAACGAATATACACATACATAAAAAAAATATATGGAAGAATATATATATATATATTGTACTAACATACACATATAAATAGGTATACAGTCAAGTGCATTGTGGTTATTCTGCTAATTCAGCGAGGAGAAGTTCACGTACTTTGTTCTTAAACGTCAAACGGCTTTCAGACAGATTATCAATTAGAGACACACGGAGTTACCGCAACTTTAGGTTAAAACTCCCACATTGTACTTCAGTGACTCTGACTTTTTAGTAGCATTATGGCCATAAATCAAAATCAATTAAAAAGTAAAATACGTAGCAAGTTAATTGTTGATATTAGAACTGCCTTATTCCGATGTTCAAAAAGGGACTTAAATGTGACTCTGGCGTGGGTTCCCAGCCGACATAATTGGCAATGAGTGTGCTAAATATGCCACCTGCAATAATGTAGACAGGAAACATTATTTTATTCAAGGATACGATTTCTCTAATTGTTCCAAACAAAAACTATTCACTAACATGAATTTGGAATGAGAGCACAGTTCAAAACGAAAGGATCTTTCTACGCTGCGATCCAACCTGTTATCCCCCAAAGCCATGATTTTTTAAAAAGGAAATGCTCCCTAAAAGAACGGTATCTGTGTTGTGCCGTTTGAGATTTGGTCACTGTTGCACTCCGGTGTTTCTCCACAAAATTCACGTCGGTGATAGCTCTATTCGTGAATGTGGATTGAAGAGGGTTCACTAGATCATATTTTCTTTGCCTGCCAAAATAATCAAAAATCTTTCTCTCTGTATACTAAACTATCCAAATTAAATATTCCTCTTCCTATCAATTTTTGTTCTTCATCAATCAATTCTTTTAACTCACTTTTCTATCTATGTAATGTATTATCAAAATGTATTAATGATAATAATATCAAACTAGAAATAAAAATATATATTAATATGTATTATCTATATATCTGTGGGTTCTGACATGAAAGTTTAATGTTTTAACAAATTATCAATGCTGCTTTACCATGCTCGTCACCGTCTCATACGACAAAGTTTTAGTCTTATTTATTAAAGTATTGCATAAAAGTACTTACTTGACGATGGCAGTATTAGCTAACTTTTGCTCTGGGTCAGTTGCATAACAAAAAAAAAGGAGACGAATCCACCACTGAATAAAAGCCTTAATGGCACTACTTTCGTTTTATCGTTGACTTAGATTTATTTATACATAACGTTTGCATATTATCAGGGACTTTATGCTAATATGGCATCAATTGATCTAGAAGCAACTTGTTAGTTTTTTGGAGCCTGGAGGCAGGTACACCAAACTTATGTTTATTACGAGTGTTATAAGAGTGTAACTCCCTTTTTTTTTAATAAGTGACCTTTATTTATGAGAAAGAAAATTAAGTTTTCATAGATACATGTATACACTGACATGCCATCATTCATAAATAGCTTTATTCCGCGTCTTCGCAAGCGTATAAGAAATAGGGTATTACACATTTTTTAAAGTTTTAACTTGGCAGAACAGACATCGTGATTTAAAATATTTAAAAATATAAAACTTTCTCAGCTATTTATAGTGTTACAAATTTATCTGACCCGTAACCCGAAATCGCTTTTGGGAAATCGTTCTTTATAGCTTCATTCCTTGACAAAAGGTCTCCGTCGGGTCTGAAACTATTGGGGTATCCCCGAAATACCCACGTTAGTATAACTGTATGCTCCATAATAAATATGAATAATACTTTCGGTTTATATTATGAAATATTAATTTTCTGTTTTAGTAATTATATAACTATAAGTTATTATTAAAAACATTTAATGTTATAGTTATGATTATCTAGATAGTCATCTGTGTAATTTACAAACTGGATTCCAAGAATGCCAGTAGGCAAAATATGTTATTTCACATAAATCGCTGCTTTAATTTGGACTGTCCCTCCCTAAAGATATAATAATAGTTCAACTAAATAAGAGGCCGTCCATTAGCCATGTGATTTTTTTAGCTACTTTTTACCCCAAGTGATACGGAGTGAGGTTTAAGACTAATCTCCTCCCCTGCTTACAACTTATTTGCACTGGTACATAAATATATTAACGGATTTTCATGGATTTACGAGATTTTGTTCAAATCTATTAAGTTGATTAATGGACGAGCCCTAAGCATCTTTTTTAAAGTATTTTCATTCTTCTTTACTTAACGTGGGCATTGTATTTTCCATGCTGCACTTAATTCTTAAACGCGAAACTTCTTCCGCGACTTCAGCAGGATTGCGGGATTTAGCGTCTGACTTTTCATCGTTATTATCTATAAACGTAACATTTCATCGAACTCAATGTCATTTCTATTGGATTTAAATCGTAATGAATTAAGGAGTTAGGAATTTCTTCAGTGGTTCTCTAATCTCTGTTGATAAGTAGGCATATTGGCGGTTTACTTTGTTGATAAGATGAGT
Source organism: Tyria jacobaeae (assembly GCA_947561695.1). Lineage (NCBI taxonomy): Eukaryota > Metazoa > Arthropoda > Insecta > Lepidoptera > Erebidae > Tyria > Tyria jacobaeae. The sequence continues at coordinate 9,645,253 of OX387221.1, forward strand.
AAAACAAATGTAACTGGAACTGAGTGTGTTCAGATTTCGACATACTTATGTATTATTTGCCTTTAGGACTTTAAGAAAATTTATTTTAAAACACATATATTTGGATATCACAGTATGAGTGTTAGGTGTTTTGTTAGTGTTCTTGAGCTATATTTGGTAAATAAAAAGTTTATATCACAGTGTTTTATTTAACATAAATATTAACGTGATTAAGATCCGTTATCCATAAATATTCTATTTTGTATTAAGTATTAACCATTTATATTGTCATTTTTTTGTCCATACAAAATATTAAGTACGTGAAATGTACTTGACAGTCATACATGCTGTAAACATATTATGCATATAGATATCTCTTTTGTATTAAATGGCTTTATTTATTGAAAATATTCAAAAACCTAATCTTTTACAGATGACCTTGATATATGTATGCACATTTTGAAGAAAAACGACAGGTCTTGGATCCTAATCTTAACAAATTGAAATACTTGAAACATAAAGAGCTTTTAACTCAGAAGTGTTTTGAAGAAATCAGAACAATTAAGGTGGGTGGACCATGGAAGGCCACTCTAACGAGTAACCACTTTTTATTCGTTTATTAACTGGATAAATGAAGGAAACAGATTATCAAGTAAAAATATGTTTTATTGTGTACCCTATAAATCACTTTTTTTTAACCTAGCTTTAATCACCATTTATTAAACTTAAATTTTATTAAGCTCTTCCAAATGGCCTTGCAAGGAACACGGCTCCAAACAAGGAAAATATTATACATCAGTCGTTCAACTTAAAAATAGAGTTGTAACAATTAATATATCCTCTTTTACTAAAACTACATAATAAGCTCTTGCATTTAAGCCAAACATTAAATGCTCAATATATTTTTATCATTTATAAAAAACTCAACGAACATTACTTGAACACCATCGTATAACTAAGAATATATTAATGGAAATTATTTAAAAATAGTAGTAATGAGTATTATATTGACATTAAATTTTGCCAACGCGTTGAATAATGAAATTAATTTTTTTTTTACCTAAAATGGACTTCTAATGGGTCCGTTCCTTGTAAGGAAAATATTCATAAGAAGGCCAAACTAACAATTATCAATGACTTTTATATATTAATTATAATAAAATAATAGACACTACAGACTAAGAACTGTAATTATTACAAACTTATCATGGCACATAGCAAATCTTGAAGTCAGGAATGATTAAAATCAACGATTTTTAAGATTAAAAAACGAAAATAATTATAACAATAAAAATTAAATTCGGAAATAAACTTAGAAACTAAAAAAGATAATAATCATGTCTTCCAATTTACTCTCGCCACATGCGCGACAGTACCATTGCATTTGCCATTTGCTTTTCTTCACCTTCTGCACTTTACTTCATTTCTATTTTCGATCTTTTACTGTTTTGTTGTTGCAATGTTCTTTTTAGCCGTTTTACAGAATTATTTTTATTTTTGGTCTCGTTTAAGTGTAGACTTTCCCTTTTTTTTACTCGTCGCTTGCTTCATCTCATTATTTTTTCTTCAGTTTTGAACAAATCTTTAACTATTCTTTGTCCCTCATAATTAATAGTTTTTTGCCGTAGACGTGAAGACTTTGTCGTAGCGTAGGTGCCCATGTAAGGCAAGGCCAACCGTCAAATTTTTGATAGGCCTTATAAGGAACCACCGGCTTTCCTAGGAACACTACCAATATTTTAACTTAAATTGAGGCAAAACTATATTTTTTTCTTTAGTACCATAAACATATCTTTATACGACAAAATATGAAATAATAATAGGTTATTTAACTAAAAACTTACGTTTTGCTGTGCGCGCGAATAACAATTATAACGTCGACGACCAAAGTCTACGAAGCGTGAGATCGCAGTGCCACAAAGTGTCTTGAGTTGGATGGATCTTAGTCTATAGCAGAAGAAATATGTCTATACATGTCAATAACTACGACTTTGCGACTTTAGGAGCACTCTTTGAAGAATTTATAACGGAAGTCTTGAAAGTACTTATTACAGCTGCAGACTGTAAAAAATATATAGATCATGTGCTTCGTGTTGAAGACCAATACAGGACCGGGGATGGTATTACAGAAGAAATGGAGCATTTTATCATAAGCGTCAATAATTTATTATTAAAAAGCTCCATTTCAAGATGACTCAAACAGCTCAGATGACTCGAATATGGCTGTTGAATATTTCGAATCTGATTTGACAGTAAATAAGATTTCTTTATAAATATACATATATGTATATATGAGTTTGATTCGTTTCATCCGATTTCTATTAGCCCGCTTGAATTTCAGTTTCTTTTGTGTTAATCTATGCCGACACCGACTGAGCTCTCTACTCTCGACTACAGATTGTAAACATCAACTAATATTAATTAAGAGATTGCTCAAACTCAAACAAAAAAATCATGTCAGTCGGTCGCTCCGTTTCTAAATGCAAGTAGACACAAACAAACAAATAAAAAGGCAACAGACACACTTTCGAAATTTTATAGTTATTACTATTCCTAGATAGATAATTATTGTAGATAATAAACTGCGGACAATCAGGTTTTAGCAAGTTTTTGCTAAATAATCCGATTTGTGCATTCCTGTAGCAACCGTTTGGTTCATAGAATACTTGTTCTTAATTGTTGAGTACGATTGAGCGTCGAATGAGATAAACGAGTTTAGGCATCTTTGTCTTATTCTTGTCGGTGCGTGCTACTTATGCAATCCTATATAAATAACTTTTTCGGGATCAGCTGTTGGGGTAGCTGACCCGATAAGTTTTTAAAATAGTACTTTCCTACATCTGTGCCAGCTGGCTGATTGAGGTGAGGGTATCTACTTAGCCGGCCAGGCTGTATAAGCCGTCGAACCGTAGCTAAGTAGATAATACTAGGAGCAAGGAAAGGTGTCTATGTTAGCCGGCCAGACTGGTTAGTCCTTGAAGTGAAACACCAGAGAATGGTTGGAATCGACTTGTATTTGATTAAAAGTATGCTAGTTATATTTACATTTTTGACCATTAAGTAATGGAGTTAGTTTACTGCACATTATATGCATTAACCAATCACATTTCTTATTCTATATTTACAATATTTACTGTGTACGCAACCAATCAGCTTACGTTCCTGTTGTCGTTGTATGTGTGCGTGAGTATAAATTTATGCATCGTATATAAACGCGGTGTCGCGTGGATTCGCCACTTGGTATGCTGTGCGAGTGGATGCGTGCTATCTTGATGCATTTTTAGAGCTTTAGAGTACGTGGCATATGTACGCCACAACTTAATATTTATTTTATTTTCATTTGCGGTTTCGCGCGTAATAGATAAGCAGTACTTAAGTTCAACACTTACTTACGTATGTGTCGGATGTCATGTCAATGTCGGAAGTAAAAAAAAGAGAAGAAAGTAAAAAGAAGAAGAATATTTTGCGGAATATATTAGATTCGGATTTATTGAAAATCGTACAAGCCCATCATTTTCATTTTCATGAGTGAAGCAATGAAGCCAAATGCCTCATGAAAACATGTCCTCTGCTGTCAATAACCCTAGGCATCAACATCCTAACGCATTAAAATGCTTCATTTCAAATTTATGGCTCATCAGAATTCAAGACTGCAAGATCATTTGAATAAAATGAATGAAATCCAGATAGGAAAGTCAAGAATGTATGTATGACCTAGAGAAGAAGCATAATACTCAGCCAAGTGTAGCAAAACTCTTTTCAGGGGCTGCTAATCAAGATGACAGACAGACAGACAGACTTAGAGCTTCGTACAATGTCTCATTGTTAATAGCTCAAAAAGGCAAATAACATAACATCGGAGAAGAGTTAATTTGCCAGCAATAAAGGAAGTAATAACTACTGTGCTTCATAAACCGGCCGCAGATATCCGAAAAATTGCTTTAAGTAATAATTCTGTGCAAAGATGATGAAATGGTTGAAAACATTGAAGAATCATTGTGCAATCATCTGAGGACTAATCAATTCTCAATTCAGCTCTATGAATCCACTTAACCAACTAATGAAGCATTGTTTCTGTCTTACGTGAGGTTTATTAAAGATGAGAAAATATGTGGAGAACTATTGTGTACTAGAAATTAAGGAGACCGATACAAAAGGCGGAACGATATTCAATACATTGGAAAAGTTTTGTGATGAGAAAGAGATTCCCTTGAAAATATTATATCAGTTGCCACGGATGGCGCTCCGGCTATATATATAAAGGCTTCGTAGCGTACTTAAAAACAAAATTCCAGATGTCCTTGCCGTACATTGCTCTATTCATAGATAACATTTGGTTGCTCAAAATTTAAGTGAATGACTATTTCAATCACTGCAATATGTCATCAAATCATTTAATAAAATCCGTAACAGCTCTTGAATGATAGATTATTTTATCGGCTTTGTGTTACTAATGACGAAGATTTCAACCGTTTGTTGTTTCATACTGAAGTTCGTTGGCTATCAAGAGGCAATTGGCCATTGAATTTACCAGTGAAAATTACCAAATTGTCTGGGACTTATTAAATGAGAGATTCAATAACAAAAAAAATTAGTAAATAACCATTTAAAATCATAAGTAAGCGTAAGTACCGCAGTGATCTGTGTGATTGATCATATTACAAAAAAATTACGTGCATTAAATACTCTTGATGATCCAACTCAACATTGGGATACATTAATTATTTTCATGATGGCTATGAAACTAGATGGCAGCACAAGTCTTAAATGGGACAATTTTACATACGATTAGGTTAGAAGATTTTTACAAGTTTTTGAGACTGTACAATGCAGTACTTCATCAAACATAACTAGTGTCTTCCTCAATTCAAACTAATAGTAATAGTAGGAATTGTGCTATGTGTAAACAAGATCTTCGCCTTAACAAGTGTCAACAATTTAAATCAATGACACCTGAATCTAGACTGAGCCTAATAAATAAATTCAGGCTTTGCAGTAACTGCTTACGCGATGGCCATGATTTCTCACGTTGTATATTTGGGCATTGTAGGATCTGTAACAAAAAATATAATACATTACCACATTTAAAAACCTACAAAACGAATTCTACTAGTTCGAATGCTAAAAATACAAATAAACAAAACGATACAAATACAAATGACAACCATGTCACCAACTTACATCAAAAATCTAATTTACAAAGTACACCATTAAATACTAATGCTGAAGGTGGTGTTGAAGGTGTTGAACACAACAAATACTTACTCGCCTATTCCCATGTCGTGTCCCACGACAGTACCTGGCCAGGTACTACTAAGTACAGCATTGGCAGAACTAATGGATCCTATTTCTAATAACATTCACTTAGCTCGTGTACTGTTGGACAGTGGTAGCCAATGCTTGTTCATTACTGAAAACAATTAAAATATGTCAAATATTACTACTAAACCAAGTGCTGTGTCAATCACAGGCATTAATAATGAGACAATAAAAGCAACAAAAAGTTGCAAAATTTTACTAAAATCAAAAGTCAGTGCATTTAAAATCGTTGTTTCATGTGTAGTATTACCCCAAATTACGGGTAACCTGCGCAGTATTCCAATAAATCCATCACGAATAAATATGCCAGATAATGTTCTACTAGGGGACCCAACATTTTATGATCCCTCTGAAGTAGACATGAGGGGTGCGGGCTAGAAAACCTCCACGTGGTGTATCCTGGGCAACGTTGGCGATGACGCAGCCTTCTCCTCCTCTACTTTTGAGGAGGGTGTCATCGCAAACGGCTAATATTCATGCAAGAAGAGGTGGCCATTGTCCTTAGCCACTAGGTAGAGGCACGGCCCAACAGAGCGGGCTTGTATGCCGATCCCTCTGTTGGCTCTTCGCTTCTCGGAGCTGTGAGGAAGAAAACCTCAATAAAAAAATCATCAAAGTGGGAACCTTTCATAGGTCGGTGTTTCTCCACTGTATACAGCGGAGAAAGATTACGGGCTCGGCTTGCACTCGCACTGCCACCGAACAGGCACGAGATTTGTATCGTAATCCCGAAAGGAGTGTCGTGGTTAAGTCTCACGGCTCTAATCGGGAACGAGGGCCTTGGCTTAACCGCCCGGACTGCGAGGAAGAATACCTCTATAAAAAATTACCCCGAATCCTGGGTTCTGGTGCGTGACCATAGGATGCATGGCTGATGGGTAGTTCAGTCGCAAGCGCACCCCCCACCGCACCTGCGGACCTCTCGGTTGGGCATAAATTTACGCTTGCCCGGGTATTGGGTGATCTCTGCCCGGTTCGACCTTTAGTTCTACCCCACTCGTGGGTACTAATATGGAAAATGAAATAATAACACAAAACGTAAATATGGAAAAAAAGACGGAGAAAAGAAAGGGTAAGAAAAAAATAGAACGGACCAAGAAGTCGAACGCCGAAGCGTCGTCAACCGATGATGAAAAGCTACGTCAAACTACTCGTACGCAGGAGTCCTTAGACTTCAATCGGACTGCACAAGACGCCAGTGTCGCATCAATAGAATCGGCCAAGGAGATGGAAGTGAAACTTCTCGATGCAAGTCGCAAGCGCGGACGGTCTGGAGACTCGGATGGCAGCACATCGCAGGAAATGTTGCCACAGAAAGTTGAAAGTTGTTGTTGCTGATTAGGAGATTGAGGATCTCCTGTGGAAGATTCGGCAGCCGGTGGAGGAGGGTTCTGTCCCCCAGACACCGGTAACTATGCAGGAGAAAGCGGGTGCGGCGGTTGCCGCACCCGCTTTCATGCTCTTGCATGCCGCTTGCATGCCGAATGGGGGGGAATCACCGTATACTACTCCCCTAATCGGAGTCTGAGTGACTTCGAGGTTTTTCTTAATAATCTGGAGACCTCGATACGGCGACTAGCGTCTGAAACTTTCGTTCGCAACATCTGTTCTCGCCGCACGAATAAGAAACTGGCGCGTCCTGGAGGAGGTTGAGACGCTCTCGGACCATCTTTATATCCGATTTGAGCTCTCCCGGATCCAGGACCCCGGTAGGGGTCACACGGCGCGGCGTACATCCCACTTTCCGCGGTGGGCTGTAACTAAATTGAATAGGGACCTACTAGAGGAGGCAACCATAATTTATTCTTGGCTGTCTCCGCTGCCTCCAACCGAGGAGGTGGGAGCGGGCCGCTTTTGCTATGCGATGACGCACATTTGCAACGCAGCCATGCCTCGAGCCCTAGGTCATCGGCCTCCGAGGAAGGAGGTCTACTGGTGGGACCAGGAGCTGGCGGACCTCCGGGCTATTGACTATTTGTTTATGCCCGGAGGTCCTACACCCGAAGCCACCGCGAAGAAGGGGAGGAGGACCAGCTTCATGTGGAGTACCGAGGAGCGCGGAAAACTCTGAAGCTGGCCATTAGCCGCGCTAAGGAATTAAAGAGGAAGGAGATTCTGGAGGGGCTCGATCTTGACCCCTGGGGTCGTCCCTATCGTGCGGCGCAACAAAAGCTCCGTGCAATGGGCACCCCCTTTACGGAGACTCTCCAGCCCAGTTTCCTGCTGGAAGTGGATGTAGTCTTTTCCCGCAGTTCGGGCCCATATAAAATATTTGGGCCTGATAACTGACGGTAGGTGGCGCTTCGACGAGCACTTCCTACAGCTGGCTCCGAAACTGGTCGGCGCTGCATCCGCCCTTGGGCGTCTTTTGCCCAACCTGGGTGGACCCAGCGTCGCCACAAGACGGCTGTACACGGGGGTTGTCCGGTCAATGGCACTGTATGGTGCTCCGGTGTGGGCGGAGGCTCTGTCCGCCCAGATTAGTCTCTGGCGGCCTCAGAGGGTCATGGCGGTCAGAGCCATACGCGGTTACCGCACCGTATCTACGAAGGCGGCGTGCGCGTTCGCCGTAACTCCCCCGTGGGATTTGGAGGCGGAAGTGCTCGTCGAAGTTTATCGGCAGACGACTGAGTTTCGGGCGGGTAGTGGCGGCCGGCCCCCGCCTGAAGAGGTTAGCGAGTGGCGAGAGGCCGCCCGCCGAGCCACGATGGCTGGTTGGTCGTCCCGACTGGAGGCTCCACGTGCTGGCTTTGCCACCGGGGAGGCGCTCCAGCCGGTCATCGTCGAGTGGGCAGGGCGCCAGCACGGGGCTCTTTCCTTCCGACTGACGCAGGTTCTTTCCGGACACGGCTGTTTCGGGAAGTACCTGCACTCGGTCGCAAGGAGGGAATTGAGTCCCGCCTGCCACCACTGCGACTGCAGTGAGGACTCGGCCCAGCACACGCTTGCGTATTGCCCCGCTTGGGGAGCGCAGCGTCGGGCCGTCACTGCAGTCATCGGAGAAGATCTCACGCTACCGGCCATCATTCGCTTCATGGCCGATAGTGAGAGAAGTTTGCAACCTTCTGCGAGGATGTCATCTTGCAGAAGGAGGCGGCGGAATGGGCCCGGGAGGACGATCTCCATTCAAATTATACAAAGACTTTATTCATGAGTATGAGAGTTTAGGTCATTTAGCTGAAATTAAGCGTCCAGCCCTTGCCAATTACATCTCTCACCATGCTGTTATAAGACACCAGAGTGAAAAAACTAAATTGCTAAACTAAACGCGTCATGTAAAACTTTGTAGGTCAGCCTGTTGTGCACGATGATTTGATTTCCATTATCATTCGATTTCGTGAAAATCCCTATGCAGTTTCAGGTCATAGAAAAAATATCCCTCGAAGAAATGAAGAAACGATGTCTCTCAAAATACTACAACTCAATACAGTCACATATGGTACAGCTTCTGCACCATACCTAAGTACACGATGCTTGTTACAATTAGCAGAAAAATGTAATGAACCCAAAATTGGTGAAGTCATCAAACACAATTTTTATGTTGATGATTTATTGCTTACGGCAACTTCGAAGTTTGAGGTACAAACTACTATTGCTGGTGTCACTCAGGAGCTCGCGAAGGCAGGTTTCCCACTGAGAAAGTTAAGGACGAACTTTCCTGAATTATTTTACAATTCTATGTTCTCTAAAGATAATTATGAATTTTCAAAACAATTCTCAATTTTAGGTTTAATTTGGTCGCCTGGTAAAGATTTCCACTGATGTCAATATATGTACTTGAAGTTGCAACCAAGCGTACTATACTCTCTGCCTCATCTCAAATATTTGACCCTTTAGGACTCTTATCCGCATCAATTATTATTCCAAAAATGCTGCTAAAAAGGCTTTTTTGATCAAGTTAGACTGGGATGAACCAGTGCCAGACCAGATAGCAAAAGATCGGAATCAATGCAACATTATTTATCTTTATAAAATTATAATACCTAGAAACGTGACTTTGAATTTACCCGTTGAAGTTGAACTTCATTGTTTTAGTGATGCATCACAAAATGCTTATGCTGCATGCTTATACGTTGTGGTGTACATATGCCACGTACTCTATAGCTCTGAAAATGCATCAAGACAGCACGCATCCACTCGCACAGCACACCAAGCGGCGAATGAACGCGATCCGCGCGACACCGCGTTTTTATACGATGCATAAATTTATACTCACGCACACATACAACGACAACAGCAACGTAAGCTGATTGGTTGCGTACACAGTAAATATTGTAAATATAGAATAAGAAATGTGATTGGTTAATCCATATAATGTGCGCTAAATTAACTCGATTACTTAATGGTAAAAAATGTAAATATAACTAGCATACTTTTAATCAAATACAAGTCGATTCCAACCATTCTCTGGTGTTTCACTTCAGCTACGGTTCAACGACTAACCAGTCTGGCCGGCTAACATAGGCACCTTTCCTTGCTCTTAGTATTATCTACTTAGCTACGGTTCGACGGCTTATACAGCCTGGCCGGCTAAGTAGATACCCTCACCTCAATCAGCCAGCTGGCACAGACGTAGGAAAAGTACTACTTTCAAAACTTAAAATAAATTGATGATTGAGGTAGTAAAAAAATAAGTTTACTGTGTGCGAAAACAAAAGTAGCGTCTATAAAGCCTACAACAATACCAAGATGGAATAGTGCGCCGCATTGTTGGGTGCTCAGTCTTTTCGTACTAAAATCATAAAGACAACATTTTGGAGTGATTCAAAGGTAGTTTTAGGGTCGATTTAAACTCAACAAAAAACATTAAATGCCTTTGTATGCAATGGAGTATAAGAAATACGGGATCTAACCATGCAAACAACGTTGCGATACGTACCGACAGTAATCCTGCAGCCCTTACCTTTCAAGTCCCCCATTTTGACAACCAAGGCTTATTGCGAGTGGGTGGTCGAATCCAATATGCTATGCAATGCACTTATGAAAAAATACACCCCATACTAATTGATTCAAAGCACATATTTACAATATTGTTATTTGAAAGACAACATACACGGTTGTTGCATTGTGGTCCCCAGCTATTATTAGGTGCAATTCGTAAGCAATTTTAGCCAATAGGAGAGCGTGTACTTGCTAGGAAAACCATTAATAATTGCATCACGTGTGCTAGAATGAGAGGTAAAACACTACAACCGATAATGTTCAAACCTTCAAGAAGAGAGCGTACCTCTACCTAAAAGGCCGGCAACGCACTTGTGACTCTTGAGTTGCGGGTGTCCATGGGCGGCGGTAGTCACTTACCATCAGGTGACCCGTCTGCTCGTTTGCCCCCTATCGCATAAAAAAAAAAAAAAAAAAGGAGGGAGACGACCCACGAAGCTACTAACGGACGCAAGTCTCACGTACAAAATGATCAAAATATCGTCAATCTCAAATATATTTACTTGAAGTACAAGCAGGTGGAGCCCGTAAGTTAACTTGACCCGAGCGTCCTTGTGTAACTACCTACTGCGCTCAGATCTCAAGTTAACTTTTGTGGGTTATAGAATAAGTCTCGTTTAGAATGAATCTTTAATCTCCGCTAATTCACTATATAATAACGCTAATTCGCTATAGTTCACAATAATTAGTTTAATTTGAAGTTAGTGTTTTTTTTGGTCCCCATTTTAACATAGGTGAAAAATCTAAAAAATAATTTATTCTCAAAGTAGGCAGTAGACAAAATAAATTTGGGAACCCAAACTTATTGTCTATAGGTACTAAACTATTATAAAGCGCAAGTGTGTTCGTATGCTTCTACTGATCCGAATGGAATAATTATTGTCGCATCCTAATTATAAGTCCTAAGCATAAAATATTTATTATATTTAGGACTCCATTTCAGTATTATCATTAGCAAAATCAGGTGAGGTGAAAGGCATAACGATTCACTAACACAACAGACGGTTTAACTCAAACCGTTTGGTCACTTGAGGTCACAAATGAGTTTTAACTAGGAAAAATCAATACTTTTTAGAAAACTTTAAGATGATATTTCGCGTGTTAGCAATTATATTTTCGTGATTACACTCTGTGTGTTCAATAAGTACAGCATAAAAAAGCCTGATCGAACCTATTATTTACCTTATAAAAATAAAGCCCGACGTGGGCACAGCTAATCTCTTGATAAATTTGGTAGGTACATTGTCTTCTATCATATTGAGATGAGACAAGGGCCCGGAAGTGGAATACCTTAATACATCATTAGTCTGCTCAATTATTTACCTATATATATTATTCATTCCTACCTAATATATATGTAAAATGCCTTTCGTTAGTCTCACTGAAACAACAACGGCATTACCGAATTAAATATATTTTTGTGGTACCTATTGGCTTTATTAGAACTGGATAGGCAAAAATTTAAATAAGAGACTAAGTACTCGATTGATCCTGATTTTCTTTTTACACCAATGTGTAGGAACAGGATGAAGAAAGGAATATCGGAAACCTTTCAACTAAATAAAGTATTTAACAAGAAATAGTCGAAATAATATACACAACCAGAGCCGCGGGCGAAAGCTAGTATCACGATTTTTAAGGGTCATTATCGCCTCCTTATGTGGTATTGATTTATAGGACGTTACAATAAAATAAATTATAGGTTTTACATATTTTTATGTTGCGTAAAGTAAATCACTTCTGTGGCGCACTCTGGCTGGAGCTCTTGGAGTCGCGTATGGAAGCAGAACGCCTACGTTTCAACTCTTCTTGGCGTCGTACCTGCACAATAAACAATTAGGAATTGAAATTAAAAGCACACAGACATACAAATACGAAACGTATAATCAAAATACAAATGTTGCTGATTTAATACCTCAAACTATATCAAGGAAAGATTGAGGGGTAAGACACAGCTCCTTACTCTAACAGCTGAATATAATTTCCATAAATAAATTAATGGTCATATGATATCCACTGTATACTTACAAAGACTACTCTACCACAAACTGTGTAATGCTAGCCTTTCACAGTTGTATGTGCTATGATTAAAATTGTGTAACACAGAAAATAAAAAGAATAAAATTAGGTATTTCTATCCAGTTTGTGTAATTGGTTCTTAAAAGCAGTAGAAGAATATGACTCTAAAGTTAGTATTTTGTAAGTTTTTTCAATACCTTTATTTTTGTTGAAATTGATGACAGTAACTTATTATACACACTACATTAGTATAATTATTTTTTAAAGAAAAATTGTCTATCTCATAAAATTATGAGGATTAGAAAGATATAGTGTAGGCACTAATGCACAGCACTAATGTTTTACCTAAACTGGCTGATCAATACCTAAATCTATATCAGCGATTTAATTTTGTCAGTTTAATATAACACCTTTGTTTTAATAATAATTAGCTGTTTACCTTAGATTCCTTCTTTCTCTGTGCAAGCAATTTAGCATATTCAGCTTCAGAAGTCTTGCGCTTAGCCAAACGTTTCTTCTTGAGCGCCAGACGGTGACGTCTACGCTGCAGAACAACAGGTGTCACTAATCTCTGGATCTTAGGAGCCTGAAACATAATATAAATATAGATGTAAATATATAAAAAAAATATTAATAAAGAAAATACACCGCCATAAAGACAGATATGTGCATAACACTGATTCAATACCTTTCTAGGAGTATGGTAAAGAATGCCTGATTTTTCTAGAAAATCTGAATCAATCTTGTAGATGTTATTACACATAAGCTGGCTGCAATTATAAAATTAAAATGTCCCCAACTTAAAAACTGATGATTAATAGTGTCAGTTAAAGCATTATCACTTTCACACAAAGCGAGATTCATGTTCCTTAGTTTGCAAACTGCACCAAAATTAGTTTATTATAATATACAGACAATAACCATATAAAGCCTTTTTAGTGTTGGGGGTTAAAAGAATACCCAAGTTGTACAAGAAAAATTATGGTCAATCTGGTGATAAAATGTTCAGCACACTGTAAAAGAAGACAGACCTGGTTATCTGAATCTTCTGCTCGGTGCTAATATGATATACCCTGATGCTGCTGTTTATAAGTCATTGAAACTTATAACCAATATGAAATCAGGGAAAATAATAAATAGCTTTATTGGCACTATATCCACAGCATTCTTACATAATGTTGAAATATCTATAAATAAATGTGTTTACCTTATATCTGGGTTTTGCATTCTCTTTGCCTTCTTTAGCAGGCAGAAGACGTTTAACTACATAGCGGCGGACATCATCTTCCTTGGATAGGTTGAATAGTTTGCGGATTTTGGAGGCACGCTTGGGACCAAGACGTCTAGGTACATTTCCATCAGTCAGGCCAGGGATTTCCTGTAAAAATTTTAAATTTGATTCATTTATTCAAAAATATATAAATTTCATTTAATCAATTAAATATATTTAAAGTGTCTGGTACTTTTAGGGCTGTAAATTAAATAAAAATGTAAAAAAAGCCCATGCCAAATACCAGTTTATGTCCCCTGTCGCATATAATTGCCAAGATTTGAAGATCTTGGAAACAGTAAGAACAGGGTTATGATGACAGCTAGGAATTAATATAAAATAGTGTGCACTAATGATACCTTCATAGGTTAGTTTCAGCTATCATCCATTACATTGGAGTGATTACACATTTGAGAATTTCAAATTGGGCAATTAAAGTATATATACAAAATTACTACCTGGGGATAGGGACTAATCAATTAGCAGTTACACCATACTTTGTTTTATTTCTTGATAAAAAATTGAGATATTTGGCAAAAAATTAAGCAGATAATCAATTATTTTTTTATATACATTTTAGACTGTTTTCTGATACTTGTATGTTTCCCCATATTCACCATATAGAACTGTTTTACACCCAGATCAAAACCACCACATTTTGTTTTCAAACTTTATGCACAAAATCTTTATCATAAATATCTTTTCCACTGCTTGAAATCATGACTATACTTTTAGAAAACAGTTGTCAGAACTGCCATTATAGCTGTGTACAGAGAATCCCTACACATGTAAAAAATGATAACTTTAAATCAACATTAACACTTGGCATATTGTGATTAAAATCAATAAATTACCTGTTCACCCTTGCGGACAATGACAAGAGCCAACACTGACAAGTTGGCATCTACAATGCAGCCACGGACAGACTTGCGCTTTCTCTCACCATCACGGCGTGGTCTGTAGCAAGAGTGACCCTTGGACATCAACAAACGAACACGACCTAAAACCGAATCAAAAGATTAACAAGAGATACCCTAACATAAGAGCACAGCATTGTTTTATTTATGTTTGAAATAAAAATGTATTCCTTAAACTTCGTGATTGACAAGGACATAATTTAGAGCATGTGGTATCGCAAAACTGAAATAATTTGCTATTCATATAAACTACATGTATATCTCCTAGATATAAATGTATACACATAGGTGCAATATTTGCATAGTAATAAAAATATAGCAATTGACTTACTGTTTGTTAGAACTCCCTGCTTCATAGGGAAGCCCTGCTTGTCGTTACCACCGGCAACGCGGAGAACATAGCCTTTCCATTCATCGCCTAGCTGATCGGCCTCAACTTCAGCGCCCATACGCTTCTCGTAGAAGATGCGGAGCTTATGCTCATCAACTACCTCGAATAACTTCTGACATCCCGTTGCCGGGAAGGAGACGTTCAACTACAAAACCAAGTGAGGTTATAAACAATCATATTTCAAAAACTGATAAACTTAGCTACAACTACGGTATAAGGGTTTGGGGGACATGGTACTAACATAACAAAGTTACACCACACAAATATTTAGGGCATGTAGGTAGGACAACCTATGTGTATAAGTTCACTTTCAACAACACGGTTTAACAAATCGTAAATTTACACAAAAATCATAGCATGCTTGTAAATACAATTCAGTAGCTGAATAACTTGCTTATGCTAGTATCTCACGTTAGTAATATTTTTAAATTAAAGTACATATTTAAGTTAAATACATTATGAGAACCTTCATGACTGCGGCTAGATTCCGTGAACGTCAGCCATGAAAAAGACCAGAGAGATTTAGTGACGTAGAGAATATAGATATAGAGTAATGAGTGTCGAAGACAAACATAGACCCTTACGAATATTTTTTTTGTGAAAGTAAAATGATTGAAACCTCATAATTTTGCACGTATGGAAGAAACTTAGTCTCGCGATACTATAATAATAATATGATTATTATTATAAAAAAATAAGGTTTTTAGTTATAAATAAACATTTCAATTTTTTTTTGTACTTTCCTGGTAACAACCAACTTCAGTAAAGCACTAAAAAGTAATTAAAAAGCTGGAATAAAATTATTTTTTTAACCCTAACAATTAAACTGATAAAAATTATGTTTTAATCGATAAAATTAGTTAAAAATGTATTCTATTGTACAATGTATCTAGTTTTAAGTCATTCCATATCTTAAAAAAGGTTTAAAGAGAAACTAATCAACAATATTTGAAGCTGATAACCAGAGAAAAAAGAAAAATATATTATATATACATATACTTACTATAATGTTTCTCACTGACGTTATCTGAAATATAATGGTATTGCAGGAGTAGTACAAATAATATGATATGGTAATCGAGATGCTGTGAAGGTGAACGAGTTTAATGTTATTATGTGTATTGATGTTATATATGTTATATTTTTTTTCTACTACAGGGGGACAGACGAACAGACGGTCACATACCGTCTCTTCGTCTGTCCCTACCGTCCATGGACTCCTGCAACTCAAGAGTCGAAAGTGCGCTGCCCGCCTTTGAACGGATGAGGGATGGGGGTTGCGGAGAAGGGAAAAAAGAGAGGAGGAATGAGGAGATGGGAAAGAGGAGAGGGGGTGAGGGGAGAGGAAAGAGGAGAGGAGGAGTTGGGCCTTCGGAAATCTCACTCATTGCGGGGAAATGCTACCCAAGTGTTGCTTCAGAACCGGTTTTCTGTGAGGCGGTGATATCGCACTGGTCGAGCCGGCCCATTCTTGCCTAAGCATGGCCTACCACTATTACAATATAGACATATATGTTAAAGACATGCGAACACATACATACATTCACATCTTTATTCCTAAAGGTTTAGACAGAACGGTTAACGCCACGCAATTATATTTTAGTGAGGAATAGTGTGAACAGGGATCAGTGTGGTGTGAAAGAGGATGTAGTGACTAAAATAGAAAAAAGTATGCTGTACTGGTTCCGGCATATCGAAAGGATGAATGAAATAAGGTTGACAAAAGGTATTTATATGGCAGAGGTAAATGGAGTTGTCTGAAGAGGAAGACCTAGGCGAATGTTCTTGGACCAAGTCCAAGGAAATCCAAGCAAAGGCCAGGTCAAAAGTACCTTTAACCGACGAGCCTGCATGAGGAACGGAATGAATGTTAAAGAAGCGAGAAAAGTATGTCAGAATCGTAGCAAATGGAAGGAAGTGGTCTCTGTCTGCCCCTATGGGAAAGAGGCGTAATATTATGTATGTATGTATGTATGTATCTGTATGTATGTAATTTAGTCCTGTTTACACTATAACAATCCTATTGCAGTCATTCAAACACTTTTGGGAATTACAGGGACAAATTTGGAGTATATTGACAGGAAAGTGAAGATATAAACTGAAGGAAGGGGATATTGCTTATACAAATGAATTGGGGAGTATAATCAATAACTCAAGCAAGTCAGGTTCACATATTTATAACTTGAACTGCAAGCCCTTGTAGAGATTTTTTTTATATTTTTACTTTTTTCTTGTGGAAGGATTCCTTTTTTCCATGGGTTGTCAACTCACCGAAGCTGACGTGGATGACCGGAGCCGTTATGAGTGGATCTATTGCAGGGGATACCCACAAGAGAAAGATATTTTAATGTTGTTTGAAAACGAAAACTTGTGTCAGGTGACACAAAGATAATAAAACTACAATTTGAAAATATTCATGAACCTCATCGTTATATAACAGTACTACAGTAGTAGTTAAAATCGTTTCTCTTATGGTTGTATTATGGGCATTTGTAGTATTCTGTGGTTCTAAGGCACTATCTCAAGACATTGACAAGCGTGTTTTTTCTATGAATGAATGTATCTGTCAATGCAATCTGTCTGACAGTGTCTGATTATGCCGAACATGTCGTAGAAAGGTTTGTGTAAAAGCTTTGAAAGGTCGTGTTTTTTGAGTTCCTAAATTAGTTAGTGATAAAACAAGTTAAATTAAATAAGTTCTTGTGCACGTACGGTGACATAAGTAAATAGTGTGTGTCTTACTTACCTACACTTAAATTATTAGTTGAATTACAATCAAAATTATTAATTTATCAAGAAAGGTCAATTGTTTATACAATGAATAATTTCGAAGAAAATAAAATAATGGCTCATCGGCAACATGTTAAATATTTTATGCGGTTTCTAAATGTTTTACCTTCATCTCTGTCGTCTCATGATACTACCAGGTAGATATCTCAATTCTCTTGATAATTTACCTTAGTTGTAAGGTCAGGTACAAGGGTAAACAATCTCTTGAATTTTAGAACCAGTGTTTATTTACAGTCGAATAACCACTTTAATATGCGCGTATATTTAAGATGTGATTAATAATATAGTCATGCAGTGACTTATAAGTAACAATATTATGTTCTGAACTTATGACTGTGATATTTTTGGATTACAAAACAATTTTCCTTGAATAATTATAGCATTATGCAAAAACTTGTTTCTAGCCTCAACTTATCATATTTACTATCTTTTTTTACTATCAGGTTAATTTAAAAATATTGCAACATTTAAGTTATATTGACCTAAGTAGTCCAAATTAAATTTAAAAACATCTAATTAAATAAATCGGAGCATAGCCTTTGTAATCCTCATAATTTGTTATAATACAATACTTAACAAATATTAATCTACATATCATGATGTATATTTATCTGTTTGTATAATTCATACTATCCTGATTATTGTTGCTTTTCTTTCTCTAGTGAAAGTACCTGTATTAGTAACACCCTAATAAAACAGAGTGTACTATGGGTTCAGCAATATATAACAAGCTCTGATTTGCTTGGATCCAGATTGTAAAGACGTAGACAAGCCTCATGATATCATATTGTCAACTTGTTGCAAGGAACAGATTGACAAATAACTGAATTATGGTGTCTTAAAAGGAATGCTAGAGAGACAAAATGGTCACTTAATCACTTCACAGGGACATTTTTGCTTCTAAGTTGGGTGATTCTTTGCTTAGTGCCTCCTAGACTGCTTTTTTACTCCACACCATAGTCTCTAGTTTCAAAATAACTGTATTATCATGCACTATATCAGCAGTCTGTGTGGTATCCATGAACAAGTATAATTTTAGGAAGAATATACTGACATAACAATTACCATTATTTCAGAGTAACAATAGCGTATTTTGCTGTGTCAGGATTGGATATTCTCGGTTCAGTCTCAACAATGACATTAGATTTGAGGACAAGGATAATAGAATGGATTTATAGACTTCAAGTACACCCTAACAAGGAAAGTAAGTACTGATTTTCAATATTTTTTAAAAGTGTATTACAGTAGGTAATGTGCAGTTGCATACTCACTTATGGACGTGACTCTGACTGTACCAATCTTCTACATTGTTGACTAGTATAAGTATTGAGGTAGGTTCATATGCAGGGTTGTAAGTTTGTGTTAAAAATCAAGAATTTTCTCTCAATTATTAGCACATTTTATTTAAACAATGGACTATACAACTGTAAAAATATCATAACCTTTCTGCAACACCATATATATACATATATACATATGAATTTATCTCCATATCAGTAATTAGTAAATAATATTATTATTGATATTTTTTATAAGCACAAAGTTATTGTATAAAATTATACATATGTTAACTTATATATATATTGATACATATATATTGATATATATTGATACATATTAATGATACATATATTTTATTGCTTTTCGAAGCAGTCTTCATTCCTTTCTAAGCACCTTTGCACACTATGGAACCATTGACTGAAGCAGTGAACCCACTCTTCTTTACTCAGCGCCTTTTTCAAAGTCAGCCGGCATTGAAGATGATGCTGGTTCATAAAATGTATTCGTCTAAGTTTATCTTTTATTTTTGGCAATAAATAAAAGTCATAAGGTGCCAGGTCGGGACTGTAAGGAGGACGACTTACTAACTTATACCTACGATGACGACAAATATTTGATAGTCCGTCTGCCGGAGTTACTTGGAGAGTTGTCGTGATGTAGGAAGATCCTGCTTCTTTGGTGCTCCTGTCTAACACTTTCCAAGAGAACTGGTAAACAACGACTGACATCATAATCTGTAGTAACAGCCTTTCTATCTTCTAGAATGATTTGTGTGAAATCACCTGTCCTTTCAAAGAATGAGGAAATCATCTTTTTCCCTTGACTTCTGGCCTTCGTTACTTTTGTCTTCAAAATTTTCAGATGGAAAGAAACAACCATTGCGCAGATTGTCTTTTGGTTTCGGGTTCGTAACAATATATCCATCTTTCATTACCTCTGACGATATCATAGAGGTACAGCATTCGAGTCCCCTATGTCATACTTTTCAATGTTCGTTTTGATCTACCGTCAAATTATGAGGGATACCTCATAATTTGACGGTAGATCAAAAACGGAAGATCATCGATCAATCGAGTACAAAGCTTTCTGACGCCTAAATGTTCATGTAAGACTTATTGTACTTGACTATTGCCAATGCCTAAAGCTGCCCGAATCTGTTGATATTTTACCCTTCTATCATCTTCTATCATTAGCCTCGCAGTACTCAGGTTAAAAACTTCTTTCTCAAGAATCATCAGTAAGTTTGCTTCGAACACGTTTAAACGCATTATACTAGTTGTCTACAGTGGAACGAGATGGAGCTTCGTAATGAAATGACAATCGACGCCTATCGCAACACTGTTGTTAAATAAGATAGCAACGAAATTGTAATAAATCAATGAGCCAAAATGTTCTCTAGTTATATCCATTTTGATGATTATATACACTTTTTTATATACTATAGTGGACAGACGAACAGACGGGTCACCTGAAGGTAAGTGACAAAAGCCGTCTATGGACACCTGCAACTCAAGCGTCGTAAGTGCGCTGCCCGCCTTTGATGGTGATGAGTGATTGGGGATGCGGGGAGGAGAAAAGAAGAGAAGATGGATGAGAGGAAAAGAAAGAGGAGTGGAGGAGTTGGGCCTCCGGAAACCTCACTCATTTCGGGGAAATGCAACGCAACGTTGCTTCACAACCGGTTTTCTGTGAGGCCGTAGTATCGCACCGATCGAGCCGGCCCAATCGTACCTAAGCTTGGCTCTACCACTGTTAAATTGCCATTTGTTAAAACGACATCATTTTATTAAACATCTACAGATTCTCAAAGAGTTGATAATTAAAAATTTAAATAGGTACATTTTTCACCTGCTGATTTTCTTACTGGCTTATTTTAAAAACTTCCAGTGTGAACCACGTATTAAAAACATGTCTAATAAAAATACTTAATCTTCAATTTTAAGTTGATGTTTGTTTCGTAACATTGTTCCAAGGCAAACCACACATTTTTATTTTTAAAACATGTATAGTGCAACAAATATTCTTATGATTGTTATCATTTTATTACTATCTACACTAATAAAATATAAAATATAATGAAGCTTAAATATTTTTTTATTTTGGTTTATTTGTTTAAACAGGCTAATAAAAGTCTAGTGAGGCATAGGCTAGTAAAACCTATTAAAAATATTTATATCAATTTGCTGTAAACGATCTTTGTTAACTGACCCATCAACTCGAGAGCCCAACAGGTCTTTACAAGTTTTGTCTTTCGAGCAACCCAAAAGTTTATTAATATCCGAAATAAGTTTGAATACAATTGTTAAACACAACAAATGTAAATGATGACTTTTAAACCGATATATTGTAATTTACTTCTACACAACGTAAACGGGTTTAACTTGTTGCGAAATTAAATTTCGACTTTGCGGTGACTTTGAGGTCAAGAGTGCAATACAGTCGAAAACTCGTATGTTATGCTTTCGCGCCGTTTTATTAGGATACAGCGTTTTTTGTCGTGAGTCTAAAATAAATCTCGCTAAATCGGTAAATCGTCTGATCCCAGACTACATATGTACTGATATATTTCCTAATATCTACATGTATATGACATATGAATTATATCTAGGTACAGAGCAAATGACCATGATTTATCTTGAGTGGTAATCAAACTCGCGACCTGTGACTTAGCAGCCAGGTCACTAACCACTAGATTCAGGGCAGTCGATTCGATCGATTTAACAATGAAAATACTGTAGATTACGTTATGTTTCTGTATGAAAAACATTGCTGAGTTGTATTACGTATAAACAGTTACTTCATTATAAGTTAAGAGATTATTATTACGATAAGACTACGTGTAGTCAAAATCGACTTTGTATTGAATAAATAAAGTAAACATTTTTTGTTTCTGTACATTTAACGCCTAATAATATCTTGTATCATTATCTATTTTGCAAATGCTCATTTTATTAGTCATATTTAGACTATTTTAAGTTCTCGTATTTTGTTCGTGTCATAATGTGAACTATTGTGTCCACATTATGTATATGTGAACACCATAGTTTAAAAATACCGCACACTTAACACCTTTCACCTGACCGTAGTCTAAATTGAATTAAAAAAGCAATATCATAATTTTATAAATTCCAATTTTAGTGCCCTAAAGACTCCGACTGATTCCTTTGTCGCGGAGGGCTTCATAAACATAAAACAACGACATCAAAGAACACCCAGATTTGGAAAACCTACTTATGGATCACACAAATTATTGTCTCGTGTGAGACTGAAACCAATCACCCGTAGCTTAGCTGCCAGAATCGAACTACTAGATCAACATGCCAGTCATTCCGTCAGTTATTCACTGAATACAGAGCTTTTGTCTTCTATTACAGATGGTGACATGTCCATGTGTGGTTTTCAAGGCTCCTCGACAGTAAACATAGACCTGGAGGTGAACAATCATTTTCGGTGCAGTCATCTTGCCATGACGTACACAGGTCTGTGTATTTTACTGGCTTTAGGAGACGACCTGTCTAGAGTGAATAGGAAAGCACTAATTGAAGGTGAGTTAATGATGTGTACCATGTGTATGTCTTCTGGCGCTGAAAATACTCTACTCGTAGTTTTAATTTGTATTATTTAAATAAAGATTAAAAAAAAAATGCATTATCTGGGATCTAGGCTTCAGAGTTAAGTTGCCTTTGTACCTGGAACGAACTTATTTAGGAGTAAATTGCAGTAGTGAGATATGAAAACTAAAAAATTGTTATATGATGTTTTGTTGAATTTTTTGAATTAATTTATAGTTAATTAATTGAATTAATTTATAGTTAAAACATTGTCGAGTTTATCTTTTATATAGCATCTGAGTAATACATATGCAAACTAATAGATAACAGGAGTCAGAAAATATTGTATTATTTATTTTAAGCATGCCGTTAATTGTTTATTTATTTTAGAATACGTGAGTGCTTCAGGGTTACTGGTTATAAAAGGATTATTTTATACAAGATGACATGACTGTTCACCAGGATTACATTGATAGCTAAATACTCTATAATATACAAGTACACAAGTAACAAATTGTGTTTCTTTGTGTTTTTATAAAGAGTTAAATCAAAGAAAATTGTATAACCAACTTAACTCTAGTTTTCTATAGACCAAGATTAACTGATAGATAATTAACTATTAATAAATGACTATCATTAAAAATTGTTAAACTGTATTCTTCATTCCTTAATTTGTCGCCGTGAAAGTTCAATATTTACTTAAAATTTAAATGCAATGTAATAAAAATATTTTTTACAAACCGGTTACTAAATTATAGAGTTTACTGGTAACAAACATACAAAAAAACACAACCTACTTGAGAATCTCCTCCTTTTTGAAGTCGGATAAAAATGCTCATTAATTTCGCCTCTCTACAACAAACGCCTCTCTGCATCATGTAAAGAACGGCTTCGCAAGGAAAGTTGAGTTTTTCTAGTGTATGTATGTATAACGTCCGGATGGATTTCATGTCATATCAACGGTTTTAAGGCGTCATTTGAGTGGCTTTAATAGTGTGAGTGACATAGGACGTAAAATTTCAAAATCGCGTCAACAAAAAATAAGTTAATAATAAAAATATATAAAACAAGGTTTCTAATAAAAAACAAAAATTTTTTGCTAATATTTTTCTATAATTTGGATGTAAAGATGACAATTATGTCGTGTGTATAAGCTTGTCCTTCAACTATTTTAGGTGTAAAAGCATTACAAACAGAAGAAGGTAATTTCACCGCTACGCTCTCAGGCTGTGAATCGGACATGCGCTTCGTGTATTGCGCTGCGTGCGTCAGCTACATCCTCGATGACTGGTCCGGATTCAACATTGAGAGGGCCACCGATTATATTATTAAATCAATAGTGAGTATATTCATTTTATATTACTTATATCTGTTTATAAATAGGCAAAGTTGGTTATGTATGTGTATTAAGATACTTTATGTATCTCCATATTTGTTTTATTATCACTTAAACCTTTAACATCTGCAGTACGCCACCATCTACCGCTTATTTCTCCCCGCTGTATCCATACTAAAGTTGGTGTTAAGACTTCGCTCTAAGACCGTCTATTGCACATATCATATAATCATTGTAAATTTTTCCTTTTTTAAGAGAAGTAATTTTTTTTTGTATGTAAGTGTAAGGTTTAACCTTTTATTCTTGTTTCTATAAAAAATACACCAATATTTATGGTGAAGAACATCGTTTTAATCAAAGGAAGATGGATCTGTAGACTATTTTTTGCTTGTATGGAAAGAGAAGGACTACGTGACAGTGAGCAATGTATTAGCGTTCGTCACTATTTGAGCAAAGTTTTATGCTAAGGAATGTCTGAACGAAACTGAAAGAAAAAATAAACATATTTAGTTTGTAATTATAAAAATAAAAATATATTTTTTGCAAAGTTTAAAAGTATATAACAGTGGAAAGAGCCATGCACGAATGGGTCGGCTCGACCGATGCGATACCACGGTCTCACAGAAAATCGGTTCTGAAGAGCATTTCCCCAAAATTAGTGATGTTTCCTGGGGCCCAACTTCCCCGCTCCTCTTCGCTTTCCCCTCATGCCCCCTCTCCTCTTTCCTCATCCCCCCTTTCTTTCCCCTCCCGGCATCTCCCATCCCTCATCACCCTCAATGGCGGGCAGCGCACTTACGACTCTTTAGCACCAGGAGTCCATGGATGCCGGTTGTCACTTACTATCACGTGACTCTTGTGAATTACTGTTAGCTCAGCATTGTATTGTGCTACTTTTCTAACAAGCAGCGATATTATGCGAACACCTTGAGTAAATATTTTATAGAATTTAAAATGGGATGATCCATCTCAAATACTACTGTTACCTCTTATATGAAATAGTTAAGATTTTATACACATGTAGCATTACTTTTCTCAGTTAGAGGGCTCAAACTTCATTCGCAACAACAACATTCAGTTCGAACTGTAGGTGTGCGACCCTGACTGGGTTGAGCTATTGCTTACACTCCCCAATCCATCTGTATAAACAGTATCGCTTTCCTTCTCTTTCCATCGTACCTTTCCTGTCAATATACTCCAAACTCACCCATCTAATTACCATAAGCCCGGATGATGGCACGTAATGGGAATTAAAATCTGCAAAATAAGCGTTAATTACTTATGTATGTATTATAATTATCCTTATATCCATTTTCAATAGAAATATGTCGTAAGTGTGTGCGTAAGGATGTACCTACAAGCTATCGTTTTTATGTCCATGCGACTAGTTTGTATGATATTATTTTTTTCTCTTGACAGAGTTATGATTACGGAATCGCTCAGTGCCCCGAATTGGAGTCCCACGGTGGCACAACCTTTTGCGCACTAGCCACATTGAACCTCACCGACCAAATGGACAAACTGTCCGAACAACAGGTAGAAGGGCTGAAAAGATGGCTCCTCTTCAGACAAGTCGACGGCTTCCAGGGCAGGCCCAACAAACCAGTTGACACTTGCTACAGCTTCTGGGTAGGAGCTTCATTAAAAATACTAGATACCTTACAGTATACTAACTACAGTAGCAATAAAAAATATGTTTACGAAACTCAGGACACTGTCGTTGGTGGTTTCTCGAAATGGCCCGATACCTGTACGGACCCTATGCACACATATCTAGGACTAGCTGGTCTCAGTTTGATAGGAGAAAGCGGCCTTTTAGAAATAGAACCTACTTTAAATATTACTAAGAGGGCCTTCAACCACTTAAAATCGTTACACGCCAAATGGGAGAGCGAATCGTAGTTTCATTACAAATGCTAATTGAATGTCTTGTTCGAAACTTTCTAATTATGAATGCTGGTTTGGTCTGCAAGTGAGGCGATATATTTTTTTTTCTTTAAAACAACTTATTCACATATCGGTAGAAATCTAACTCAATTTAATAAACATTTAACTGGGTCTGTTATGCAGTAATTACTAAGTCAAACTGCGTCAGAGCTACGAATACGAATAGCTTACGAATTTTTCATGATAAAACAATAAACACGAACAATTATTTTTTAAATTTAAGTTGTATGCTCTTTTCACATGCGTATATACATTCATAATTAGAATAGCTTCATTGAACCTTATTTGACTTAAGAATTTTGAGTTACCTACCGAAATTGTCGTAATCTAAGTCTTTATTTTATACCAGTTATTATGCTAAAGTATTATTACTATTGCATAATTATTTTATTTACTTTAACATGTTAGTGTGTACTTAAAGCAAAGTTTATGAAAATATAGGTGCTAATATTTGAATAGGTATTGATTACCGATGTCAGTGAAGGACAACGATTACAGCTGCGTACACACAGCGGACGGAAAGAAGTGTGTTTTATTTGTACACAGTTGTGAGTTATTGACCTTAACACATTGTAACCGTTCGTACACAAATCTGCGGTAATAATTAAAAATAATCCTGTGCGATTCACATCCACCTATAAGTTTATTTTTGTTTCCCTTTTTGGTGTAGCCACATAAATTATTTTAACGTAAGAGGAAGTTAAAAAAAACAAACCCAAATGTGATATTTCTTATTGTAGTATATTGACCTGGATATGTAATCGGTAACAATAATAAACAACTTGTAATAACTTATTGAATAAAAAGATACATGTTTTGAGTATTTAGTAGTAATTGCTATTGCCTCCGTTACCCCACTTACGGTTATCAAGCTTTAATTTGATTTTGATATCTTAGCGACGCTCCATCGTTTTATCCCTCCGCAGTGTGTAAGTAGCTTATTAATTAGCATTATAGTACAATATGAGAATATTTCGAGATGTGCCATGTGCCGTTGAGTTTAAGTAGTTAGGTCTTTAACAAATTATTGCACAAATTAATTGTAAGCTAACAGTAACAAAAAACAATATGTTAAGGCTCAGTTTCATTGTTTCATATTAGATACTCATGTAGATTGTCATATTAATAATCCGTGTTTTTTTTTTCTTAATTGATTTTGGTATAAAGTATTACTAGGTACTTTGTTATTTATTAATTTCTTTCGATATAATGTGACTGTGCCTTAATACGCATTGCTGTAGACCAATTTTGTATTCAAATTTAAAAAGCACTAGTGATTTACAAAAGTGTGTATTCCTGTGGGAATATAAGAGGGGATACTACAGGGAAGAAAATACACTGAATTCCGTTTTTTTAAATAGTTTGCTGTGTTAATATATTGCTCACTTACTAGACGATAATGGTTAACATACGTACGGAAATATAAGTAATCTATAGCAGTTGTTTCAGTTTCAGAATGTTAATGATTGTCTAATTTTTCCTCGTTTTCCGGCTTATACAATCTACAATATTGGGTTGAGTTATCGTCAGTATTTGACGGACTTCGAAATGAAGGATTTTCTCAATTCGGTTGTATGTTGATTTCTGTAAAAATAAATGAAAACAGTTGTACTCGAGGTTGTTCCAGTTTAAATTTAAAGACAATATACAACCTCTAAAGAGGAAAATTAAAGAGATGAAGAATGCAGCTTATTACGATTTATCGTGACAGGCATATTGAAATCTGTTTTATACTTTTAAAAAGTGAATTTTACTATACATATCCTGTACAGGTATTTGCAATGAAAATATATATTTGCTAGATATTCAACTGTCTAATGTATTTCTTGTGTACTATATATTCTAATCTCAATACCGCCACATAATTAAATTGCTATTACGATAATAAAAAAATGATAATAATGTAAAGATTATAGTTTTGATGGTTGATATCTAATGATATAACATCGATCCGAATACAATCAGAGAAAAATAAGGCCTTTTCCATATCATACCATAGGTAACGTACTATGGTACCATAGGTAATACATTAAATCACTTATCTGTAATATTATATCGTCAATTTACAGATTATGTGATTTAAAATATTACCTGGAGGCTTATTTCCGTATTTACGATGATAAATATGTGTGTATATACTCATATAAATATGTATGTATATACACATATAAATATGTATGTATATACACATATAAATATGTATGTATATACACATATAAATATGTATGTATATACACATATAAATATGTATGTATATACACATATAAAAAAAACTAGACACAAAATTTATTTTAAAGGATGGCTTAACCATTGAACGTCTTTAAGTGTGGCAGTAAATTAATCATTTATTTCAGAGCAAAAGCTGTTCATCAATACTCTTTTTTTTATTAGTATGTTTTTATCGTTATATACTGTGAAAATAGCATTTATTATAATTTTATTATGGGTCTGGAACATGTTCATAAAACATGTGTATACGTTACTAAACTCATTTACTTTTAACAATTTTGTTAAATTAGATTTAAGAATTAAAAAAAAATATTCAAAGGTAAAGTGAGCAGTTATCTTGGATTGCTATCGTGCTATACAATCAGAAGAAATATTTTTGTATGTACCGAAAGCACCAACAAAACTGTTTAATAATTAATTAAAATAAGTTTTTTTATAAACAAAATCATCATTTTGTTACCATTTTTTTTTGTTTTGTATAATTCTTTATCTTCCTATATGTATAACTGTATAAAATATTTGAGAAGCATGTTTTGTACATGTATGTATAGTTTTTCGTAAACTTAATACTTATATCATAAAAATATAAACCTTTATAATAAAAACGCAAGCTTACCTGGTTTAATGTTAATACATATTATACTAAATTTTGCCGCCGCGTTGCCATTAGTTAATACTCACGTATGGGAAGAAATATTGTTGATTTATGTAACTTGGTGATATTTATTTAGATGAATCCCACACTGATAGCGAATTTCTACAAGTAAATAGTTCTTGCATCCAACACCAACTTACTTATATCACCAATTTATCTCCCTGTACTCTACATACAATGTATTCAAGTAATTTTCTTACTTTACTCACTGTCATTCTCGTGTATACCTAATGATGTTCCCAAGCAGGCACACTCCCAGTCAAAACAAAAATGAAAATGGCTGAGGAGACAGAAATTGATTTTCTTCAAAAGTTTTAATATAATAGACGTATTAGAGGTCGAATTAAAAGTTTTAATATCATTTATGTAAAAAGTCAATAAATTATATATAATTAAAACATTTTTATGTGCAGTTTTTGTGTAAATAAGTCGTGGTTCAAATTTGGTAGTTGGACTGGTTCATGTTTTATAGATACTGAGAGGCATTCTGTGCAGTAGCTGTCGCTGCTAAGATAATTAGACCTTCGAAGATTAAAATACTTTCATTATTTTTACTACTAAATATGTTAGGAACTGTTTAATCAATAAGTTTGTGAAAGTATAAATTATCTGCTGTCAGTATTTTGTAAGCTGTCAAAAATCTCTGTCAGTATTTTGTATAAAATCTTAAAAGATTTACTACTATAAAAAAACTAAAAAAGTAAGTTTTAAAAATTTAATGGAGGGACAAATAATTTACACATTTTATTTATATTTATTATGTGCATTTATTTTACTTGTTTTAAAATTGAAATATAATGAACGTTAAAATCTGTTTGTTTTTATTTTTTTTAGCACCCGAAATATGTAATAAATAGTGTAATATTAATAATTACCTAATGTTCAAGGTCAAAACATTTAGGGGAGCCTTTTGTTGACGTTTTTAGATCAGGACACCTTAAATAACTTAACTAAGTAACTAACCTAGTAAGGTCATGGTTTAGCTCACTTAGCAAGTGCAGCAATGAGGTTTCACAGAGCAAACCAATATTTATATTTATTTATTTACCATTTTACAAAACCATTTACAATTGTTAATTATAGTGCATTTTAAAAACCACAGGTTTGTAAAAATGCTACATCAGATGCTACATCAAGCGAAGTTGATACAAACCAATTTCTACAGGTAGGCATGTTATTTTATGATACGTTTATACGCTCGCCGAGGCATGCATAAACTACTTAACCGATTTTCATGAAATTTCTATAGAACCAATCGGAAAATATATCCTTACACATAAAAAAGGCATTTTTCAAATCGGTTCATTAATGACGGAGTTATGAGGTAAGGAACATAGAAACTTCCTCTTTATTTTAATTCTGTTAATAAGCATTACAATTAAAACACAATTGAGTCACATTTGTGTCTAAAAGTTAGCGAATGAGCATAGTTTTCTTCCTACTACTCGTGGGTCTGGGTGTTCGAAAAAAAGATACTAGAATTTTGTCTTCGGCGTGTGATAAAATACAAAATACTTATAACTTTTTAATTTATAATAGACGTTAAAAAAATACAATTGAATTGTTGTCTGTTACAGTTTCTATCGATTTTTAACATTCACCATCTTCTGTGTCTAACTTTTCGCTTTCTTTGTTTTAGTTTATACTTTAAATAAAAATATGACAAACCAAACGTAATGGCCGACTCTCTCTACATGTAGCAT
This sequence comes from Tyria jacobaeae, assembly GCA_947561695.1. Lineage (NCBI taxonomy): Eukaryota > Metazoa > Arthropoda > Insecta > Lepidoptera > Erebidae > Tyria > Tyria jacobaeae. Next base: position 9,675,581 of record OX387221.1, read on the forward strand.
TATACTTGATCACGAGTGAGTCAAAGCACGTAGAGTTGCCCTGTAAGACGTATAATCAACATAGTGTTTTTTCGACTCACTACACCTTAGGGGATATAAGCCAAAAAATAAGGGTCTATAAAAACCAATTTCCTCACGTAGTGTATAATTGGTACATACCAATAAATAGGTAACTACCTACCCTACCTACCTAAAGGCGAAGTTGTTTTGACACGAAGCATATTCGAGTGACTGGCGTAGCGTCACTAATTAGAATGCGTCTCGTAATTCTATTAAGGTATTGGATTCTGAGGTAAGTTGTGGAATTAACACGACGCAGTTCCTTCTGACTGATCTGTCACATAGAAGCGTGAAATTGCTACGAGCTGAAGACGTGAAAGCTGCCAGCTTGCTTCTGCTACAACATGCAGATTGACTTGTATTTTTATTTAATTATGTCACTAGTTCAGTAACTTCGAAATGTAATATTAACGTGCATTCAGTTGACGTATCACAACGAAGGCATTGACGAATTCAATTAAATTCGTCAAACGTTACCGAGTTAATTATTAGGTAAGAACATTATTTACTAATTGCCGATACAAACTCACACGCACTTAAATCCATAAATTCAGAAATATTAGCTGCTAACTTTCAGAATGAGTAGAAACTCAGAAGAATATACAAAAAAAACCGTAAGAGTGCGCCGACCTCGCGCACCTAGTACTTGTATGTATCTAAATAGGTATTACTCTTATCTCTGGAATCGATCCTCCAAGGTTTTTTCCTAAAGCCAATCTTAGTTTTTGCAGTCAGGGTAGGTATAAGCAACTCACCGCAAAAATATTGAGTTAATGTGATAACTTAACCTAATAATGGGTTTCGGATACTTTACTTGTGCTGTAAGACTTGACATAAGTATTTGATGATTTGTATTTGAATTTTAACTGATATCTTCACGCGTTCTGAAGAAAAGGGGAGTTGACAGACAGGCGGACGGACTACAGCGAGTGATTCTATAAGGGTTCCCTATTTATCTTTTGCGGATCAGAAACCCTAAAATAAGTAGATTTTAAAATAATACTGTGACATCTAAACAGATTTTCTAATTTGTTTTATTAAGCCAAGTCTATCTAAATTAAACTGCTATGACTGTATGTATGGGCTACTTCTACCTTTCCTCTTTAATGTAAAGATCTGAACTTTGGAGCGTCTACAAAGTATTAAAGTACTTAATTATTCTTATATATGTATATACAAATCGCCACCAGATATTAACAACAAGCTAACTCGATTTTAGTTTATTATGTCAAATGACATATCGTAAGGTCTGTAATCCAATAAAAAATACTACTGAAATTCCTTAAAATCATGAATTTATAATTTGAAGACTACGATAACTGAATGTTCGTTTGGAAATCTCCCTGTATATAACTCCTATAACTATTATAATTGCAACAACAAAATTGAGATGGGAGAGTGGCGACGTGCAATTGACGCCACTGAAGAGCGGAGAGGTGTGGCTGGCAACACTGAGTTTTGGAAGGGCATTTAGGGATAGAGTCTAAAGCAGTGTAAAGTGATTTTGGGTCTCTCTGCGTTGAGAGAAGTGGTGTAGGAGTAATAATAAAGTGTTATAGTACTAGTTCATAGTATTAAATTAGAAATTTGTTACTTCTACGTTCTTTATATAATATTAGCGATTATTATATATAATCAATAAAAACTTTTGTCGACTAAAGTGACAGAAATTCAAGTTCAACCTGATGATTATGGGTTATTGGAAAATAAATAGTTTAGGAGAAAATTCATTGTTTTAAGAAGTTTAATACGCGTTTAGAACATGTTCTGAAAAAGCTTAGGAATGTGTGTACGATAAACACAAAGATTTAGATTATTACTGTTATAATAGTAATATACCGGTAAAATTGCTTAATATTTATAAAAATCTATTAGTTCGTCGCAAAGTGAGGAAGACTGAATGTTTCTTTTAAGTGTGAGTTATTTTTTATTTTAAATTATCTTTGTTTTACTATAGTTGTAAGTAGTATGATAATAAATAAACATGAGTAAATAATGTAATTAATAAACTGTGATTGATTTTATCTCCTGATAATATGACTTAAGAATATATAAAAATCAAATAACGTTGGTCTGTCTTATTGAAACTCGTAACGGCCCGACCGATTTGAGTCGTATCCACTAGGACTAGGACATATGAGCTGGTACTGGAACTCTCCATCGGCTTGTTATTAGTGGAATGCAGGACTGCACGGATGGCGTGGTTTTTTAAGTGGTCATCTCGAAACCACACTGCCGCATCGAGTGTTGTGGGTACGATTTCCACAAGGGACAACACTTTGTGCAATGCTCAAGTTGTTGTTCTTAGTGTGGGTGGAGTAAAGAAAAATAATATTTGTGTACCGGGCTATTTATTATAATGAAATGCATAGAGCACTTAGAACCATGCATGACTTACGACTTGCAGCCTGCAAGAGACATACTGGTGATTATTTAACTAATAATTTAAAAATGATTAGTGTAGTAAAATCAAAACAACTTCCCAAGCGGTACGCAAAGGGAGGTTACAGGATTTTTTTATTTACTGACTACAAAATTTATACTAATGAACAACATTTTATTAAGCAGAATTTATGCTTAAATCTTTATAGTTTATACTAAAATCTTTATAGAAGCTTCCCAATTACCCAGCAGAGTACAATGTGGTCATTATCCGACTTCAGTGATGGTTTGGTGGGGTGTTAGCTATCAAGGAGTGACTAAGACATACTATGTAAAAAAGGTGCTAAAACACGACAACAATACGATTCTTGTGAATAATTGTCCTATCCTACCTTTTAACAGTGGTAGAGCCATGCTTAGGCCCGAATGGACCAGCTCGACCGGTGCGATAACACGGTCTCACAAAAAACCGGTTGTGAAGCAACGCTTGCGTTTTATTTAACCGAAATGAGTAAGGTTTCCGGAAACCCAACTCCTCTTCTTCTCTTACCTCTCCCCTCATCCCCTCTCCGCTGTCCCATATCAGCCCTCCTCTCTTTTTTCCTCTCCCCGCAACCCCCATCCCTCATCATCTTCAAAGGCGGGCAGTGCACTTACCATCAGATGATCCGTCTGTACGTCTGTCCCTCTATATTATAAAAAAAGCAAGACTCAGCTGAAGACCGGCTAGTCCCGATCTTAATTCTCTGGATTGTGGTTTATGGCCAGTTTTAAAGAGTATGGCATGCTTTGAACGCCATGATGATTTGGAGTCCCTAAAATAATGCATAAGATAGGCACTGAAGAATTTTCCCATAGAGAGTGCGTGTTTTTATTGATAACTGGCTTCAACGTTTAGAGGACTGTATTAAAGCTAATGTAGATCATTTTAAATCAGCATCATATATTTTTAATAGTATTATATTAATGTATAAAGTAACACAAATTGCAGTAATACATGTTTTATTAGTCTTTTTTTTGTGTTTTTTTTTATGTTTACATCCGGCTAACTTTCCTATATATTCAGATCATATGACAACAAAATCTGAAAGCAAAATTTTAATACATTGAAGATTTAACAATTTTCTTTCAAATGTCTCTGCTCTAAAATTTAGTCTTATGTTATATTAATATAATTTTCATTTACAATTTGGTTAGACTAACTTAATAGAAGGATGTTATAGGTCAAACAGGTCATTCGATGGCCCCCCATGGCTAGAAACGACGGGGAGTACGGAGGAGAGGAAGTTCCACCCGTCGCGGAGGCGGAGATATGGGCGGCTGTTCTACGGATCCGCTCCAAGAACACCGCCCCCGGGCCAGACGGGATTCCTGCCCGAGTGTTGGCCCTGGCCCTTGACCACATGGCAGACCGCCTCAGGGAGGTGTTCGACGCTAGTCTAGTGTCCGGGCGCTTCCCTGATTGCTGGAAAAGCGGGAAGCTGGTGCTTTTAAGGAAGACGGGACGGCCTGCCGACTCGGTCGCGGCCTACAGACCCATTGTGCTGCTGGACGAGGCGGGTAAACTGTTTGAGAGGGTACTCTCTGCCCGCATCGTCCGGCACCTGAATGAGGTCGGCCCCGATTTGTCGGACGCCCAATTCGGTTTCCGAGCGGGTCGTTCGACGATCGGAGCTGTATTGCGTCTGAGAGCCGTGACCGAAGAGGCGGTGAGCTGTGGCGGCGTGCTGTTGGCGGTGTCATTGGACATCGCCAACGCATTCAATAGTCTGCCATTCAGTTGCATAAGGGAAGCGCTCCGCTATCACGGAGTGCCACAGTACCTGATGCGGCTAGTAGCAGACTATTTAGAGGAGCGTACCGTCGTGTACGAGGACCGAGATGGAAACCTGAGTCGTCGGCCCATGTCGTGCGGTGTTCCGCAGGGGTCTGTCCTTGGACCACTCCTGTGGAACATGGGGTACGACTGGGCCCTTCGTGGTGACTTCCCCCCTGGGCTGGGAGTAATCTGTTACGCCGATGACACTCTTGTCACAGCCCAGGGGTCGAACTTTCAAGAGGCGGCATGCCTGGCCACAAGAGGAGCCTCTCTGGTGGTCCGGCGCATCGAGGCACTAGGTTTGCGGGTGGCCCTGGACAAGACGGAGGCCCTTTTATTTCATGGGCCCCGTCGTGGTCCACCTGCCGGTGCCGCCATCATGGTCAACTCGGTCCTCGTACCGGTTCGGGCCCATATTAAATATCTGAGGTGGCTCTTCGACGAGCACTTCCGGCAGCTTGCCCCAAAGCTGGTCGGCGCTGCGTCCGCTCTTGGGCGCCTTTTGCCTAACTTGGGTGGTCCCAGCGTCGCTACTAGACGGCTGTACACGGGGGTTGTTCGGTCAATGGCACTATATGGTGCACCGGTGTGGGCGGGGGCTCTTACCGCCCAGAATAGGGCACGCCTCTGGCGCCCTCAGAGGGTTATGGCGGTTAGAGCCATACGCGGTTACCGCACCGTGTCGACGGAGGCGGCGTGCGTGTTGGCCGGAACTCCCCCGTGGGACTTGGAGGCGGAAGTGCTCGCTGAAGTTTATCGGCGGACGACTGATTTCCGGGCGGGTAGCAGCAATCGGCCCCCGCCCGAAGAGGTACGCGAGTGGCGTGAGGCCGCTCGCCGAGCCACGATGGCTCGTTGGTCGTCCCGGCTGGAGGCTCCACGTGCTGGCTTTGCCGCCGTGGAGGCGCTCCAGCCGGTCATCGTCGAATGGGCAGAGCGGCAGCACGGGACTCTTTCTTTCCGACTAACGCAGGTCCTTTCCGGGCACGGCTGCTTCGGAAAGTACCTGCACTCGGTCGCTAGGAGGGAATTAAGTCCCGCCTGCCACCACTGCGACTGCAGTGAGGACTCGGCTCAACATACGCTCGTGGATTGCCCCGCTTGGGCGGTTCAGCGTCGGGTCCTATCTGCAGTCATCGGAGAGGTTCTCTCGCTACCGGCCATCATACGCTCCATGGCTGGTAGCGATAGGAATTTTACCGCGGTCGCAGCCTTCTGTGAGGAGGTCATCTCACAGAAGGAGGCGGCGGAGCGGGCCCGGGAGAACGATCTCCAATCGGACCCAATTCGCCGCCGGCGAACCGGGCGGCGTAGGCGCGCTTACCAGCGCCTCATGCCGCCCTGAGTGTGACCGCGGGTGGTCGGGACGGGTTTGCCTTTCCACCCGCTATAGTGGCCAGCCGCGAGGAGGCGACGTCCTGGTGTGCCTGGACGCAGCCTAATTGAGAGTTGCAAGAAGGTGGTGCCCGCGATTGCAGGCAGGCGCTAGGAGGGATCCGGATGTCTTAATAAAGCTGTTCCCGGATTCCTCCTATTTTAGGCGCAATATGGCACACCGTGTGGTTTTAGTCGGTCCGATTCCGACACACCGTCTCACCGAAAGCCCCGGTGGGATGAAGGCCCGAGGGGGTTTCCACACGTAAAAAAAAAAAAAAAAAAAAAAAAGGTCAAACAGGTCATGGTCGCGTGTCTTTAACACGAAATGGCTGTTGCCGGAAAGTCGGAGCTCTAACCGAATATTATATAATGCGAAATAGGAAACAAAACTTTTGGACGAATAAAATTTTTAATTCAAATACTTTTTAGAGCTGTTGTAGTTATATATTATGTGTGTTATTTCATTACATTTAAAGTTTTAATTCGAATCAGTACTTTGGATCTTTTAATGAGAAAATTATTTTTTTTGCTGTTAAACAATGCTTGCAGTGTGTGACCCAGTAACTGAGGTTAGAGAGTCGTTGACCCCCTATACTACAAATAAAATACCAACAACTGTTTCGCTACATTATCAGGGTTTCTACATTTAACAACTTAACGTTGCCTGTTTTTAGAATTTAGGAGGTAAGTACTTCATTATCCTCTTGAAATAACGGCTCGCATAGATACTAGTATAGCTTTGCTCTGGCAGCCTAGACTAGACTTACTGAAGTATTAGTGATGGCTGCTATCTCATCCGACCAGTTATACTCCTGACGCTACGTGCAGATGAAGTATAGCGAACAGAGGTGTATATTACCACTTTTGTACTATTCCATTCTATGTAGAATAGGTATATTGTTGCATCGTATCGTTTGCATATAGGTAAGTATATAATGGTAGTATGTGTTCAAAATAAGTTGGTAATACCTGGTTGTAATTATACTGTTTTGCACATATCCATACTTGTTTGGTAATAAGAAAGTATTATAGAGTAGTCGGACTTTTAAAAAGTAGACAACCGACTTCAATGCGTATATGCGTATGCAAATAAAATGTAAGACTTATATGGTTTTCTCATGGATGCCATTGCTAGAACCTAACTCTCATCTAACTACCCTTGAAGTACATCCTTTCCAATAAAAATAGAATCATCAAAATCGGTTTACGTGATGTTGAGTTATTCGTTCATTTGTCGCACAAACAATTAATGAAAATATAAGACTTAAATGGTATCATCATGGATGCCGTTATCAGAACTGGACCAAATTGAAATGGGACCACACATTCCTGATTAAAAAATAATTTATATTTAAAGTAATATACTTAATTAACATAATATAGGTACAATTCTATTCATAGGAATTTTAAAAGCGTTTAAATAAGTCATCATGTTTAATATGAAATAAGTGAAGTTGATCAATTGATAGACCTAAATGTAGACCTCTGTAGATACTCAATAGATGGCGTTATACTGTCTTTCATAATCGCGGTATGGTTTCGTTACCGCCACTTGCATAGAACACTTTGTTTTATTTAATATATTGTGGATCAAGATCGGAATACAGTGCAGTGGTTTTATTTCACTAACCCTACTCTAGTGTTCTCGTTTAGTACAATACACCGGTCGACCGCAGATCGCGACACCTAACGACGTGTCGAACACATCAAGTTATTATAAAACTAATATATTATAAAACAATACTTTGAAGTAGGTACCTAGTTACTTTATTAATATTTTTTGACATGTCCAACACACTTAGAAGCAACTAGGTTAAGTTAAGTAACTTTTGTCAAGCATTTGGGACACCGAGGGTTAAAACTAGTCTCTTATAGTTTACTATGGATACTTTTTTTTTCAAGTACATATGTCGGATTAGTCGGGGTCGTTGTCAAGGTGCCACCATTGCGATGGCTGCTCCAATGATACGGCTCTTCACACACTGGCTGCATGCCAAGCTTGGGTCAGTCAGCGCTGTGATCTTGTGGCGGCAGTCGGTTCTGCGGGTAGTCTCTCGCTCCCGACCGTGATTCTGGCCATGGTCCGTAACGAGAGCGCATGGAACGCCGTCGCTTCCTTCTGCGAGGAAGTGATGTCCTCAAAGGAAGCGGCGGAACGGGAGAGGGAACGCAATCCAACTCTCTCTGTCCGCAGAAGTGTGTGTGTGTGACCGAGTGAGTTAGGTTACCGAAGGCTCAAACCCTTTTCCCTTCTTCTCTTTCTCCTCCTTCTTCTCTCTTCTCCTCCTTGAAATACTAGTGCTCCAGGGCGGCAAAAGTCACTTACCTTAATAGGTGACCCGTCTGCTGCCTAAAAAAAATCATATGTTAATAATTTTAAATACGAGTAATATATTTACATGGAAAGGTTGATGATCGATGAGTAAGTATGTATATATGATATCGATTACGTTGTGTATGCGTAAGCTGATAGTGCACATGTATTTTATTCCAAATACAATAGTAATGGGGTAAGCGTACGCCTTTATCGGCTTTCCTACTCTCTTGGCGTAGTCCCGAACTCATGGAAGACAGCTCTAGTGAACCCAATTCCTAAAAAAGGAGATCGCTCGGATCCGTCCAACTACAGACCCATAGCCATCACCTCCTTGTTATCCAAGATAATGGAATCCATTGTTAACTGCCAGCTCCTCCGGTACTTAGAAGACCACCAGCTCCTCAATGATCGACAATACGGCTTCCGTCGGGGTCGTTCAGCTGGTGATCTTCTCGTATACTTGACTCACCGGTGGGCACAGGCGATCGAGACCAAGGGGGAAGCGTTGGCCGTTAGTTTGGACGTGGCGAAGGCCTTCGATCGGGTCTGGCACAAAGCGCTCCTTGCGAAGCTTCCTTCCTATGGGCTTCCCGAGAAACTGTGCAATTGGCTCACCAGTTTTCTTACAGACAGAAGCATCAAGGTCGTTGTTGACGGTGCATGCTCCGACTCCAAGTCTGTTAATTCTAGTGTCCCACAAGGCTGTGTGCTATCACCCACGCTGTTTCTTCTGCATATCAACGACATGCTGCAGATTAGCAGCATCCATTGCTATGCAGACGATAGCGCTAGTGATGCCCTTTACACCGGCCGCGCTAACATTTCTCGGGTAAACGTCATCGAAAGCCGATCCAAACTTGTGTCTGAAATCGAAATTTCTTTATCAAAAGTTTCAGATTGGGGTCGACTTAACCTAGTCCAATTTAACCCCACGAAGACACAGGTTTGCGCGTTCACCGCTAAAAAGATGCCATTGGTCGTATCACCTCAATTTGAGAGCACTTCCCTAACTGCATCAGCCAGTATCGGAATCCTTGACGTCGATATATCAAGCGAAGTCCAGTTTCGCGGTCACTTAGAGAGTAAGGCCATATTAGCCTCGAAGAAGCTTGGTGTGCTAAACAGATCGAGACAGTATTTTACTCCGGCCCACCGCCTGCAACTTTATAAGGCGCAGGTTCGGCCGCACATGGAATGCTGTTCTCATCTCTATGCAGGTGCACCCCAGTACCAACTTCTGCCTCTTGACCGCATTCAACGGAGAGCACCTCGCATCATCGACTGCCAAGATATTTCTGATCGACTTGACACCTTGGCGTTGCGTAGAGATGTAGCTTCACTCTGCATCCTCTATCGCTTGTATCATGGGGAGTGTTCAGAGGAATTGTTCGGACTTATACCGGCTGCTGGTTTCCGCCATCGTCCTACGCGACAAAATATCCATCCCCATCACCTGGACGATTGGCACTCCACCACTGTGCGCTTCTCCAGAAGCTTTTTGCCTCGCACAACCAGCTTATGGAACAAATTGTCGCCTGCCGTATTTCCGAACCGATACGACCTTCAAACCTTCAAGAAGAGAGCGTACCTCTACCTAAAAGGCCGGCAACGCACTTGTGACTCTTGAGTTGCGGGTGTCCATGGGCGGCGGTAGTCACTTACCATCAGGTGACCCGTCTGCTCGTTTGCCCCCAATCGCATAAAAAAAAAAAAAAAAAAAAGGTTAATATACAAAATTCTGCCTCTAAACACATAGTTTAAACTATCGTTTTTGAGTATTCTTATTCCTGCACGTCTTTCAGAGGAAGCAAAAAGATTGTATGCAATAAAAAGTCCCATAAATAAAATAAGGAGAAAAAAAATGTTTAAACTTAAAAAGGTATATGAAACATAAAGATAAGTAAAATAACGTCAATATTATAACATTAAGCGGTGATCGCGTAACACAATAGCGCAGCGGGTTTTAACACCACCCAGTGAATTTTACCATCGTGAATGACAAGCATCTACCTTAGCTAGAGGTGTTTACAAAATTACTAGCAATTTGTGACCACTTGCTTAAAAAAATATATTAATTTTAGCTACCACAAACATACAAAGAATAGGTATGTCAGTTTTTGTATTCTAAACTGATTATATTTTATCAGAGATTTTCTCTGGTCCCAAATCTAAGCCTACCTCTGAACACAAATAAGTAATTTACAATTTAGCCCCACGGAGTGAGCCTACCTATTCATCATTTAGATTTATAGCTCTTATCTAGCCGATTTGTTCTTGTTTAATTAATGGAAGTAAGAAAATTTCGTCGCGCCGTTTCATGAACATTGCCTCATTATTTCGTTAGGTCGGTGTTTTCGGTAGCCATTACTTGGCCTTCATGTTGTGCAGTGTTTTAAATGACCCGTAGAAATTAATTTTATATTTCGATCTCCGGTTAGTGTTCAAGTTTATAGGTTAGTATTTCTATAATAAATCGAAATAAAACAACATCGTTATTACACCTTATTATATATACTATATCATTGTCTTTATAGATCCATATCCCATAGGTGCCCTGAGTTCATGCAATATCGTGCGCGGTCACCGCACTGTATTGCTTAACCACGTTAATCAGTTGGAATGCGGAGTTTCTACTAGCCATTTCTCTGAGTGCTTATCAAGTGCACCAATTAACATGCAAACTAGTGCAATTCATCTGATAAATTAAGAGGATATTTTAGAACTGTCAAAAGGATATAGTTTTTATTAATAATGAAATAAGTTAATATTTAACCTAATTTTATTTAAGTATCAATTTCAGTTTTATAATATATATTTTATAGTTAAAAGTTCTATCAGGTTTAAAACCAAATAAAAACTACTTTTAATAAATAATTTATTGCTTAGCAGTAAACTTAAATCTTCACTCATATGTCGTTACTCATCGTACTAGACTCATCGTACTAGACTCATCGTTACTAGAGATATGTATTTTTTTTAATGTTGTATACTTACTTGTTTTTTTCCATTCCCTTTTGGAAAAGATTTGATGTTCAATTACAGTCGAATATCGTACATCTTCGTTTTCGAAATTACAAACACTACAAACCCTAAAATATTTTTCAAGCACAACGTAGATAATATAGCTCTAATAAATTATATTTGGAAGCAACAAAGTTGAGATCGTCATATATGGTAACGGGAACAGGGCCCACTGCGTCGGAACTGTTGGCCGAATGTAATCACAAGTTAAATTAATAACTTGCCGGTCACCATGTGGTTTCAGGCTCTTTGTAACTAATAATGTAACTAAATTTTGTATTTATGCTATTAATATAAGATTATATTGATATATAAGTGAAAACTTTTGAGGCAATATATACCATTTCGTTTATTTAAATTTGTAGAAAATACCTTAATTTGTCTTTTGTGAATCGATTACAATTGTTCTTTTAAAGGAATAAAGGAAAAAGGATCTAAGGATGAAAAATTAGGGAAGGAATTAAAAATACAGATTGCGGATTTAAGTCACTTTATACATACATATATTTTGTTTTACTATATCATATCTAAGAACTTTCAAGTCTGATGACTGTTACATGCATTTTAAATAAAAATAATCCTTATCTAAATGAATGAACTAATAAACAGAATCGGATCTAGCAACTTTATCGGGGAATTAATAAAAAAAAAAAACCTTAATTTCAACTGATAAACTCAGAGGTATTTTTGAATTCTCAAGAGAGGAAATCGGTCAGACTACGTCAGTCGTGAACCTAGATGCCTGCTCCAATACGTAGATTCTATGGAGAATAACAAAAACTCCAAGGAAACTCTTTATCAAATATTTTATACAATTTTCTTGTTACAGTTCATAAGTGCAAAGAAAATAAAATAAGATGTGAGGACAATGCAATTTAATCAAGTACTCTATGTTAAGTAATAGCAGTCCGGAGAGGTTAAGTGAGGGCCCCATTGTAATCTAGAATCTAACGTTATCCCTAAGAAAACCGTTTCATTTACAAATTCTAATTTTTAGTTATTTAGTAAGACTTCACTTGCACTATGTCTGACTTAAGGCAAAGATAATCTTACAATTTTAGTTCTTTTCTCATTTAGTACAAAATTATTGGCAGTAAACCAATCATACCGAATGCGTCTTAGCTTCCTCCCAGGCAGTATAAATATATTTTAACAAAGTAATACCGCCGTCAGTTGTGCAACGCCCTTTAGTAAAAGCGTAGTGTTGATGCATTTGATTGAGCATAATCTTTTCGAAAACGTTTACAGCTCTATAGGTATTGGCATTTTTAGTGTCTCTGGATTTAAAAACCTGTATGACTTTACTTTGTTTGATGATTCGGGGATCAAATTCAAAACTTCATTGTAAATCAACAGCAAATAAAAGATAAAGACCAGTGGACGATAGGAAAAAACCATTGACAGAAAATACGTTGACAAAATTTATTCTGAACCGAAAATTTTTATTTTTATTAATTTTTTGTTTCTTAACCTGCGTCAATATGTAAATAGCGTTTATTTGAAAACCATTTAACTTAAAAAATACTTTATTATTATATTTATGTTTTTTGTTTTGAATTTTGTCCATTTATATTACCTTTAAAGTATTGAATGTCTCTAAACTCTGCGATCCACTAAGCAGCTTTCGACTTGCCCTTTCATTTGATATCCATCTCGCATATTGAAACAAATATGAAATCTCGCACATTGCAGTATTCTATTACTCAAGCCCTCTCATTTAATACCCATATTAAAGCGGTAGTTATAAAAAAAAAACACCTGCCATTTTGTCTTCAGCCATATTGGATTTTTTTTAAAGTATAAACTATTCTACTAGTCAAGCCCTCCATTTGAAACCCATATTAAAGCGGTAGTGAAAAAAAAAAATCCCCTGCCATTTTGCTGGCAGCCATATTGAATTTGTTTTTTTTTTATAGTGTAAACTATTCTACCAGTCAAGACCTTTTGTTTGATACCCATATTGAAGGGGTTGTGAAAAGAAAAATGAACCTGCCTTTTTGTTGGCGGTCATATAAGATTTTCATTTTATTTTTATTGAGAACTCTATTCCGCTAATCAAGCCCTTTCATTTAATACTCATATCGAGGTAGTACTCAAAAAATATGCAATCCGCCATTTTGTAGGGGCGGTCATCTTGGATTTACAATGACAACGAATGTATTAAATTATATTGTCATCAGAACTAAAGGTGAGTACCCAATTTCAGATCAATCCGTCAACAGGAAGGGGGTCAAATTTCAATTACTGGATTTGACTCAAATAAATAAATAAACAAACAGGTTAAGCTAAGTATAACCGTTTAATGATATAAACAAAGGAGTACGCACTTGTACACTATATAAATAGTTTTGGAAAATATACAAATTCAAGATGACAATGACTCACTCCCAGTTTACATACATTGGGAGAGGTCTACATTCAGCAATAGACGTTATAATTCTTACATTAGCCAGAACTTACTTTATTTCGTGTTTAAACTCCCACGGGTTGTCCTCACCGGAGCTAACGGTGAAGCAGTATGAACACGTAGTGACACCGTCTCAGGCCTGCTTCTGCTAGGGTAACAGTCAGCCTTTTTTTCTTATTCTTCAAGGCTGATAATGAAAATAATGAATGACTCACCTCTAAAAGTGGCTAAAATGTATGTCAATTCCGCTGCACTAATCTAACATTTGAATCTATGTTTATATTCATGACAAACTTGATGTAAAATAGATGATGAAAGTACAGATAGGTATCCATTTTCGGTACAATGCTACAGGACCTGCACATGTTTGATTTAAAAACGCAACACAAAATACCCATAATGTAGAATGTATAAAGTTTTGACGATAGGAAGGTGATGACGATGATGGACCGTTGTTCATCATCATCATTTCAGCTGAAGAACGTCCACTGTTGGACATAGGCCTCCCTCATCAACTTCAAATTTATCTTTTGTGGTCTTGTAACATTGGCGGGAGATAAACCCCGATAATTTTGTAATTCAATTGATAGTGAAGTTATAGCTACGGTCTACACGGCCTGATAATTGTCAGTGCAGAGTAAGTTACTGATATTAACTCTACAGGTTTATCTACCAATTGCACGGATGATGCAGTGGTTTAGTGGCTCTCAGGTGTAAACCTTAAATTATTTTTCTCATTCTGGGTATGTGTCCTTTATTTGAATGTTATAAAGTTAACGCGTTACAGGAATTAATCATAGTGCAGGAGTTGTCGTTTTAAAGGAATAGAGAAGAGTAAGATTTATGTTTAATTTTAAAAAGTTTTTAATAGAGGACTCGCACGTCCCAGCACCAGCCTTTTTGAGTTACAGGTGTGCGCCCCTGATTTGCTGGAGCTATTGCTTATACTTCCCAATCCATCTGTTTAAGCAATATTTCTTTCCTTTCTTTTCTATCCTCCTTTCCCTGTCAATATATGACAAATCTTTCCATCTTATTCCCAAAAGTACCTACACGGATGAAGGCAATAGGCTTGCCACAAATTACGTAAATGGGATTAAATTATTATCAGCAAACATTTGGCGTTAATTACGCCTCCGCCTGCACCTTCGGGGAAACATGTATGTATGTAATTTTACTAAGTACAGTTTTAGAGTAAATGGTGAGAACAACTTGATAGATATGAAAATGTAAAGCATACAATTACAGGGATATGAATAAAAATAAAACAGATTTAATTGTCATATGCAAAATAAGTGTGGTATAGAAAATTATGAAAATTGTTATACACATTAGTGACGTCACTGAAGAATTTGCTGTCATTAGTGTCATTAACTGTCTGTCATACCTTTATGTTTAATTTTTTTTGTATTGCGATCGTCAACATATAATAAACTTATCTAATATAATATCTAGAACAGAAGTTTCAATAACATGCCTTGGGCTCATTTAGTTATAGGCAACTACATCAAACACAAGCAAAACTTGTACCGTTTTATACATTGTTTATAAGAAACATTGTTTTTCAGTGGTAGAGCCATGCGTAGGCACGAATGGGCCGGCTCGACCGGTGCGATACCACGACCTCACAGAAAACCGGTTGTGAAGTAACGCTTGCGTTGCATTTCCCCGAATTGAGTGAGGTTTCCGGAGGCCCACTTCCCAATCCCCCCTTTTCTCTCCCCTCATTTCCTTTCTCCTTTTTCCCATCTCCTCATCCCTCCCCTCTTCTTTCCGCTCCCTGTATCGCCCATCCCTCATAACCCTCAAAGGCGGGCAGCGCACTTGCGACTCTTGAGTTGCAAGTGTCCATGGACGGCGGTGTCACTTACCATCAGGTGACCCGTTTGTTCGTCTGTCCCCCTATAGTATAAAAAAAAAACAATCGACTAAAATGGTGTAATATTATTTTTACATTACATTGCATCGTTTATTTACTTCCTCGAAATGTATAATATGTATGTATAATATACATATATGATATTTACTTAACTCTCCAACCAACGTGAGCGGTTAAACAAATATGCTCTGATAGTAAGTATTCTATTTAAGGCTCTAATTATGTTCTTACGTATACAACACTAAATTTAAATGTAGACTAGATAGTAGTAATGTAGAATAAACACACACAAACACAAATAGACAGAATAAAGTAGCTAAATGATTTATTATAATTACCGGAGGCCCTCCCCTCTTTCTCTATGCGATTCGTGAGTTGTAGGTGTCTTTGGGCGGTTGTAGTCACTTAGCAGCAGGTAATCCGTTTACTCCTTTGCCCCCCATTAAATGAAAAATAAAAAAGGTAACTCTTACATCAAGATTATGCCTCCCTTATATTTAAAACACAAACAACCGTCGTCGGTAAGGTAATGTCAGTTATTTTACCCCAAACACATTTAAAACTTTTGTTTTATTGCATTGGATCCAGCATATATATACTATAGGGAATTAGGATATTTTAATGAGATCAAAATTTACGCATATTAATAAAAGCATCTCTTGCTGTTATTTGTTGTTTGTAGGTATTCACTTTACCTTTAAGTTTTAGTTTAAATATGTATTCCATTTTTTATACGAATTAAAATATTGTATTAGTCTCTAAATTATTTTTAAATTGTACCATCTAATCCCTACGGTTGACCTCAAGTTCTATTAAACGGTGTAGAGCAAAGGAAGCAGTTGAGTGTCCTTACAGCTTCACGTTTCTTTGTCCATTTAGTAGTCCTTCCTGAGAAATGGACGTTTTAGTAAGTGATAAAAGGCAACTTTTATTTAAAAGGACTTGAATGTGCTCTGAGAGCCAACTTTGTTGTGTATTTTTGCCTTCAGAGTAGGCATTTCCTTTGAGTGTTTCCTTTTTATTTACGTTAGCACGCAGAGGAAATGGAGAGTTTCATTATGCTCGCCCATAACTCTGAATTTCTTTTGTTTTCAGTGATAACGAAGCTGGAGTTCTTTAAAAAACATACTTAAGACCTTTACCAGATTCTCGAAATTCTACGAATTTAGATTACACAAAAAATATAATCTATGACGACATGAACATTTCAGCTTAAAGCCTGTATAAACATAAGCTCAAGTATGATAAACATATAAGTAATAAAAAATGAGAGCCATTTTCTGAATTAAATAATATCCCATAATACCATTTTGACACAATTCTTAAACGGATTAAAAAAGAAAAGAAACCTTTTTTAATTTACAAATATGATTGTAATATTTACTTGTTTATGTAAATGTGTATACTATTTACAGTTTATAGAACACTGCAGTACTGAAAATAAATAAATATCATTTATTTATATTCAGTACTATCATTTATTTATATTCTATGCAAATAAGTAAGTATAGGTACATAAAATGCTTGTATTGTAAACTCAATTTTAGGTCTCTCTACAATCTCCAATACCATTGTGATGTCAAAATCAAATGACTAGTTACAAAAACAATAGTGAATTATATAATATTGTTTTATTATTCGGTATATAAGATTTACTAAACGTATCAAATATTACATAATAATGTCAAATTACATATTTCGGTATATGACTTATGAGTAAGTAATTTAAATGGTTATCATTATTCTCTTTTTATGTAAAATTATAGATATCTACAACTATATTTAACTTAACAACAACCAACAAAACAATACCCTAACTGGGATTGTGCTGGCTCTGGACTTATTTTTTGCTGTATTTTTATACAATACTATACACTATAATCTGTAACTGGGGAAAAAAAGAAAATATACTGAAATAAGGAAAAACACAAAACAAAAAATTAAATAATATGTTACCCTACATGAACTTGGCGAGAACAAATTTATTATTACGACGCTTTCGTGATAGCTACGTAGATTTTCTTATAATATAATTCTAAGTATATAAAAAAACGGAGTGATGCGAATGAATGATAGTCTTATATTCTAGTATTATACCAGAGTATTAAACTATCATTTACACATGAAATATAGTCTAATACACTTACAGGTATGTAAATAAAATTGTTATGTGTAAGAAATGAATGACACCTCACTATTGCTGCGGTATTAAAGAACACACAGTCAGGACGAACTTCAGACTTACATGCAACAGTAACGTCAATTCCCTGATAAAAACATGGGAAATATAAAATATATATTAATAAAGTATGGGATTCAGTTAATCATAATTTATTAAGAAGTCCTCATTAATCGAACAAAAACTAGGTTCCGTTGGTTTGTCGAAATTCCACTTTAGACATCCTTTATCCAGACCCCCTAAGGCAGGGGTGCTCAAACTTGAACTGCTGGCGATCTACCTCAATATTTTTAGACTACTTACGATCGACTTGAGAGGCTGCAAGTATGTGTGATGCAGGGTTGTCGTACATACACGATACACCCTACCTACCTAGGTAGGGTGTACCGTAGCATATATAGATATTAGCTTTCCGCACAATTTACATTATCTTAGTCAAGGTTTGGGTTAGGTTTACTTAAGTTCTTCTCTACAATATCAATGAAAAAACTCCTAGTTATTCAAAATTGCGAGTTTATTCGTTGTTACAAAACAAAAGAGTTACATATGGTGTTAAACTCAACTAAGGAGTGACTTTGGATCTTGAAGCGTGGCACTGCATGTCCTCAGCATACTTTTCATAAGATGGTGCGTAACCACTGAGTGCCAATCGCAAGCATGATGACATATGATCGTCAGTTAGTCGATTGCGATATTTTGACTTAATTATCTTCATTTCAGAAAATGCAGACTCGCACAAGTAAGTTGACCCAAACATTGCCGTCAGTTGAAGGGCGATTTGCCTTAGATTCGGATATTTATCTTCAGATATAAAACACCAGAAATTTGTATCAGATGCTGTAGCTTTGAGATGTATATCTGATATAATCTGCACCAACTCATTTTCAGCAGAACATGAGTTCATATTAAACTGACTTGCTACTTCAGTGGTTAATTCCTCAATGTTTTTACATGAAAAAGGATAACTCATAAATGATGCTATATTTGCCAATTTACTGCAATCATAAAAACGCATTTCGAATTGTCCCAAAATATTTGATAATTCAGCCTCATACGTATCATAATTCAACTGAGGAATCCTTGCTTTCAAAGACGGAAAATGTTTCAGATTCTTTCTTTTCAGTTGATCTATCATAAGTTGCAATTTACTTTTGAATGCGTTTACTGCGCTAATCATCTCAATAATAGTTTTTCCTTTACCTTGAAGCTCCAAGTTAATGGTGTTTAAGTGCATTGTGATGTCAGTCAAAAATGCCAAATCAGTCAGCCATTTTTCGTTTTTCAACATCTCAGTGTCATCACCTCTTTCGTCTAGAAAAGCTGTTATTTCGGGCAATAATTCTTGAAACCTTTCTAGGAATTTTCCGCGACTCAACCACCTGATGTCCGTGTGAAGAACTAAATCAGCGTGTTCAGCTGACTCCCTATCTTCCAACTGCAACTTAAAGAGCCGCCGTTGCAAGCTACGTGCACGGATGGAATTCACAATTTTTGTTGCAATGCCCATAATTTCCTCCGTGTTTAAAACTTTTGAACACAAAACTTGTTGATGTATAATGAAATGGAATGAAAAAAATGAAGGGAATTCTTCATTAGCTCGACACAATGCCACAAAACCGTTCTTGTTTCCAGTCATTGCTAGTGCTCCATCGGTTGTAATGCACACTAATTTATATATTGGTAGCTTGTAGTTTTTTACAAAATTGATGAAAACGTCATATATATCTTCGCCACGGGTCTTCCCCCTCAGAGGAATGATTGTCAAAAATTCTTCCTTAGCCAACATGTCATTGAATACCATCCGAATAAAAATACACAGCTGGGCAGTGTCTGTCATATCGGTGGATTCGTCGAACTGTAAAGAAAAGTATGTACATTCCATGATATCATGTTTTAGTTTATCTTCGATGTCCTGACTCATGACTTAAATACGCCTTGTGACAGTCGGATGAGATAACTGAAGTTCTCTAATAGCAGACATGATTTCTGTTTTATTTTTAAAATCTCCAAATAAAGTCTCACCCGCTTCAATAAATGCTTCCTTCACAACCGATCCATCTTCGAATGGTTTCTTGTGTTTCGCCAATATATGAGATATTTTAAATGACGCGATCGTAGCAGCTTTTGATTGTTTGGCTGGTCTTGTGAACATGGTTTGTTCTTTTTTCAAACAAGATATCAAATTACTTACTTTTCGTTTTCTTAATTCACTCTGTGGCGGAAAACCCTTTTCATAGTTTTTATGAACCGTTTTATGATGCCTCTCTAAGTTACCACGCTTAGGTATTGCAACTGACGCACGACAAATAACAAAAATGCACTTATCCTTCACCATACAAAAGAAAAATTCTTCCTCCCAATCGTTATTAAAATAATACGTTTTAGAATTCTTCACTGCACTCATTTCGCACTATTTAATAATTGCAAAACTTTGTATCGACGTAGTATCGCCTTCAAGTTACAATTCAGAATGACTCCAATTCCTACAGGCGCAACATTTATATCGGCGTGAACGAAAGTCTCGAATGTTCCAGTCAAACGCGCCGCCCGAAATGGCCTAGTACAGTCTAGTCTAGAAACAACGCTGCTTTTCTTTGACAAGTACCGCGCGTTCCTTTGATAAAGCCGCCTTTTGCCGCAAGCAGTGTTATTACGTAATAAATTTTTGTAGTTTAGTTACCTACTTATTAAAAAAAAATTTCTTCTCAAGATCTACTCAAAAAGCACTCGCGATCGACTGGTCGATCGCGATCGACCGTTTGAGCACCCCTGCCCTAAGGGATAGATATGTTTTAAACACTCACATTTTACCAATTCGTATTCGGTACCACTAACGTAAACGGGGCAAGAATATTCCAGTCAATCGAGCAGTGTATGTCTGTATACATACTGTCTGATAGATAACAGTCCGATCCCTTAGTCACTTTTGAGGATACCCATGGAAACAGATGGGGTGGCTATATTCTACTTCACCGAGAAGACAACATATGTATTTTATCCCCTTGATCATATTAAGGTTACTGATGTGGATTGCTGTTAAATCGCACAAGTGTGCCATAAACGCGTTGCTTACAGCCTTCTACGACATGGTATCTGCGATTTTCTCACAGAAGACGGTAGAGGCTGTATAATATTATATTTCAGCAAAAACAAATAATAGTTATGAAATGAACACAGGTGAAATAATGGGGTTCAGCCTGACTGACTGACTGACTAATTACTTCTTTAAATATGAGCCTTGACTTGAAACGAAAACTAGCAATAACAAACTATAGTTCATTAAATTAATTATATTTTATTTATAGGTTTTATGATTTGCCGTGTTATGATATGTACTGAGCTGGTCTGATGATTTAGTTGTGTAAGCTAAAGTAAATACCACCGCGCGAGGTATGTTTTTATGATAGTGTTTGGTGCTGCATAATCAAGTAATGGGAATTAAACTAGTCGAGGGCAATATCTGGGAAATCGAGGGAATTATTAATAATTAATATAATTGAATTACTTTCTTATAATGATAATTGATAATGAGATAACTAACAAATTTTTACTACTAATCCTATTTGTCAGTTTTGGTGTAAAATTAATTGTCTAGACGCTAAAGCCAAGAACCTCTAAAAATAAATAAATTTGTTGACATTAATCTTAAAATATTAGTGATTCATTATTATAAATTGCCCTTTAACATGCTTTGTGTGGTTTTTAAGCCGGAAAAATAAATTTCTCAATAGAATATATATATGTAGAATGTATGATATAAGCATTTACAAAAGTAAGGGAAGCCTAAAATAGATGTGATGATAAGATACATTTTCTTTTTACATGTATGTATTCAAAAAAATGAAATGCTCAGTTAATCGAAATACATTTTGATTAATCTTGATTATTAGAATATAAAATATTCTTTTTGAATTTTGAATTTTGTTAGTTATGTATATATAAAAAATAAGTTTGAAATAAGTTTGAACTCTGGTTGATAGTGCATTTAAATGTATAAGCATGAGAATTTTCTATATTGCTTTAAGAATAAATACTGTTATGATACCAATAACTAATTACACACAGAAAGTAAACCGTTACATTTATAAGACATTTTCACACAGTTTCTTTCTCATGTGATCAGGATTAATACATTTAACAAAACTACCACTGATTAATAAAATATTATTGCAGTAATGTGCTTGTAGTTTGAAAAAGTCATATACAATATGTTGTACACTGCTATGACGATGTCTAGATATGCTCTGTTCTTGTACCTTAACTACAGCTTACTAACAAAATTGCACTATCAAATTAATTATCAGCCAATATTGTACTGCAGACCTCAGCTGGATAATCTACCAATGCACGCCATAGCACCTGGTCCTTCTGTGCCTTCCGCATCTAGTAGATTCCATCCGCCTTTTTCAGGTCTTCGGTCCATTTGGTAGGGGGACGTTTTACCTTACGTTTAGAGTGATTCATACGTCATTTTAGTCTATCTAATTAAAAATAATGTTTTGTACTTGCCATTTTGTTACTAACTGGTATTTTTAGCAGATATTTTCTTTGCAGGTGTTGAATTCCTAATACTGTTTGTTGAAATATTTTGTTGGTAGTCTTAAAGGCCAATGTGTCAAAACAAGAGGCGAGAGCTCTGGCACTTTTTCAGGACACGAAAAATGCATTTGTGATTCTGTCATAAACGTTTCTTAGCGGGTTTCAAAGCGTAGCTCATACAGTCGTAGGTATACGACTGTACGTGACACTGTGGATGTGCTAACTTCTACATTCAACATAAATGTACTGTGCATTTCTTTATTCCAGAAGGGGTAAGCAGAGGTGACACGAAGGCCCATATTTGCCAACCATGATTAAGTCCCATTTATTTAATTTTTATTTCAATGTTTACCTATCACTTTTTTTTTCAGTTAATATTGAAAAAAGAAACAGTTAACGACGTACAAATAATGTAGTTTTTTTTTGCAATCGAATCATTTTTTGTTATAAGTACACTTATACTAATAATTGGGTATATGACAATGTTATATTTCCAACATAGTACAGCTCCATTCCTTACATACTTCATAATAATTTATCCTTTATACATGCGGTGTTAAGTATTTATAATATAAAATTTGTTGAATCACCGCATGCTTAAACGAAAGACTTATAAATGAAATACATCTATATTTATATGGAGTTCTATAAAATTAGCCATATTCAGCACTGGCTGTAGTCTGCACGGACGGCAAAGTGGTTTAAGTTAAGTAGTCGCTTCAGCAATACACTGCCGCGTCGAGTGTTGTAAGTTCGATCTCCCACGGGAAAACACTTTGTGTTATTCTCAAATTGTTGTTTTGACTTTAGGTGTCCTTTATCTTCTTTATTTGAATGTTTGTAAAGTCCCCCGTAATACAGGAGTTAATCATAGTGCTGGAGTTTATTTAAATTGACCTAAAACTAAAATTAAAAAAATTAATAAATGTAAAATAAATACTATTTACAAACATGGGGAATTCGTTTCAAAGTTCAGTAAATTAAGAAAAAGAGATACATGTCTTATTGAAACTTAACATATTTCTATTATGAGTTTATTTTCTTTTCCTATATTTTTAGTTTCTTTTCCTGCTATTAGGTGCAATTATTATATTTTTTTATTGTTAATGAGTCACAGTATTACAATGTAAGTAATTAAGGTCATTTTCACTTACTTACGTGTCACATTGAATTAGGCATGTTTTCTTAAGCCTGGTTTTTACATTACATCTAGAGAACGCCTCGTTTTGCTTACTGTTAAATTTTAAATGTCCAGTACAATTTATGTCAAATTTCTACTGTAAGTAAGCAAAACGAGGCATTCATTTAATATAGAAGCCTGGCATTATAGGAGTGTTTTTCTATTCCACCTCATCTATCAAAAGTACTGTCCATCATTATTGAGTATATCCTGTACTTAAAGGTATTTTTTATACATACAGACAGCTTTTAAATTTATCGTTTCTAAGGCAGTCTAGAGAAGTTAGTCTAATAACATTCTTCATCATTCAGCCTTGAATCTCATAATAGGTAGATAGATAGATGCTCTTTATTGTACACGTTAGATATGAAACAAAAAATATAATAATAAGTTAGTACAAATGGTGGCGTTATCACAATCTGCGATCACTTCCAGATAACCTGATGGACTATACTGTAAAGCAGGGGTGCTCAAACGGTCGATCGCGATCGACCAGTCGATCGCGAGTGCTTTTTGAGTAGATCTTGAGAAGAAAAAAATTTTTAATAAGTAGGTAACTAAACTACAAAAATTTATTACGTAATAACACTGCTTGCGGCAAAAGGCGGCTTTATCAAAGGAACGCGCGGTACTTGTCAAAGAAAAGCCGCGTTGTTTCTAGACTAGACTGTACTAGACCATTTCGGGCGGCGCGTTTGACGGGAACATTCGAGACTTTCGTTCACGCCGATATAAATGTTGAGCCTGCAGGAATTGGAGTCATTCTGAACTGTAACTTGAAGGCGATACTACGTCGATACAAAGTTTATTATTAAATAGTGCGAAATGAGTGCAGTGAAGAAATCTAAAACGTATTATTTTAATAACGATTGGGAGGAAGAATTTTTCTTTTGTATGGTGAAGGATAAGTGCATTTGTGTTATTTGTCGTGCGTCAGTTGCAATACCTAAGCGTGGTAACTTAGAGAGGCATCATAAAACGGTTCATAAAAACTATGAAAAGGATTTTCCGCCACAGAGTGAATTAAGAAAACGAAAAGTAAGTAATTTGATATCTTGTTTGAAAAAAGAACAAACCATGTTCACAAGACCAGCCAAACAATCAAAAGCTGCTACGATCGCGTCATTTAAAATACCTCATATATTGGCGAAACACAAGAAACCATTCGAAGATGGATCGGTTGTGAAGGAAGCATTTATTGAGGCGGGTGAAACTTTATTTGGAGATTTTAAAAATAAAACAGAAATCATGTCTGCTATTAGAGAACTTCAGTTATCTCGTCCGACTGTCACAAGGCGTATTGAAGTCATGAGTCAGGACATCGCAGATAAATTAAAACATGATATCATGGAATGTACATACTTTTCTTTACAGTTCGACGAATCCACCGATATGACAGACACTGCCCAGCTGTGTATTTTTATTCGGATGGTATTCAATGACATGTTGGCTAAGGAAGAATTTTTGACAATCATTCCTCTGAAGGGGAAGACCCGTGGCGAAGATATATATGACGTTTTCATCAATTTTGTAAAAAACTACAAGCTACCAATATATAAATTAGTGTGCATTACAACCGATGGAGCACTAGCAATGACTGGAAACAAGAACGGTTTTGTGGCATTGTGTCGAGCTAATGAAGAATTCCCTTCATTTTTTTCATTCCATTGCATTATACATCAACAAGTTTTGTGTTCAAAAGTTTTAAACACGGAGGAAATTATGGGCATTGCAACAAAAATTGTGAATTCCATCCGTGCACGTAGCTTGCAACGGCGGCTCTTTAAGTTGCAGTTGGAAGATAGGGAGTCAGCTGAACACACTGATTTAGTTCTTCACACGGACGTCAGGTAGTTGAGTCGCGGAAAATTCCTAGAAAGGTTTCAAGAATTATTGCCCGAAATAACAGCTTTTCTAGACGAAAGAGGTGATGACACTGAGATGTTGAAAAACGAAAAATGGCTGACTGATTTGGCATTTTTGACTGACATCACAATGCACTTAAACACCATTAACTTGGAGCTTCAAGGTATAGGAAAAACTATTATTGAGATGATTAGCGCAGTAAACGCATTCAAAAGTAAATTGCAACTTATGATAGATCAACTGAAAAGAAAGGATCTGAAACATTTTCCGTCTTTGAAAGCAAGGATTCCTCAGTTGAATTATGATACGTATGAGGCTGAATTATCAAATATTTTGGGACAATTCGAAATGCGTTTTTATGATTGCAGTAAATTGGCAAATATAGCATCATTTATGAGTTATCCTTTTTCATGTAAAAACATTGAGGAATTAACCACTGAAGTAGCAAGTCAGTTTAATATGAACTCATGTTCTGTTGAAAATGAGTTGGTGCAGATTATATCAGATATACATCTCAAAGCTACAGTATCTTATACAAATTTCTGGTGTTTTATATCTGAAGATAAATATCCGAATCTAAGGCAAATCGCCCTTCAACTGACGGCAATGTTTGGGTCAACTTACTTGTGCGAGTCTGCATTTTCTGAAATGAAGATAATTAAGTCAAAATATCGCAATCGACTAACTGACGATCATATGTCATCATGCTTGCGATTGGCACTCAGTGGTTACGCACCATCTTATGAAAAGTATGCTGAGGACATGCAGTGCCACGCTTCAAGATCCAAAGTCACTCCTTAGTTGAGTTTAACACCATATGTAACTCTTTTGTTTTGTAACAACGAATAAACTCGCAATTTTGAATAACTAGGAGTTTTTTCATTGATATTGTAGAGAAGAACTTAAGTAAACCTAACCCAAACCTTGACTAAGATAATGTAAATTGTGCGGAAAGCTAATATCTATATATGCTACGGTACACCGGTTTAGTAGTGGTAGAGCCATGCTTGCTTAAGCACGAATGGGCCGGCTCGACCGGTGCGATACCACGGCCTCACAGAAAACCGGTTGTGAAGTAACGCTTGCGTTGCATTTCCCCGAAATGAGTGAGGTCTCCGGAGGCCCAAAATCCCCCACCCCTCTAATGATAGCGCTGTTAACGAAAAGGATACCCCAGGGGGGTACCAGCGCTAGCGTTGGAGAATCCCCCCCTGGACGTCCACCCTCAGTACGGATTATGCCTGAGCGTGGACGCCCAGGCTGCCCCTCGTACTCTGGGGGGGGGGGGGGGGGCTCAACTGCGCTCTCAAAATCTGCTCGGGGCAAGAGAAGGCATACCATGGCACCCCCTGTCACGTTTACCGTGGATTTTTGCAACATTAGGGGCTTACATTCCAACCTCGACACTGTCCACCACCACCTTGAGACAGCAAAGCCGGCCTTGCTCTTTTTAACCGAGACGCAGATATCATCTCCAGTGGACACATCCTACCTCTGCTACCCTGGGTACGGACTGGAACACTCCTTTGTTCCTAAGGCTGGTGTATGCGTGTACGTTAGAGATGATATCACTTCTCGCCGCCTCGGCAATCTTGAAGGTAGGGACCTCTCCATCTTATGGCTACATGTAGACTGCGACGACCATCCCCGCATCTACCTATGCCTCTACAGGTCCCATAGCGGTGATGCCGAAACGGACCGACTCATCGACCACGTCCAAATGGCTACAGACTCAGTGCTCCAGCAGGTCCCATCCGCAGAGATCGTGATTCTTGGCGACTTTAACGCCCATCACGCCGAATGGCTTGGTTCGCGCAAAACCGATCATGCGGGAAGATCTGTTCACGATTTCGCCTTGGCATATGGCTTGACGCAGCTGGTAGCAACGCCTACGCGAATCCCAGATGCAGAAAGCCACGTGCCTTCACTGTTGGATCTTCTGCTGACCTCACATCCTGACGGCTACAAAGTATCCGTTGAGGCCCCTCTTGGCTCTTCGGACCATTGCCTGATTAGGAGTATAGTGCCACTCGTTCACTCGCTGCGGCCGCGAGTTACAGGCAGTCGCCGCGTATGGCACTATAGGTCAGCAGACTGGGATGGAATGAGAACATTCTTTGCATCCTACCCATGGAGGCAGGTTTGCTTCTCGCCGGATGATCCCAATGTCGTTGCTGACTCTGTCGCGGATGTTGTGCTTCAGGGTATGGAACTTTTCATTCCATTCTCCCTGATTCCCACAGGTGGCAAGTCCCAGCCTTGGTTTGGTCGAACCTGCAAAGCGGCGTCCCGCCGAAAGCAGGAATGTTACCAAGCATGGGCTAATGCAGCGACAGCACGGGATGTAAAGACCAGCACATTAAAGAAGCAATTTAACTTTGCCTCCAGGTCCCTCAAAAGAGTAATTGCTGGGGCGAAGTCGGCTCACATCGGCAGAATTGGCGAGAGACTAGTTAGTCTCCCCTCCGGAACTCGTGCATTCTGGTCTCTTGCCAAAGCTGTCCAGGGGAACTTTTGTAAGCCATCCCTTCCACCTCTGCGCATAGGAGATAATTCGTTGGCCCACGACGCTAAAGAAAAAGCCGATCTTCTGGGCAAACTCTTTGCATCCAACTCGACCCTGGACGACGGGGGAAACGCACCGCCGACCATACCGCAGTGCGAGACCCGCATGCCGGAAGTCCGGTTTACACAAAGGGCAGTGCGTAAAGCGCTTCTTTCCCTCGACGTTCATAAGTCGAGTGGGCCCGATAGAATCTCTCCTATCGTGCTGAAGACGTGTGCTCCAGAGTTAGCACCGGTTTTAACGCGCCTTTATCGGCTTTCCTACTCTCTTGGCGTAGTCCCGAACTCATGGAAGACAGCTCTAGTGCACCCAATCCCTAAAAAAGGAGATCGCTCGTATCCGTCCAACTACAGACCCATAGCCATCACCTCCTTGTTCTCCAAGATAATCGAATCCATTGTTAACTGCCAGCTCCTCCGGTACTTAGAAGACCACCAGCTCCTCAATGATCGACAATACGGCTTCCGTCAGGGTCGTTCAGCTGGTGATCTTCTCGTATACTTGACTCACCGGTGGGCACAGGCGATCGAGACCAAGGGGGAAGCGTTGGCCGTTAGTTTGGACGTGGCGAAGGCCTTCGATCGGGTCTGGCACAAAGCGCTCCTTGCGAAGCTTCCTTCCTATGGGCTTCCCGAGAAACTGTGCAATTGGCTCACCAGTTTTCTTACAGACAGAAGCATCAAGGTCGTTGTTGACGGTGCATGCTCCGACTCGAAGTTTGTTAATTCTGGTGTCCCACAAGGCTGTGTGCTATCACCCACGCTGTTTCTTCTGCATATCAACGACATGCTGCAGATTAGCAGCATCCATTGCTATGCAGACGATAGCACGAGTGATGCCCTTTACACCGGCCGCGCTAACATTTCTCGGGTAAACGTCATCGAAAGCCGATCCAAACTTGTGTCTGAAATCGAAACTTCTTTATCAAAAGTTTCAGATTGGGGACGACTTAACCTAGTCCAATTTAACCCCACAAAGACACAGGTTTGCGCGTTCACCGCTAAAAAGATGCCATTGGTCGTATCACCTCAATTTGAGAGCACTTCCCTAACTGCATCAGCCAGTATCGGAATCCTTGGCGTCGATATATCAAGCGAAGTCCAGTTTCGCGGTCACTTAGAGAGTAAGGCCATATTAGCCTCGAAGAAGCTTGGTGTGCTAAACAGATCGAGACAGTATTTTACTCCGGCCCACCGCCTGCAACTTTATAAGGCGCAGGTTCGGCCGCACATGGAATACTGTTCTCATCTCTATGCATTTGCACCCCAGTACCAACTTCTGCCTCTTGACCGCATTCAACGGAGAGCGACTCGCATCATCGACTGCCAAGATATTTCTGATCGACTTGACACCTTGGCGTTGCGTAGAGATGTAGCTTCACTCTGCATCCTCTATCG
This sequence comes from Tyria jacobaeae, assembly GCA_947561695.1. NCBI lineage: Eukaryota > Metazoa > Arthropoda > Insecta > Lepidoptera > Erebidae > Tyria > Tyria jacobaeae. Next base: position 9,704,570 of record OX387221.1, read on the forward strand.
CTTGTATCATGGGGAGTGTTCAGAGGAATTGTTCGGACTTATACCGGCTGCTGGTTTCCGCCATCGTCCTACGCGACAAAATATCCATCCCCATCACCTGGACGATTGGCACTCCACCACTGTGCGCTTCTCCAGAAGCTTTTTGCCTCGCACAACCAGCTTATGGAACAAATTGTCGCCTGCCGTATTTCCGAACCGATACGACCTTCAAACCTTCAAGAAGAGAGCGTACCTCTACCTAAAAGGCCGGCAACGCACTTGTGACTCTTGAGTTGCGGGTGTCCATGGGCGGCGGTAGTCACTTACCATCAGGTGACCCGTCTGCTCGTTTGCCCCCTATGGCATAAAAATAAAAAAAAAAAAAAAAAACCCTACCTAGGTAGGTAGGGTGTATCGTGTATGTACGACAACCCTGCATCACACATACTTGCAGCCTCTCAAGTCGATCGTAAGTAGTCTAAAAATATTGAGGTAGATCGCCAGCAGTTCAAGTTTGAGCACCCCTGCTGTAAAGTATTAGGTAATGGTGGTGCATAAAGAGTAAAAAACTATATAAACAATAATAAACAAAACTAAGAAAAACAAAAATAAATAACTGAAGCTAAATAAAAACAAACAATTTTACAATTAATAACAGTTAATATATACATATACAGACACACACACAAATACATATACACATATATTCATAAACATATGCAATAAACTGTTATTACTAAAATAGGTAGTGTATCATAATACACTTATTTTGAACTAATTAACTAATCTTCTATTGTATCTGTGTTTTGTGTTTCTGTTCTAATATTGAGTGATGTTAAATCAGCCGTAACAATTGTATGTTGGGTATTTTGAGTTTCTGTTATAGCAATATAATGAGCTGGCTAGGAGTAATTATAGTTTCTTTTTTAATGTCAATCAAAGCTTCTATAGTCCGGCAACATCGTGTGCGATCGTCCTGCGGGGTGACAGACGGTGGCGTGGATGCGGTAGCACGTAATGAAGTGCTACCGCATCCACGCTACCGTCGCGAGATTTATCCGGTCACACTCCGGATAAATCTCGCGATAAATTGTAATTATTTGTGACGTAATGTAAAAGTAAAGAAAAAGGTAACTAAAATTGATTTATATTGTTCTTAGTTGATAACAAAGTAATAGCCAAAATATTTACTTATATTAGAGAATTTTAGTAATTTCTATGTATATATAATATATACACATACATAGTATCGCTAGAGCAAACTTGATTTTAAAATTGTAGCATAGAGATTCTGTTTGTCTCGAATAACTTTACTTGGTTACTAATCGTAGAACGCTAAGATCAATATTCAAACATGAATATGATATCAAAAACAATAAAATACCCTTAGTACCTAGACCGGGTATGTATATCTGTAGTATTAAATCTTTTTATACGGGATGTCGACGTCTTATCTATAAAGCTACGTCCTTACTCCCCCCCCCCCACTGCATGTGTGTTTTGACCCCGATAAATTGTCAGCACACGACTTATTGGTATTAACAGTACCGTGGATTAGTTGTAGAGAGGGATGGTGACCCGAGTGTATCTTAAAGGCTGGGTTAATGGGAGCAAACCGGAACAAACGATGCTCATTCGTCTTGGTAACGGAGCAGACATTAGGTATTTCAGAACCGGTACTAAATGTTTTTGTCCGAGTTTTATTTCACCATTCTGTTTTAGTATGTGCTTAAATGTTTTTATGTCAGTTCGTAAAGATCTTATGTTTCCTCTAGATACATAAGAATTCGTATGTATATGTAGTTCATAAACTGAAATTAAAACACATATTCATAAACAATAGTTTAAATTTTTTAAAGAAATTACATTTTATATGATTGCAGTTTATCATAGAGAAAATTATGTTAAAATTAAATTTATATAAATCTTAAAGGATATTTATATTTCACTAACACTAAAAAGAAATACATAAAATAAAAATAGGGACTGTTCACAAACATGCATAGTAAAATTCTTCCGCATCGTCGCCTACTTACTACTGCATATATGCCATCTGCGGAGGCACCAGAATCGTCAGCACACTCAGCTGCATTTGGAATATGTGATGGCGCAAGAGTGTCGACACAAGTTGCATCCCACGCCAGAGATCTACCCATCTTTCATGGCAGTAATGACATACGATCTGGTTGAGTGTGTATATAAGGAATCCTGTTTCACTGAATTTGCTAAACTGTAACGGAACAATAACGTTTCTTTATTACTCAAAATGAACTTTTTTTTAGCTGAATCCGATTCGTTGGAGTTGTGTAAAACAAGTTATATACTTATTTTACATTTAGATGTTGCGTGGTAACTGTGTTAGTGCATAGAGAAGATTCTTATAGATTTTTCACTACGTCTTAAAGAACCTCATCTTTAAGGCGTAGGAGGACGAAGAGGATCATAATTATACGAGTGATTGCTCACACACACAAGTTAATCATGACTAATGTAGTGGCATGTTGCCAAGGCTAAGCACATTGTGTTACACAACTAATTACTAATTATGCAGCGTATTATCGCTAATTACCGATATTGTTTATGTTAATTTACATTATGATTATAAGTTAATAAGTATATTTATTTGAGTCTATGTTTTTTTAATGAACATAAAAAGGCCATATTTGATTAGTTTCTATAACGACATAGTGTTAAACCTATTAAAAAGAATAACAGTAAATATGGTTACGGTTATGATAACGACATAGTTTGAAGTACATTTTGCGTGGCCGTTACTTTCTTTCGTTCTCAAGAGTTCTTAAAAATTTAAACACATATCTTGCGTCATTTAGTGACATTGCACTAACTGCACCAAGGTAGGTAATACTTTTGAAAACCGGTATTCCATGATTAAATCCTTTTATTTCTTTCCAATGAAAAAATCGGTCGGCAATTGGTGGAATTATCACTTAACATACAAAAAAAAAAACACAGTCGAACATAGAACATTCTCCTTTTTGAAGTCGGTTCAAAATACGGTTAAACGATAGGTCCACACATTACCCTTAAATCCAATAGAAATGATTATTGCAGATTAGTGAGAAAATCTTATTACTCTGTCTCATTCATATGTGATAGGGGCGACACGGTATTGATACGAATTAAGCCTGAATCGCAATGAATAGAGGTATTTAGTTTACGGGACATTGGCCATATTTCTAAACCTATCCAATACCCGTCCTCTTAATAATAATTAGACTGGATTAGTTTAGCTTTGACGTTTCGGAAACTAAACCTCATTGTTGTTATAAAGCGTAAATTTAGGTTGGGTGATCTAGGTTAGCATTCATAGAGCTCGGTTAATATAAACTGTAAATTGTAAAATGTTATTTTTGCTAGGCATAGTTTAATTGTTATTCTCTTTATTAAACTAAACAAACACATAAATGCCACACACACATTCCACATATCGACAACCTCATGAGCCAGATCCAAATATGTTATTCGGTCGGTAATGTCAACAATCATTACTCGGCGATCTAATCGGACTATCACTACTACATCAGGCTTATTGATAACAATAGTCCTGTCAGTAGTAATAGATTCCATAAAATAGTCTATCAAGAAAGGGGTTATATCTAAGAGCAAGTTGCTTATGGACTATCCTGGCTACTTGCTTATGTCTGTGCAAGTACTTACTATTTGCAAGACTGAGGGTTTCTCCGGGGCGATGACATGTCCGACAAATGTCAATTGTGCTACCCTTTAGGCTAAGTATACGACAATTGTTCGTCATTACAACTCCATCAGTAATTGCACAGATAGAACCGAAACGTAGTCAGGCCACAGATGACATTAGATCTTACATCGGGCTCGTTTAAGGCCCGATAAAAATGCAGCTCTTTGCTCTCTCATATCTCCTTACGATTTGTATTATGAAGCGCTGCAGGTTTGAGTGAGTCCGTTATCAACTGCCACTACATCCCGGTGTACCTCATCGTTAACAGAGAGAAAGTAATCTATAAGATTGTATATCTCGGGATTATGGAGGCCATGGAATGCCAGCATTTAAGATACCACATTTCCGCGGAATATACAATCATATCATGTGTATTGACATCACTGATGAACGTGGATGGTGCATTCGATATGTTGTTAGCATTGAGCAGCTAGCTCGTTTATCAAGGGCATGCAATTCCGTCTGAGTCAATCAAGGTATGCCAAAAGAGTAAGTTAGAACTGGTTAGACCCAACCGTTATGGGCCAGCACCTTATTATCGCCCGACAAAAGACTTTTCAATGCTTTTTTCAGGTCGCCAAAGAAGTGCTCCAGTAACGATTGCTTCATAGTCAATAACTTATACCCAACGCCTGTGACATACCTAGTTACTTGTACGTTTCATTGTGCAAAGACGTCTAAGGTGTGTGGAATCTGAAAGTTCAATCCTTTTCCTGCCTTTTTTATATGCAAGACTGCACATTTATCTACACCAAAAGCCATCTTGATTTACGAAAGGTTTCAGATACCTCCAGTATTATCAATCAATTGGAAATTGCTGTAGGCAAATAGTTTTAAATTATCCATATGAAGGAGGTAGGAAATTACTGCAAACGATAGCCTAGCCCTGAGCCCTCCAAATAGTATTTTGTTAGTTACAAAAGTCTTAACCTAATGTTAGTAAAACTAGTCTAGTAATGTAATGAATGTAATTTAATATATCTATGTATCTGATCTGTATCTACATAATATATATATATATATATATATATATATATATATAAAAGGAAAATATATATAGAATAAAAAAAATTAAATCATACAAACTATTGATGGTTCACTAGTTCAGTAGTTCATTTGTCTGTTTTATTGTAAGATCCGTGCTCCTTGTCTTTCTTCAGTACTGTGTTGTTGCTGTACAGCCAATGGTTATGATATCTAAATTTTAGAGTTAAAAGATACAATCATATATTTTTCAATTCAGTTTTTTTTTATTTAAAGACGAAATGCCATATTAAAATTGCACACATGTCATGCGAATTGTCTTTCTATTACTTACCCCCTTTTCATAATGTTGTTAAATGAATGATTAGCATATTTAAATACCTAACATACTTATAATAATAATGATGTAACGTGAACATTCTGCACATAGACATAGCCATCTCGTATACAAGCTGTAGTGTAAAGTGACGTCCCTCGGCCAGCCCTAATTAAATTTTGCAAGGCAGTAAATCACCAGAGATAACATTCACGTGGTGTAGGATAACACTGACGTACACCGCCTACGTGACAGTTTACACCTGTGTGAGAGAAACCCCGTTTATCGGCTCTGTTATCATTTAATACTGTTATATGTAGTTTTAAAGATCAAGTACGAGTTTGTTTGCGGTAGGCTTGGGAGCGAGTTGAACGTGCGTAGAGGCACGTACTTAGCAGTTTAGACTTTAGTACTAGACTTAATAAAGGTAAACCGGTTTTAGGTTTTGTAAGCAAACATGCATATGTTATGTGTGGTACAGTCACAATTTTATACTCAAAATAGCAATTATTTAAAAAAAGTCCTCTTTAATAAATTCAATGTTCAAGCCTGAGACTCTGGTGCGAAATGTTCTGCGCATTTCTCTCTTATCTAGAACGGGCACGGCGCCCCGAACTTCACATTGTGGTTTAAGGTCTGCTGTGGTTCCTGGGTATACCTGGGTACCCTCCAACAGATCCATTCGTGACGGAACACCGTGTAGTGTGGAGTGTAGGACTCGAACATACTAAATATTCCAGTCGGATACCCGCTCCACTGGTGGCTCCGGTCAGGTAATAATCCGTGGGGGATTCCAAACGATAAAAAAATCTTTGCTGGTATTTCAACAATCTAATTAGATTATCTAACTTACTGACTAAGTACTAGTTACTTAGTAAAATGGTTTTGTTATTTCGAATTAAAAACTTTACTCTTGTCTCTTGTTTATAATTTATTATTGTTAGCTTCAAGTATACCGTGTGAAATAGTAAACTATATATCAGGTTTTAAATACTACCAAAAGTATTATAGTACATTATGGTACAAGTGTGTAATGTTGGTATTACCGCTGAGGCGCCATTGAGACCCGAGACGTTAGGTGAGGGTCTTAAGATAGCCGAGGACGGTAAACATCAATACACACGTATCATACGACGTTTTTCAACACACTTGTGGAGAAAATAATACTAAAAAAATATTTTATTTAGTAGATAAAAAGTTTATTTAGTGAAACAATTAGTAAATGTGCAGTTAGTAAAATTATAATAAACTGTTTTTGATGGCATAGCGTATTCTCATCAGATAGATTATTTACTGAAATACTTTCATGTTCTATTGTTATATGAGATGGTTCATTATTCGTGTAGGTAGGTGAAATCCAATCACTGGATTTACTTGGTGCTTCGCCAGTAGTGCGCATTTCAGAATTAAGTCTAATTCTTTTTGTGATTTTTGAACAAATTTTCTTCTTGTTTAGTATGGAATCTTCTACGTATGATTCTGTAACATTGCTAGATCGCCGCCGTCCATGACACTTTAAAGTCATTATATCAGCTTCTGAATTAGCCAGCAATATAGCTGAAGTTCTTCTGAAACTATGTCCAGTGTAGCTCTCAGCATCTGCTAAACCCAAAAACTTAGCAATTTCTTTAGGCATAGAACCAAATTTGTTTATACTTATAGGCTAACAGGGACATTCACCATTCTGGTAATTTAGAGAGAAGCGGTCATTTTTTGCTTTTGGTGAACGCTAACTTTCATACTACTTAACAATTTCATAGAATGGACCGTGTATAGTGAACGACCTCGGTATTTTATTTTTCGTGATAGTTATCTTCACTAAAAGCATCTGGCCATGGTTCTCTATGTCTTTTACAGTTATATTTGTTAATTATTATATATATTTCTACAAGCACCGGTTACACCAAATATAGGTTCCAGATATTGGTTATCTGGAGCATCTTTTATAAATTTTTCAATATCGTCAGACGATAAAACCTTAGATTTTTTGCTTCTAAATCCATCGGATAGTCTCTTTAGCTAAGCTGACAATTTAGTGTTTTTTTTTTCTTAGAAGATAATTCTTAAAGTACGCCATAAACTCATTTTCTGAAAATGACTGCGTATTCTTGTTGTTTTGCCATTATATGAAATTTTGGTACGCTATTAGATATTTTTCTTTCTTTTTATGTTTCTTTTTTATTGGCTTTTCGCGGATAACGTTTTAGCCACGTACAAAATGGGGAATTTCAAGTTTCTTTAATACAGAAAAAAAAACAAAAGTTATATTTGAGTGAAATTTTATTTATTAAACAAGTACAAGTTGAGTACTATTAAACACGATCTTTTTTGTATTGGAACTTTTTTAACAACAAAGCAACTCAATCAATAAATTAAATAAAAAACTTTATAAACTCACTTGTAAATAATAACAATGAAAAAGTCACAGTTTGATTATAGGTGTCATTATGTGCCTAATTGCGGGGAAATTAGAGCCATTTTATGAGCAAGTGTGTTGAAAAAAAAACATTAAACTCAAAGAGCAAACAATTCAGCATAACATACAAACTAACTGAACTAGTAGGCAGTTTTAACAACAGTAAGCGGTTTATAAACTAAATACAATATACCACTTGTATTATGTTGTGTTGACTGGAGAGCTATTCCGTGAAACACAAGTGAATTTACTAAAACATAAGGCTATAAAAGGTTGTGTTTAAAGTTGCAATCCTGGCCAGAATGTTTACAGAGTCACATATCAAAATCCTGAATTCATAGCATCTGTAATTAAATTACAAATATAAATATTTTTGTAATGTGATTTGTTTATGAAAACGCGGAGCGTTATTATATAGAAATAGAAGATCTTAAAAGATCTGTGAAGCCGTGAATAAAAGTTGCAGCTTAATACTGATGTTTTCTACTTATTAAATCTAATCATTATAATTGTCCAGAGTAGAATGGGGCCATCTCCTTCCTTCCCGTAGGTTTCATAAAATGCAAGTAAGAGATTGGATTGTTATGCCCAGTGCCCGGTTGGCGGTAATTGGCTTGCCCCCTATTATCAACCATAAATTATTCCTCCTATGTAATGAGGACTTTAATTTATGATTTGCTAAATGTGGGTGTTTGTCTAAAACGACTACTCGTACTACGTATGTTAAATAAAAACAAACATTTAAATAGTGCACATCTCACCTGAACACAAATAGTTACGAAAACCCTTTGCAGAGCAAAGATACATTCGAGTTTATAGTAAACAGAATGTATTCAGCTCATGTCTTCAAGTATTCCATACAAATATTCAATTATATCGAACAACCCTTTTTCTTTGCTTTGATTTTCAGAATTCAAATGGTATGCCAACGCTATGCCAACTTCGTTGAAAATATTTTTTATAACAGATAATTTTCTATTATTCTAATGAATTCTATAATATTATTCGTGAGATGTTGATAAAAAAATTGATGTTCTAAATTATATAACAGGAATTTCTGGACTTTGATGTACGCTCATTTAGGCCTCGGAGGTAGTAGGTAGTAGCATATGGACATATAGTCCGCCCGCCCGACGCGGCCACGCCTGTGGCTAATTGCTTCGTACAACGAGTGTTTTAAACTGATAATTATCCAAATTGTCTTGTTTGGCTAATGTTAACCCCTTTACTTGTGTTGTTTGTGGATGATATTAAATGTTTTAATGTTTTGATGACTCTTAATCTTGTAGCCGATTTGGTGATTGTGTAACACCTAAAATTATTGTTGTATCGGGAACAATGATTTTTAGATAGGTATCTTTATATTGAGCCACTGGAAACCTCACAAATTTCGGGGAAATACAGTGCAAGCGTTTGTGCGAGCGTCAATTATTATAACAATAATAGTTATAATTTACCAGTTTCTTTTACTATTCACTTACTCTATCCTATTTATCAACAAAAATAAATACCGTACCACAAAAACTACGATATCAAAATGCAGGAGAGCCATGCTTCGGCACGTATAGGCCGGCTCGACCGGAGGATTACCACGGCTTCACAGTAAACCGATGCTTGAGTTACCTGAGGCCCAACCCCATTCCCCGGGCTGGGCGTAATTTGTTACGCTGATGACACATTGGTCACGGCCCGGGGGGTGAACTTTCAAGAGGCGGTGTGCTTGGCCATCTGAGGAGCCTTACTGGTGGTCAGGGGCATCGAGGCGCTGGGCTTGCGGGTGGCCCTGTGCGGCCCGAACGGTGCACTGGTGGGAGCGGAGGCTTTGACCGCCCAGAATGGAGCACGCCTTTGGCGCCCTCAGAGGGTTATGGCGGTTAAAGCTATTCGTGGTAACCGCACCGTGTCGACGGAGGCGGCGTGCGCGTTGGCCAGAACTCCCCCTTGGGACTTGGAGGCGGAAGTGCTCGCCGAAGTTTAACCGCGGACGGCTGAGTTCCGGGCAGGTAGCGGCAGACGGTCGAGCCACGATGGCTCGTTGGTCGTCCCGGCTGGAGCCACCACGTGCTGGCTTTGCCGCTGTGGAGGTGCTCCAGCCGGTCATCTGCTCCGAAAAGTACCTGCACTCGGTCGCTAGGACGGAATTGAGTCCCGCCTGCCACCACTGCGATTGCAGTGAGGACCCGACGTTGCGCTGCCCAAGCAGGGCAATCCGCGAGCGTATGCTCTCGGAAAGAATCTCTCGCTACCGGCCGTCATACGCTCCATGGTCGGTAGTGACAGGAATTATACCGCGGTCGCAACCTTCTGTGAGGAGGTCATCTCGCAGAAGGAGGCGGCGTAGCGGGCCCGGGAGGACGATCTCCACTCGGACCCAATGCGCCGCCGGCGAACCGGGCGGCGTAATCGTGTTTACCAGCGCCTCATGCCGCCCTGAGCGTGGCCGCGGGTGGTCTGGATGGGTTTTCCCCTCCATCCCCCATATGGTCAGCCGCGAGGGGGCAGGTGCTAGGAGGGGTCCGGATGTCTTAATAAAGCTGTTCAAGGATTCCTAATATTTAAAGCGCAGCATGGCACACCGTGTGGTTTTAGTCGTTTCGATTCCGACACACCGTTCCCGTAGGCCATCCCTTTTTTGCCCTCCTCAGTTTCCTCTACCCTAAAAGGCGGACAGCACTCTTGTGACTCTTGAGTTGCAAGTATTAATGGTCGACGGATTTCACTTATAACACATACAATACACAATACTTACTATATTCACAACAACATAAAACGTTAGCTGCCGACAATATGTCGACAAGATCCCTATAATAATAAACCCTATACGCAGATATAAAATTAGAGTAGACCGTATTATATATATATATAATACATTCAGAATCGAACTTTTCGAATGGATGAGAGGTGGGTTTATAGAAGATGGGAGCAACCTGATTTAGTGAGCGATACGCATCTCCCAGATGTTGAAGTAACAAATGCATTTTGGTATGACATCTAGTCAATGCCTGTCGACACTGAGGGTGAATGGATACTAATTATTTAACGTTCACGTGAGTCAATTAATACTATGGAGCCAGTATCAATAGTCAGTGAAGATGTAGCTAATACATTTTGTCCGTTGCCGAACTGGAAATCAGCTGGACGGGACGGACTGAATAACTTTTTGTTAAAGTGGCTCCTTAGCTCACATGAATATTTGGCATCTTAATTTCAGTCATGCTTAGAATCAGGTTCGTTGCCTACTTTTATGAGCATAAGTGTAACTCTCCTACTCTACAAGTCTGGTAGACTATGCTATGATACCAGACTTGTAGAGTAGAAGTAGTAGGAGTAGGAGTAGTAGCTATGGATCCCAAAAACTACAGACCCGTTACCTGTTTGTCAACAGTGTACAAATTACTTACGTCCATACTGAGTTAAAATAACAACACATACAACTAATAACAATATATTGGCCTACTCTCAGAATTAATGTAGAAGTTCCATATTATTGACACGACTATTAACAAACAAGTTCGCCGTAACTGAAAAGAATTGGCTACATGTTGGATAGATTATAAAAACACCTATGATTTTGTGCCGCATACGTGGCTCCTGAGAGTGATAGAGTTGTATAAAATATAATATATAATAATAAAATTTACTTAACTCCATGCACTTTCTTTCTTCTATACTATCCAGGATGTTGACAATCTCAAAGTGACAGCGAGAATATATAGATCATCTAGGTATATTTCAGGGTGACAATTTGAGTCCATTGTGGCCTTCAATTCTCTTAGTACTATTTTGGAGGGCTCAAGGCTAGGCTATAGTTTGCGGAGGGAAGGTCAGGTAATTTCCCACTTCCTTTTTCATGGATGATTTGAAAATATTTGCCAGACACAATTTCCAAATAATTAAATTACTATAGATAACTGAAACCTTTAGTAAATGTGTCAATATGGAATTTGGTGTAGATACATGTGCAGTCATGGATGTAAAGAAAGGCAAGATTGTGGAAGCTGAACTTTCAGATTCCACAGACCTATGAAAGATTTTCGCAAATGAAACGTACAAGTATCTAGGTATGATACAGACGTTGGGTATAAATGAATTGACTACGAAACAATTGCTAAAGGAACGTTTCTTTGGTCGTCTGAAAAAAGTATTAAAAAGTCTTTAACAATTAATGACCCTCCATAATTGCAAGGTAAACAATCTTAGAGATTACCTTGTCTCTGTTAACGTTGAGGTACACCAGGCAGTTGATCACGGACTTAAGTAAGTAAAGAGAACTGGAGCAAACCTGCAGTACTTAATGTTACAGATCGTAGGGATATATAGAAGAGCAAAGAACTGGATGGATTAAACGGGCCCGATGTAAATCTATTATCATCTATGTTTTGGCTACGTTTCGATGATCTCTTAAGAGAAACTGAAGGTTTTATCCGTGCAATTACAGATGAAGTTGTTATGACGACCAACTATCGAAGACATATCCTCAAGGATGGTACAATTGACATTTGTCGGGCACCTCAAACCCCGTTTGAGAAACCCTCAGGCATATAATTTCCGGTTTTAATCGTCTTGCCAACGGCGAGTACTTGCATGGACATAAGCAAGTGGCCAGGGTAGTTCATCAGCAAATTGCACTTAGATATAACATTGTTGCTGTCGAGTTACCGTACTACAAGTATGTGCCCGGTCCAGTTCTTGAAAGTAGTCGTGCAACATTATACTGGGATCGATCTATTATTACTGACAGGAATATTGTTGCCAATAAATCTGACATACTGGTGATAGATCGATTAGAGCATCGAGCTTGTTAATATTACCATTCCGCATGACGACAATCTCATAAAGGCTGAAAAAAAAAAAAACTAATAAAATATTTGGATCTGGCCATATCTGTAGGCAACACATTTTGGTTGGTATTAATTCTATACGATAAAATAAAAATAAAATATTAGGCGAGAGTTTCGGGGATGCACTATTATATTATATTTATAAACTAGTACGATTGTTCAAACTCTCACCTATTTATCAAATATGTATAAAAATTCTTTGAAGTAGCGCAGATGATTTCTTACTATATTTTTGACACCCAAAAAAAACTTGGCAGGTGTTCTTAAAAAGTATTGCGAACGTTGTATTTTCCACCGCAATTCGCCATTTTCTCAAAACATAAATCTTAAAACTTCATTACTTGTGCCCACCACCAGTTGGTTTTTCTCGCAACACGGCGTTGATGTTTACGATTTAAAAGGTTTTCGACGTAAAATATTACTGTTGCCAATACTTCACCGCCTCACCCTAATGGTTAAGATGTCATTCAAAAGAAATGCAGCGGGTTCGATGACACGCTTTTAAGGAGAAAATAAAATACCTTCATTTAGTCCTTGCTAAAAGATTTTAGAAAAAAAGTATTTTGTGTTTTGCCTACTTGCATTCTGTCATCTTACAGCAGTAGATTGGTTTCTGTGTAGAAAGTTTTCTAGGAGTTTCCTAAAGTATAGTAGGAACTTCGAAACCGATAGGAAATTTGTGATACTAACGATTGTCCCGTTCAAGTCTGGAGACAACTAACGATATACGATGCTGCAACCAAAATGATGTTAATAAAAAGAAACATGGAATTTTGAATGTTTTTCTATATTTTATTTGAATCTCTCCCTATAAGAGATTAGTTCACTATGATTATTTATAATAAAGAATATAATGATCACAAAACTTTATTTTCTATAGTTGATGTTACTTGATAAACATACGAGTATATTGTACCTAGATTCTCGCTAAGGTACAGAAGTAAAATATAATCCTAAACTTAGATCTCTGATTTTTGTTATAATTTTTTTTTTCTGTATTTTGTTATGTTTTGCGGGTAAAAAAACGGTACGGTAAATGTACAAACACCAACATTAATACAGTGCTTCCAAAATGTCTATAAAACTTTGACGAAATAAAACTATTTAGAAAAGTTATTTAATGTAATGTAGATACATCTGTTAGAGGGCTTGAACTTCTCGACAACAGCCAGTTCGAGTTATATGTAGCTTTGCTATCCTGACTATTGCTTATACTCCCTAATCCATATGTATAAGGAACGTCCTTTTCTTTCTATCCTGTCTTTCATGTCAATATACTAAAAAAAACATATAATTCTATTATCTATCTTTATTCTATATCTATACGAATACTTAAATACTGTTATTAACTGAGACACATACATAAACAAAAAATGTAAATAGTCTGTCAAACTTTGGTACTTTTACTAGATAGCACTAAATATTCAAAATCCTTACAAATGTAACATTTAAAAGTAAAGTTAAACTGAAAAAGTCTTTATGTGTTAAAAGCCAAAAGTCAATTCCATCGCCAATGTAGATAGAATAGTGTGAAACAAAAGAGCAGACCAGTATGCAAATTGTCTTTAAGCGAGAATAGTGTCCCGGACTTGTACGAAGTAGATTTGGTTTCAATGAGAAATTATATTTCCATAACGATGTTAATTCTCTAACTTTTAGATCCCTTCTTGCATTATGTAGCAGAACACAAAACGATAGTTTATCAGTTATGCATATGTATGACTATTAAATGTTGTAACGATATACTAACCGTGTTATATAATTGATAGAATGTATTCTATTTCGTGGTTCACATTAGTTACAAATGAAAACTCGTTTGCTTTATTTGTGAAGCAGATTGATATCAAAAACCTTGATTAAAATGTAAAAAAGCAACTTTTCAATAACGGCGGTGACTATAAGTATTTATGTATACTTTTTTGATATACTTATTTGTTTTCTTGGGACCAAATTATAGGTTGCAAAATACGGGAGCTTACTCACGTCTTCGGGGCGTCAGTGTATGTATATAGTACTTGGCGAGACACTCTGTGTCCCTGCTTCGCGACGCGAGTGGGTTTGGGAGAGTAGCGACGTTGATCACAAAATTTATCAAATTAATAAATTACCGAACACTATACTTACATCTAATTCATGAAGATATATTAGAATAATATTAAATCGGTATGGATATTTATAGACAACAGACAAAATTCATAGACTATCTTTCTCACAAGCCATTAATTTCATGTATGAATAAATTATTTCAGGAAACCAGAAAAGCTATTTTACCTATTTGAGCGTGTCGCATAATATGTAGTCTCTTAATTTGAGGGTTCGAGACAGTTCATGTAGACCATTATTTTGCTTTTTAACAGTTTTAAACGACCATCTTTTATTGATATGTACATACATTCAACCACGCCTGTATGCAGTGTAAAACGTTAAAAAAGGGTGAGTACGGAAGAATCCAAGTTTTAGAAAGTCGGTAGTGTATTTAATATGGCATTTAATTATTTTTAAAATGATTTTCTTATACATTTTTTATATATATATTTGATAGGTTGTTGTAACGCCATAAAAGTAATGATATTACTTTAACAGAACAAATTACATCATATATAACATGGTTGATGTTTCTAAACCCAGTCTGGAAAATAATTCAATTAATTACCTTGCTTGGACCGGAGCGTCTTTCAATGAAATTATCAAGCCACATAGGAATGTTCTTTACTTACATGTAATCTGGGGTTATAATTCTCTAACATATGATTAATATTGCTATTGTAACGTTAGTCCAGCTTCAAGCTTAGATAGTATATGTACATAAATTAAACCTGCACATATCCTTATTGTTTGTTGTTTTCTTTTCATTAATGCGTGTGAAGATTAAAAGGTTCTCAAAGCCCTACTTATTGTAATATTATAAACGAAAGTTTGTGAGGACATATACATATATATGTTTGTTATTCTTTCACGCAAAAACTAGTGAATGGAATTTAATGAAACTTTTCAAAGATTAGCTCATACATCAGAATAAGACATAGGCTGTGAATGTGAATGAAGAATTAGCTAAAATATAACGATAAGTGTTAAGTAAGTTGGAGAAACCTCTGTCATCCGCTAGCTATTAGTGTGTGCGATGCAAAACTGTAGTATTTACATGTATATATGGAAATGTTTTTCTTTAATAATTCTACAAAAAGTATGCAATAGTATATATCTATCTTTTATGTGTGATCAATTATTGCCAAAATAGTGAACCATAAATACAATTACATTTTATACTTCATCATTACTAATGCAGGCTTTGATTAACAAATTGATTCTCATCAAATAAATAAATAGCTTTGTCTTTTAGACCACGTTATTTGGACATATATTTTAAAAGTTAATACAACTACAAAGTAGAGAAAGTACATGCGCAATAGTAAAATTTTTCAGATTGGCGCGTGCCAGGCGATCGGGCGCACTGCGGGTGTGGTAGTAGGTAGGTAGTTTAGGTCCTGGGGACGTACTTAGTATACTTTTGATCACGGTAATCTCCTAAAGAAGATGGCATTTACTTTGAAAATTAATGAATCACTGGTGAGTTAAAGTGCAATTGTATTACAAGTACATTATAAATTAAACATTGATCTACCCGTGTCAAGGGGAGGTAGGGCCCGTTAGTAGTAGTAGACTATTTTTGATAGCAGCGTGATGTAAAGACACCAGTTGAAGAATTTAGGAAGGGATGGACTAAGAGAAGAATAAAAATCAATAAATTAGTATGGCCTTAAGTTTTTCATTTTAACCATTACTTTTCTTATCGTATTAATCAACTGCAATTTAGGTTTTCTGTACTTACTGTGATTTAATTTAATGTACTATGAGTTTCGCCTGAGGCCTGGTGAATATTTCGTGCCGCATCAAGAACTTTCTAGAGGCAAAAGTTATGATGGGAGGTGGATGAACACACAAAGCGTTCTCAATGACAAAGGAAAGATTAAGAGATAAAACTAAGAGATAAAAAAAACAGGTAAAAATAAAGAAACGAATTACTCCAAATTTCTTAAAAAAAAAAGTTAAGCTAAAATTTATGTATAATTTCATAGAGGGATATTGTCTATTTTTACTTTATCAGGATCGATAGCAAATATGGTTTCAATTATTAATTATTGCAGTGTTTCTGACAATGATCATGATTTGAAGAGGATGGGCTTTGGTAGTTAAATAACATAAAGCACAATTTCCTTTGTCTCATACCACTAACAACAAAATGTGCATCACAATTGCTCAATCTACTGCAGGCTAAATTCTATTACTACAACCATATGTATCCTTCCTTCCAATCCTTTGTTTTGTATTTGTAATCATTGAGTAGCAGTATTTGACATCATTCCGTACTAATAACAAACAACAGCTTGTTCAAAGGACAGCATACATGTGGAAATCCGTCAAGGTGCCTAAACTCCAACGCGTAACAAAAAAACATCATACACACACTCGATAACCTAAACCTTCTTTTTTGCGCAGTTGTTTAAAAAAAATAAGGGTTATAAAATGATAGAATAGAATAGAATTACGACAGCAGGTGATTTTTCACTTTTAATATTTAGTGCGATTACAAAAAACGTGAAAATAATAGAAGAGTTTATTTTTAAATTTTTATAAAAGTTTATTTCTAAATATTATTAATTTATAATCTATTCTAAATATTATTGATTCCTTATTAAAATAAAATACACGTAAATGCAAAGCAACAAAAACAAAATTGGAGAATAACTGTTTATAGAGACCACATAAACACAAATTCTAATAAAGACAATATTAGGCCTATACGTAATGTTCTGTTATACCTTCATTAATAATAAAACCCAATTAGTTCGTTGTTCACGTTTTTCCATGTTTCGGAAATAATGTGATAATTAGAACATGTTTGTGTGTGCCAAGTTTATGCCAAAGAATAATAACGTTTTCTGTTACTAATCGCTAAGCTACGTCACCCAAGACGTTTTAGGATTGAGGTAATTAGTGTCGCTTTTAATGACATCATAACTACTAACATATGAATTCCAACATATAAAAGGTTACTATTTACAAGTACTCTACTACTTCTCAATTCGACTTTGTTTGTTACCTCAGAACTTTCGATTGCGTGAACCGATTTCGATGATTTTTTATTTGAAAGCTGGTGTTTCCCGTGTTTTCCCATTTTAATTTGGTCCATTTCTGACAATGGCATCCATAAGAAAACTATATAAGTCTTCAATTTGCATTAAGCATGTGCGTGACAATTGGACGAATAATTCAATATCACGCCAACCGATTTCGATGATTTTTTATTGGAAGGGATGTACTTCAAAGGGTAGTTAGATGAAGTTTGGTCCGGTTGTGACAATGGCATCCATGAGAAAACCATATTAGTCTTAATTTTTATTTTAAAGTCCGATTATTTATACAAGCTTTGGATTTCTAATCTTATTAATTATTATATATATACATATGTATGTTTACACAACATTGAAATTTGAGAGTTTAGTCTCTTTGTAATCTTTAAAATGCAAATACTGAAGTCACCGTTCGAACAGTTCAAGGATCATTAGACTTTTATCTGCCTATTAAATTATTTCCTGCCTATTATTCTTATTTCATCAGAGTTGCACCAGTAGTATGCTGAAAATGATTTCAGGTCAGTTAATAAAACATGTAAGTTTAAATGTCTCGATGTTAATAACTTGATGAACAATAATATTAAAAAAAAAACATAGGGCCCGTTTTGACGTCTGTCGTTAATTTTCAACTCACTCTGAATGTAGGTACTGACATAAAATCGAAAACTCAAATATTTTAAAACAAACAAATGTGTACTAATTTGTATACCAGGACAAACAGTGTACTTAAATAAAAAAATATTTCTTATAAAATCCCTTTAAAAACTATTTGATCGGACTTTGAGTAATTCAGAGATATAATAATTCAATTACCTGCAGTTCAAAATAATAATAATAGTAAATGTACAACATGAAACCAGATAATACATAATTGTGTGTCTCTTCACTGTCACTGTCCCTTTGTCATCCCTTTAAATCTAACCTAAAGTCTAGACGCCTTGATGGGTTTCGACATGTAAGCTGTACTTTGAACCGTCTTAATAAATGAAGTGACAAAGGATTTCGAACGAGTCAATGACGACGAACATGTTGAAATAATTTCAGCAAAGAAAAAGGAAGTTATCTTTATCTTTCTTTTTTCCTTAAAAAAAAGACAACTCCCGCACTAGGATTAATTCCTGTGTCGCGGGGAACTTTACAAACATTCAAGCAACGGGCACAAACAACATCCAGACTCAGAACAACAATTTGAGGATTAACATAAAGTGTTGTCCCGTGCGGGGATCAAGCAGCAGCAGCAGCGTAGTGGCGAAGTGACCACTTCAACCGCTACGCCATCCGTGCAGTTATGAAGTTTTAATGCATATTTAAACCAATCCTTTTCCCTACTGTGTCATGTCATCGGATTTGTGGGGTTCTAACCGTTGGAAAACTTGTTGCACTCAACATTGTCTTGAAACGACATGTAAGTCTACCCTATCACTCACTGACTTACTCACTCACAAAAAGTATATACATATAGTGGATCGCTTACAAATCTAAATTAAAAAAAAAACTGACTTTTTTAAACGCTTTGGTAATTATTTCTAATAAAAAGTTAACAAAGATTTTAATATTTATCCGTAGACGAAATCAAAAAGTAAGTCAATATTTACAACGTTTAAACTATGAAGAAGAGTCACTATTAGAAGTTGTGAAGTGATTAAAATGTGTTATGACTGTTTAGTTGGTATTTAAAATAATTTTAAATAAAAACAACGTTCATGCACACACTTTTACACGCACTCACACACAGCACACGCATATACTAACAAACATAACACACACCTAAATTACTACACACAATCAAAATGCTTCACTCACCCACAGATTACTCACTGTGATACGCCTTGTAGCATGGTATAGGTAGGGTAAATTGCATATTTATCTACTCATTAATATTATAAGTAGTATAACCAACGCACTCAACCTGTTAGCTTTGATGGCAATGTTTTATTGTTTAGTGGTTGAGGGTAATGGCACTGTCAACCGAAATATAGACACTTCGGTTCGGTTGCAGCAGCTACTTTGCTCATTAGTCTTGAATACGGCCATGCTTGTAGCGTAGTGCTAAGTTACTTTAATATATTTATATGTATATTTAATATCATTAAAAAAGGTCGGGTATTAACATTTACTGTTTTGATTAATGGAAGAAGTTGTAAACGGTTTCGTTTTCATAAATATAAGAACAAATCCTTTTAGCATTTAAGTAATGATTAATTTTAAACATACATACATATATACAACTTAGGCATACTTCATTTATAAATGTACTATTCAATCAATATGCTGTATTGTGATTATTTTGATATGTTAAACAAATCCAGTTTCCGAATCTAGAAATATTATCACAGACAGATGTCAAATATTGCTCATTGATTACAAATAAAAAGCAAAGACTAAATCATATACCTATTATTAATTGTAGTTATAGAATTTAGCCCGCAGTAGATTGAGAAATTGTAATGCACATTTTGTTGTTTGCGATATGTTTTACTGTATTGGCTATTGGCGCCGCTTACAAACACTCCACAAGTAATAACAGAACGCAATCATAAACGCATCCCACGCACAGCACACATACATATCATTCGACACACACACGTCACTCAACATTCACTTCACAGACATTCAACCACCTCGATCGCTACAAGCGTCTAGAACAAGCCAGGCAGCACTTTCGGAGGCGTTGGTCTAAAGAATACATCGCCGAGCGTCAACAACGCACGAAGTGGCGTACAAAGTGTGCTGCGCTGAAAATAGATGATTTAGTCCTCATAAAGGAGGACGCGTCACCTCCCATGTGTTGGCGCCTTGGACGAATATCTAAATGATTTCCTTGAGCTGATGGACTACCTCGTGTTGCTGACGTATCCACTGCGCAAGGGCTCGTGCAAAGAGCCATCGACCGCCTATGCCTGCTTCCAAATGAAGAGTCTTCTTGACAGGCTTGTAGCCTACCCTTTCAAGCCCCGGGAAGATGTTCGCGCCGTTTACAAACACTCCACAAGTAATAACAGAACGCAATCATAAACGCTTCACACGCACAGCACACATACATATCATTCGACACACATACGTCACTCAACATTCACCTAACAGACATTCAAAGATACGAACTACAACTGCCGTAAAAAAATTTGTATATCATAATTATATGTATATAACCCCTAAACTACACAAAAGGTATTTTTCTGTGTTCGATCACGAACATGGCCTTTATTGTTATTTTACTACCAAAGCTCACCCTTCTCAAATCATGTTCCTTGTCAGAAACACTGCAATTAAATAATTATGGAAACGATTTTAGCTACTCTCTATCACACATACACACTCTAGTTACCTAAATATGAAGGGGAATTTTGTTATGTTATAAAATGTTGTAGCCTGCCCATGAGGATCGCAACTATTGTTCATTCTATACAACGGTAATTTTTTACCCTAGTTATGAGAACAGTCTGGTACCAACTTATACATATACACTAAGGTATTAATTTGTAATAAAACGTTTATCCACTCAAATATACTAGTTTATTAAAAAAATATATTATTTGCTAATCATGGTAGTACAGTAAAAATACACCATCACTCCATAGCCTCAAGGTTAGAGTTGAAGTTGAAGTTGAAGTTTTATAGAATATCGTATACACAAACAATACAAATAATATGCTTTTCAAATAACAAGGTAACTGTCAAATCGCCATATTATCTTGCCATTGGAATGCAATTTTACTTAAAAAAGTACTGTTGAACAAAAAAATAATTCATAAAGTACAATAAAGTATGTCATTAATTTAAATCTCAAACAAATTACAATTTTGAGGTTCGATATTTGTTGTTTATATTTATAAGAATTTGTAGCTATTTATAAGTATTTTTTTCAAGTCTCAAATGAATATAGCATATAAACATAGTAAGTTTCAAATTCTGAAATTTGACAGAGAAGTTACGGTTAAAATTAAAAAAGGTTAGTAAGGCTGACTAAAAAAGCAATATTAATTTCTGCTTGTTTGTTGTTCCCTTTCGTTATTTCTATCTCTCTCTTTAATTTGTCTTTTAGTTTTTACTTTTGTCCATCACTTCATAAGTTCCTCAAGTACAGCTAGAGAAGCGTAAATAGCTTCTATCAAAAATAAAATTTACTACGCTAAATTCATCTTCGTAGAAAAAGGTAGTCATCAATAAATTGTTTAAATTTATTGATGACTATCTTTTGCCCCAGTCTCAGTATTAGTCAGACACTTTTGGGAATTAAATAGGAATATTGCAGAAAATTAACAAATAAGGGAGTACAGAAAAAGGAGGAATGGATATTGCTAATATATGTACACTTAATTTATATTAATAATACGTATACTAACTAAACTACTGTAACTGAGCTGAACTACTGTCTAACTAAGACTAACGTTATTCTGTAGTATTATTAATGTTATGTTAGTTAAACACAAATTGAGACAGACTGCAGTCGGTGAGCCTAAACCCAGGTTCCATAGCGTCTAAGTTCTGCATAGTAATGCAAAGTAAACTCTGCATTACTATGCGGCGAGATAGTTTCATTGAAACACGTTTAGATCCAAGCCAGACAATGAAATTACTTTCCAGACCAGTAAGGTAAAATCCTCATAACAAAATTATTCGCTAATTATTTACACACTTTTATTATCAAAAACAATGAGTTGCAGGAAATCATAATGTAATAATTCATGAATGATAAAGTTGATATAAAAGGCATGAAAGTAAATGGAAGTAAAACGAAGGGGATGGTTTTTGAAAGAGGTGAAGAGCTGACTGCTTGTGATGTTAATTTTTCGATGACGGACTTTAACAAGTGAATGATTTCGTTTATCTTGGCAGTACACATGTTTACTAGAGATGGCAAGCATGAGAAGAGTCCAAAAAGGAAACTCAGGGAACTTTGCCCGTCACTCGTTTATGAAAAGTCAGAACGTGTCGTTAAAAGCAAGCCCGACTGTTCATGAAGAACTGCTAGTACTAACTTCTATGTATGGCAGAAGAAACATGAGAGTAAAGTTAATGTTGTGGAAATGAGTTCACTTAGAAGTGTGTGTACTGTTAGATTGATTGACAGAGTAAGTAATGATGTGGTTAGAAAACGGTGTGGGTTAAAAGAGGATGTAGTGACAGGAACAGGGAAAGGAACGCTACGTTGGTTTGGGGATGTTGAAAAGTGACTAAGAGAGGCTGTGTAAATTTATAAGGTTACTGTGAGTAAGTGAGTTGGTTCAGGTAGGCCCAAAAAGACGTATACTGAGCAGGACCAGGGCAAATTGCTTTTTACCATCTCTGCCTATCTTAGACGAAAAAAAGCGCGTGGATATGTATGTAAGTGTTATCAACAACTGTAAAACAAGACAGAAAAGTACTTATCTGATACACCGAAATACCCACGGATTTACAATTTAGACCCATCGACTAATTGGATTTAGTTAAACAGTTTGCATTCATGTGCTCTCTAACATTTTTGATAGTACGAAAATAAGGTGCTTATAACCAAATTTCATCCAAAAGGGAGGCAAATGATTCTTATTTTATCTCGATACGTAAGTCGAATGCACCCTGTTTAGCCTAAGAGCTCATAAAGTCTCTAAACTAACGTA
This sequence comes from Tyria jacobaeae, assembly GCA_947561695.1. NCBI lineage: Eukaryota > Metazoa > Arthropoda > Insecta > Lepidoptera > Erebidae > Tyria > Tyria jacobaeae. The sequence goes on from OX387221.1 coordinate 9,727,559, forward strand.
TATCTTCATATAATAATATTAATAATAGACATTCCTTCAATACATAATCTTAATTGTGCAGACTATTCATCTATGGAATGCTCTGCCATTATCTATTAGACGTGAGCAATCACTGGTAGTATTTAAAAATATGGTCAAAGACTGTTATTCATTTGCTTAATTTATCTTTTTCTCAAAGACATAAATAATAAATGTATTATATTTTTGGATAGATTTGTGTGTGACATTAGAGTGTAGTTTTGTGATACTCTAAAATGGAATTAAGTTATTTTATTTTCTCCTGCAATGTCTATGTAACAACATATGTCAAAATCAAAACAAATATTCTATTGATCTCTTGGTTCATAATCTTTGGTACAACTATTATTTTTATATTATAAAGATATTGTAACATCCTTAGATTATTCTCCCCGCACAAAAAGACAAGTAAACAAAATCGTCACTGTGCCTATAGCATTATTTTTATGAGTACCTTTTTTTGTTATTTATAATTCTGTAAGAAAAAAACAAACACTTAATACTATATATAGATAGATAGATACTTAACATCACACAAACGATATCGCGGTATACAGCTTCTAGGGAATAAACATAAAATGAGAGGAGCTACTTAATTATAGCGGCATGAAAAGCAAGTAATTAACTGAACATCAACGGTTTGAATGTATAAAGAAATATATGCTTATATTATATACGTGTAATGAAGAGTCAATATATTTGCCGAGCTGTAGAAGTGACTAATTATTAATTCCGTTCTCATTATGAGTAATTTAATTAAGTAATTTATATCAGAGGATATGAAGCCTTGGTAAATAAAGTGCCGGTCGAATGAATGTTGTTTTCTATACTAAGATAAGTATCTAGGTATATTATTACATTTAGAACGCCATTTTGACTGAGATTATAAACTGCGGTGCATGAGCAGAACCTTCTCTTTTACGTCCTATCTTGGGTAGATAACTTTCACGCCATCCGTAAGGGAGGTTCTCCACTTCTTCGAACTCGAGTTCTAGAACACCATTTACGTAACTATCTTAGTGAAGGATAAGGTATCTCATAAATATACTGAATCTGTGAGTAAACCATATTACTTTAAACAACTTTAAACCAGATTTTGATCCACTGAAAGGGGTTATTGATTCCTGGCTTAACATTATTCAATCATGATTCGCTATCAAGCTTTGAAGACACTAAAGTGATCTACTAAAATATGGTACAATTCATTACTACATCCACTCAAACCGTGGCCTATGTGGCGTTGGGAAGATAAGCAACTAAAGTTGTCTAGTAACTTTCAAAGTCGTAGGAATACGTTTGACCTTTTAAATAAATTATTGGAACGAAACCGATACCGAATCGATAATCAATATTTACATGAATTTTATTTCGCACAAAAATTAAAAATTGATTGTTTATGTTAACGTTTCTCTAAGCAAGATATTATTTTAGTAATAATAGGAAATATAGGTGATCATTATATCGACGCATCTATAGACTGGTAATCTAAAGACTAGTTATATAAACCGACGAAATCGTCGGTTTATATAACTAGCCATTAACATGTTAGCTCGCGTGACATACCAATTAAATCATAGCCAGTTAACTTCCACAAATCAGAAACATGTTTCTACTAATTCAGTTATTTCAAATCAATCCTCTTAATCGTTAGTCATGAGGTTGGACGTAAAACAATTAAATGATACAATTGTGGAGGTAATCGTAAAAGGAACCAATGCGATACCAATAGGTGTGAATATTGTGGGTAAAGGCGCCAAACTAAATCTATATTGTTACGGAAGTGGGTACAGGGATTGGAAGGAAACTAATATCACTGCCGAGAGTAACGATTCATTTGCGTTTCACAATATTCCGAACGCGTAACACTCACAGCACAGAACGAGTTGTACTGCACGAACCGCGTAGCACTGTTCCACACTGTCCCCGCGGACTACACTTAACTCAGTCCAAGGGTAGCACTGCACCACTCACTAATCACTTTCACTTCACTTCACTGTACTTCACTGTACTACTTTTTCACTTCTTCTTCTTATTCTTCACTTGAGAGCACTTTCCACTGAACTGCCCTGTAGGCGCGTCTGGAGCTCTTTATATACCCCTAATTTCGATCGTAATTTGTTGAATTTCGACTGTCATTTCGTTATTCTTTTCGATTGTCTTTTACAACCTAATCTAGTACTTTCCATTATATTCGAATTTTGTAAAGAATCATCTCCATTTACTAGAATTTTCTATAAAACACCGAAATCACAAACAAAAACCCATAGAGTCCTCCGGGGCTTGAACTCACGGCATTCGGCTCGCAGCCGTAGCCACTACCGCTCAGCTACCGTGACTTGTCAATCTTCATTTGAAAAACTTCTATGCATTGTTTGTCTTTGCGGTGACGTAGACATGGCGTCACATCATCCCCTCCTTAGACGTGCTCGTCCCGAGCATCGTTAGAGCCGTGGTACCGTGCCAACCTATCCACATGAACGACTTTCGCTGTACTTCTCGGCGTTTTCCGAATTCTGTAAGTGACATCATTGATCTTCGTAATTACTTCATAAGGGCCTTCCCAACTTGGTTGTAGTTTTGGAGATTTCCCTTTTCGTCAAAGAGGGTTGTGAAGCCAAACCGCAGAACCTTCTTCAAAGGACTTGGAGTTAATGCTTCTGTCGTATCGCGTTTTCATTCGCTCACTAGCATGCAGATTCTCTTTTTTTTTTTTTTTTTTTTTTTTATGCGATAGGGGGCAAACGAGCAGACGGGTCACCTGATGGTAAATGACTACCGCCGCCCATGGACACCCGCAACTCAAGGGTCACAAGTGCGTTGCCGGCCTTTTAGGTAGGAGTACGCTCTTTTCTTGAAGGTTTGAAGGTCGTATCGGTTCGGAAATACGGCAGGCGACAATTTGTTCCATAAGCTGGTTGTGCGAGGCAAAAAGCTTCTGGAGAAGCGCACAGTGGTGGAGTGCCAATCGTCCAGGTGATGGGGATGGATATTTTGTCGCGTAGAACGATGGCGGAAACCAGCAGCCGGTATAAGTCCGAACAATTCCTCTGAACACTCCCCATGATACAAGCGATAGAGGATGCAGAGTGAAGCTACATCTCTACGCAACGCCAAGGTGTCAAGTCGATCAGAGATATCTTGGCAGTCGATGATGCGAGTCGCTCTCCGTTGAATGCGGTCAAGAGGGAGAAGTTGGTACTGGGGTGCACCTGCATAGAGATGAGAACAGTATTCCATGTGCGGCCGAACCTGCGCCTTATAAAGTTGCAGGCGGTGGGCCGGAGTAAAATACTGTCTCGATCTGTTTAGCACACCAAGCTTCTTCGAGGCTAATATGGCCTTACTCTCTAAGTGACCGCGAAACTGGACTTCGCTTGATATATCGACGCCAAGGATTCCGATACTGGCTGATGCAGTTAGGGAAGTGCTCTCAAATTGAGGTGATACGACCAATGGCATCTTTTTAGCGGTGAACGCGCAAACCTGTGTCTTCGTGGGGTTAAATTGGACTAGGTTAAGTCGACCCCAATCTGAAACTTTTGATAAAGAAGTTTCGATTTCAGACACAAGTTTGGATCGGCTTTCGATGACGTTTACCCGAGAAATGTTAGCGCGGCCGGTGTAAAGGGCATCACTCGTGCTATCGTCTGCATAGCAATGGATGCTGCTAATCTGCAGCATGTCGTTGATATGCAGAAGAAACAGCGTGGGTGATAGCACACAGCCTTGTGGGACACCAGAATTAACAGACTTTGAGTCGGAGCATGCACCGTCAACAACGACCTTGATGCTTCTGTCTGTAAGAAAACTGGTGAGCCAATTGCACAGTTTCTCGGGAAGCCCATAGGAAGGAAGCTTCGCAAGGAGCGCTTTGTGCCAGACCCGATCGAAGGCCTTCGCCACGTCCAAACTAACGGCCAACGCTTCCCCCTTGGTCTCGATCGCCTGTGCCCACCGGTAAGTCAAGTATACGAGAAGATCACCAGCTGAACGACCCCGACGGAAGCCGTATTGTCGATCATTGAGGAGCTGGTGGTCTTCTAAGTACCGGAGGAGCTGGCAGTTAACAATGGATTCCATTATCTTGGAGAACAAGGAGGTGATGGCTATGGGTCTGTAGTTGGACGGATCCGAGCGATCTCCTTTTTTAGGGATTGGGTGCACTAGAGCTGTCTTCCATGAGTTCGGGACTACGCCAAGAGAGTAAGAAAGCCGATAAAGGCGCGTTAAAACCGGTGCCAACTCTGGAGCACACGTCTTCAGCACGATAGGAGAGATTCTATCGGGCCCACTCGACTTATGAACGTCGAGGGAAAGAAGCGCTTTACGCACTGCCCTTTGTGTAAACCGGACTTCCGGCATGCGGGTCTCGCACTGCGGTATGGTCGGCGGTGCGTTTCCCCCGTCGTCCAGGGTCGAGTTGGACGCAAAGAGTTTGCCCAGAAGATCGGCTTTTTCTTTAGCGTCGTGGGCCAACGAATTATCTCCTATGCGCAGAGGTGGAAGGGATGGCTTACAAAAGTTCCCCTGGACAGCTTTGGCAAGAGACCAGAATGCACGAGTTCCTTTTCTTTTTAATTCTTCTGCGTATTCCGAAATACAGCTGGGCGTATCCGGAGGACAACCTGCGAGTAGATCTGCTGGAAGTCGAAGTTCTCTACCAAAGTTCGCTCGAGCCGGAGTGGTAGAGGTACTTTCATGAACTGCCGTCCTATATGACAGAAGAAATAGAGGAATGTACTCGTCCCAATTCTCCTGATGGCTATCCACAACTTTAGCCAAAGTCCTTTAGTTCAAAGTCCAAAGTTTGATTAAATCTTTCTACCATTCCATCAGATTGCGGATGATACGGCGTAGTCCGAGTTTTGTGTATCCCCATAATTTTGCATGTTTCCTGGAAGACTTGAGACTCGAAATTCCTGCCTTGGTCACTATGGATTTCAAGAGGTAATCCAAATCGGCAGAAAACTTCATTCACAAGTTTATTGGCCACAGTGATAGCTTCTTGATTTGGTAGTGCGAACGCTTCTGGCCACTTCGTAAAGTAGTCCATTACTACTAGAATGTAACGATTTCCACTATTTGTCATTGAAAACGGCCAGGCCACATCCAAAGCTATTCGTTCCCAAGGAGCACCCACGTTGTATAGCTTCAATGCTCCACGACTTCTTGTTTGTGGTCCCTTGACAGAAGAACAGCTCGTACATTTCCTGCACCAGTCTTCAACATCTTCCTTGCAGTGCAACCAGTAATAACGTTGACGAATCTTCACTAAAGTCCGCTTTACACCAAGATGACCGCCTGATGTTCCGTCGTGATACGCTCGTAGTATATCAGAAATCTTTGACTTTGGTACAACTGTCTGAAGATGACTGTCTTGCCCAGATGCACTCTCCCATTTTCGACATTAAAGCCCATTATGTAAGAGCAGACTATTCCATTGCGCCCAATAGCTCTTAGTTGTTGCACTCATTCCAGCAACTTCACTCCATCCTGGCCGTGCAGATAAGTCTTTCATCCAACTGAGTATTGGTTTCAAGTCTTCATCTTCTTCTTGTAATTTACGTAAGGCATCATTGCTCCATTCTTCATCAATTGTATCAGTTCTTATAACTCGGACCGTAGCTTTTTCTTTATCTTCTTGTTTCGAACAGTGCTTGCAGTCATCAAAACATGGACGTCTTGACAAAGCTTCGGCATTCCCATGAGACTTTCCACTGCGATGTTTAACCTCAAAGTCGTACTCCTGTAATTGTTCTATCCATCTTGCGACTTGTCCTTCAGGATTCTTGAACTGCAATAGCCACTTCAACGCTGCATGATCTGTTCTGACTAGAAATTTCCGGCCCAACAAGTCGTTTTTAAAATACTGAAGCGTTTTGACCACTGCCAGGAGCTCTCTTCGGGTGACACAATAATTACGTTCTGGTTTCGACAATGATTTACTATAATAGGCTATCACAACTTCTTGATCCTCTTTCTTTTGTGAGAGTGTTCCTCCAATCCCTGTGTTACTTGCATCTGTGTCTACTATAAATTCATTGCTCTGATCCGGATATCCGAAAACGGGCGTTTCACATAACCGACTCTTGAGATCTTCGAAAGCTGTCTTGCATTGTTGATCCCAAATGAAGGGTCGTTTTTCTTCTGTAAGTCGATGTAAAGGCTTCGCTATATCCGAAAAATTCCTGACAAAACGACGATAATAAGAGCAAAGTCCCATAAACGCCCGGACTTGTGTTTTGTAGGTGGGCACAGGCCAATCTTTAACAGCTGAAATCTTTGTTGGATCTGTTTCGACGCCTTTTTTTCGAAATTACATGTCCCAAATAATTCACCTGTCGTTTGAAGAATGAACATTTCTTATGACTCAGTTTAAGATTTGCACTTCTCAACTTGTTAAATACGGATTCCAGCTTCTTTAAATGGTCATCAAAGTCTCGCCCCACTATTATAATGTCATCCAGATATACCAAGCAAGTTTCTCCCAGTAGCCCAGTCAGAACACGTTCCATTAATCTCTCAAAAGTAGCCGGGGCATTGCAAAGTCCAAACGGCATCACCTTGAACTGCCAAAGACCTTTTCCTGTGGAAAACGCGGTCTTCTCCTTATCTTTAGGGTCCAGCTCTACTTGCCAATAGCCAGTTTTCAGGTCAAGCGTAGAAAACCATTTCATGCCATTGAGAGTATTCAAAGTGTCATCTATCCTTGGTAATGGATAACTGTCCTTTTTGGTCACGTCGTTCAGTCGGCGATAATCAATGCAAAATCTCGTTGAGCCATCCTTCTTCTTTACCAGGACCACTGGTGAACACCACGGACTAGACGATGGTTCAATTACTTCATTATTCTTCATGTCTTGAATCATGTCGTCCACCTCTTTTTCTCTGGCAAAAGGAATTCGACGAGGTCGTTGACGAATAGGTTGTTCATTACCAGTATTAATTTTGTGTTGTACCATACTTGTCCTGCCGATATCACCATCGTTCTTTGAAAAGATATCGGAGAACCGACGTAGCGAATTCTTCGCCTTCAATAATTCAATAGTTGTCAAATCTTCCTTACATCCCTCTAGTATACTGTTAACGTCGATTGTACTTCTGTCCGTCTTTTTGACTTCTTGACAATTTCGCAACCATACGATTTCTTCGCTCCGTCCTATTAGCGTACCTTTCCTCAATACCTGTTCTTCATTACTTAAATTTAATACAGGTACCACTGTTTCTGTAGATGTGTTGACAACTGTACGTGCTGGCAACCACGAAGTTTCGTTATTCACTTTTTCCAATAATGTCCACCGTCGTTGTTGCAACTTACTTTGTTTGTTGAAATTTACTGGAACTAGCGTTTGTGATCTCGGCAGTAATTTTATGTTCTTAATGCAATACACCTTGCCTTCACCACCGCCTCTTATTGGTATTTCATCATCTCCACACTTCAGGATACCGCAGTTAATGTCAAGTTTGCACCGATGGTCCTTCAAGAAGTCAAGGCCAATAATACAATCATCCACAATGTCAGCAATGATTGCTTGTTGCCAGTAAAGTTTATTACCAATCTTAATGGCCACTTTCTGGTTGCCTGTTACTGGTATTCGCTGGCCGGTAGCCGTTGTCAGCTGGTAAGCTCCCTTCCGAACGTTTATCTTCCCGTTTCTTCTTATCAGCTGTGTCCCAATTACCGTACGTGACGCACCAGTATCCAAAGTCAATTGGCATGGAATTCCATTTACTGATCCATTAACGATTAAGCTGTTTCCATCCGTGCTCTGATGAATCTTAATTTTCGGGGCTTCATGTCTATCGCCCAGTGCCCACCCTCAGCCCTGTCCTTAATTAGTTTTCCTGGTTCTTCTGACGCTTGTACACAAGCATCGGTCCCTCGTCTCTCTGCAATCCGATTCGGGCAGCCGCTTCTTAGATGTCCCCGTTCCCCGCAGTTGTAGCATCTAGGGACGAAAGCTCTACGTTGGTTTCGTCGCTCCAGTTCCGTTGAATAAATCTCCCTCAGGCGTCCACTCCTCGGGTCTCGTCGGACAGCTTCTACCTCAAGAGCACGCGCAACGGCTTCCTTGATCTGACCGTGATGACCCAGGCGCACGGCAACCCTTACTTCCGCGTCGAAAATACCGTCGACAAACGACTGCAAAAGTATGCTGTCAATTGATGGTGGTGACGATTGGTACGCCTTCCGGACCAACTTTTCCACTTCTAGAGCCCACTGTTGTAAGGATTCATTGGCTCGTTGGCATCGATCACGGAGTTGAGCGCGGAAGACATGCTCCAGATGCGAGTCCCCATAGCGCGATTCCAAGGCTTCTAGCAACTGCTCATAGGTAGCTTCACTTCTTAAAGCCTCCAATACAGTCAAAGCTTTGTCTCGTAGTCCCAAAGTAAGAGCGGTTTTGGCTTGGCTGTTGGTCCACCTATTTAAGTCTCTCACCGCTTTAAATTGTAATTTATAGGCCGCCCAGGAGGAGGACGCTACGTCGGAAGTTGCCACCCCGGAGTTGTCTTGACCTCCAGGAATCTCTTCCTCAGAAGCTTCGGCTCCAGAGCCACGTGGTTGCTGTGCGGCTGTTTTAGCGCGAGTACTCACGCCTTCCTTCGGCGTAATAGGCATTTTACCTTCCTATCCCACTTCTGACACCAAATGTTACGGAAGTGGGTACAGGGATTGGAAGGAAACTAATATCACTGCCGAGAGTAACGATTTATTTGCGTTTCACAATATTCCGAACGCGTAACACTCACAGCACAGAACGAGTTGTACTGCACGAACCGCGTAGCACTGTTCCACACTGTCCCCGCGGACTACACTTAACTTAGTCCAACGGTAGCACTGCACCACTCACTAATCACTTTCCCTTCACTTCACTGTACTTCACTGTACTACTTTTTCACTTCTTCTTCTTATTCTTCACTTGAGAGCACTTTCCACTGAACTGCCCTGTAGGCGCGTCTGGAGCTCTTTATATACCCCTAATTTCGATCGTAATTTGTTGAATTTCGACTGTCATTTCGTTATTCTTTTCGATTGTCTTTTACAACCTAATCTAGTACTTTCCATTATATTCGAATTTTGTAAAGAATCATCTCCATTTACTAGAATTTTCTATAAAACACCGAAATCACAAACAAAAACCCATAGAGTCCTCCGGGGCTTGAACTCACGGCATTCGGCTCGCAGCCGTAGCCACTACCGCTCAGCTACCGTGACTTGTCAATCTTCATTTGAAAAACTTCTATGCATTGTTTGTCTTTGCGGTGACGTAGGCATGGCGTCACAATATGTTATCACAAGAAAAAATAGACAACATTTTTAAACCGGAATACAAGATATTTAATTTTATTTCGACAAACCCACGTAGTCAATTTATAAAATACATTTTTAAAAATTGTTGTGATGCTTTGATACTCGAAGAAGCTGTTTTTTAATATCTGAGTCTTTTTCAAATAAGCTTTCGTTATCACATATTGCACTACCCTCACCCGCTGTTCTATAACACAACACAACAACGGGTTTCGAAACAAAATTTAAATAGCTTAATTAAAAAGGTTACATGTATACTCACCTTGAATTCTACCACTTTGATTGACATCGACATGCATATTTTAGATAACTTGGTTGGATGCGATATATTGATTGGGAAGAATGTTACCGAACGAACTGATGTAGTTTACTCTCGTATAAGCAATATACTGACATATCAATACGCTAGTGAAGCTAAAGTATTTTGTAGTAAAATTGCAGCGATAGTGAGTTATTGACATGACTTAATTTATATAGTAACTGTATGGCTATTAGTGTTATAGAACTTTGTTAAGTTAGTAATTAAGAAATTACTGAACACTCGACGTATGCAAGATCAACTTTGGTGGTACATAAGAAAAATGGGGGAAAAAAGCTTTGCATTCACTACAAAGCGTTGAAACAGATATCAATTAAAGATAAATCCTATGTTCCGAATTGAAGACTTGATAGATAGGCTTAAAGGGTTTAAACGTTTCACAAGTTTGGATTTAAAAAGTTGTTATTAACAAATTTGTATACATAAAGGCTCCATAGAAAAGATTGCTTTATTACGAAAGACGGGCACTATGAATTTTTGAGCCTTTTATTCGGGTTAGCAAATGCTCCGTCTTGCTTCCAAATGATCAATAAAGTACTTGGTAATTTAAGATTCTGTAATGTTATCGTGTACGTTTTACAATAGCAGAATATATTAAGTAATTGGAACAGATATTACATATATTAGGAACCAATGGTATGGCGCTAAATTTAAAAAAGCGCCATTTGTTTAAAAGTGAAATTGAATTCTATTTCTATAAAACTATTATAAATCAGCATATGTTGTCGAATAAATCAATACTAGATGCTATCCGTAATTTTTCGATACCCAAAAGTATATTCGTAAATTTATACGTTATCGGCTCCTATTACAAAGCAGTAGTACACACTCAAGAATTCACATTGGAGATAATTCATTGAGAAGGATTTCGGATGCTTTGAGCCGAAAGCATCATGTGGAAAATCGGAATTCATGAAAATTATAACAATTACAGGTACAAGACTCTGAGTTAATAAGGGATCTTTTAGGATCAGGAGTGACCGATCAAAATAAAGAGATTTTTCAGAATGATGTACTTCTACGTGGAAAGGTTTATAGAAGGACTAGTCAGGGTCGTAGACGGGTGGTTCACAAGAAGTTGTTTGGCAATTTATAAGATAAAATTTTTTAATTCTATTAACTTCCGAGAATGTGTAATATAGCATAAAAGTAAAATAATGACGGCCAAAACTGAAAGCTCTTACTAAAGATAGATATCCAATCTCAGATCCAATAATAATGATTTATCAAAATATATGTAATTGAAACCATGTTGGCAAGATATTTAAAACTAATTTACTTCATACTATTGATTCAGCTGTTCTTAGGTACATACACTAATAAATTATATTGGAGTATAAATTTGTGTAAGATTAATTGTATACATCTGGTTAGCAAGCCTGGATAGAATACTAACTGTTCACGTCAATATTAATATTGTGCAAGTGGTAGTAATCTCTAAAACCTGGTTCCCTAAGAGTGGTACAGTCTCTTTACGTGCAGAAAGTGGCAAATACGCAGTTGAAACAAGTGTGCAATGGTTTTAATTTCTATAAAACTGTTTAACCGTTTACTAATACGTATAATATGTTCTTGTTTTGTTTTCAATATCCTAACCAGAGTCTTTGGGTGCCTGAGGTAGGCACCGTGCAGCATGGCCGTGTTGTAACATTACACCTGGAACGCCATCTTTACCATAATTTATTTAATACCCTTTACCATACAACTTCAATTGTAAAATAAAAATATTATAACGTGATTATATCTTGGTATGATTTCATTTCAACAAATATACAAGATGATGTTATCAACCAAAAATCGATTAATAAACTGAAACGTTATTTTGAAACATAAACAAACTAATACTTAAAAACTATGTCACAGAATCAATTGAAAAGTCATTTAAGTGGTTTCCTCGTCTATAGAAGATAACGGTTTCGAACCAAGGAAATCCAATGCCAGCGTATTGTTATTAGGGTTATAAGAGTGAATATAAAAGAAAGTAAAAAAGTAGTAGATGTACTAAAGTACTGATATAAAAGTAAAGTCTGGCAGACGAATTTTAATGATCTATATAGGTTTTACCAGCACACAGAATCGTTTAACTGTATCTTGTTCTGATCTCGTCTTTGTATAATAATAACAATAACTTCAGACATCTCACACACGAATGCCTGATCTCAAACTAAGTAGATCTAGTACTATGGTGATCAGACTGCTGATAAAAATACTTGTATATTTCTAAATACATACATTCATATCAAACATTACCTCATGTAATATATTAGGTTGGCAACTAATAAACCCGCCATCTTTGTACACAAATTTATTTAATTTTTTAAGTATACAAAATCAAATTATTTCTCAACTAATTTGTATACAAAATCAAATTATTTCTTAACTATATAAGCACCGTCGTTTTATATCACCTATCGCCAACGCGCTGGCAGAGACATAATGCCTTCCTCGTAGAAGTTTTTAGGCTTTTGATCAAAAAAGGTGGTAAGGTAACTTTTAAGCTGGTCTTAATTTTTATCTGCTAAGTAGTGGGCTAGAGAACGAAATAGAGTAACAGCTCCTAGTATATAATTCCATTTATTCCCCACCACACACTTAAAAGAACTTTTTTACTCGTGTCAGATTTTGGCGACGGTACTCCTGCTTCTCCAGGTCTAAGTCACTGGTACTTTTGCGAAAAATTCATGTACATAACCCACTTTTCATCCCCCGTAACTACATCTCTCAGCCACTCATTGGTACGATGATAACTAAGTAGTTCCATGCACACGTTAGCTCTCTTCTGAAGTTGAAACGGCGTCAACTTATGTTTTTTTTTTATACTATAGGGGGATAGACGAACAGACGGGTCACCTGATGGTAAGTGACACCGCCGTCCATGGACACTTGCAACTCAAGAGTCGCAAGTGCGCTGCCCGCCTTTGAGGGTGATGAGGGATGGGGGATGCAGGGAGCGGATAGAAGAGAGGAGGGATGAGGAGATGGAAAAAAGGAGAAAGGAGATGAGGGGAGAGAAAAGGGGGGAGGGGGAATTGGGCCTCCGGAAACCTCACTCAATTCGGGGAAATGCAACGCAAGCGTTACTGGCAACCAAACTGAATATTTCCAGGTCTTTTTTCCAGGAGTTGTTTTTCTACTGCAGTATGAGTACACTGAAGATGCTCTGCCAGACAACGTGAAGTGAACCTAGGATCCATTTCTATGAGTCTTTTTGACTCATCTACATCTATTAAAGGAGGTCGTCCTGGATGAGGTTCATCAGATAGGTCATAATTTCCATCCATAAATCTTCTGAACCAATGTTTGGTGGTATCGTAAGAGACCACTCCTTCACCCATCGTTGCACATATATTGCGCGCTGCTTTAGTCGCTTTTGGACCTAAGCGAAATTCGTGAAGTAAAAGCAGCCGAAGTTCTCTACGAGAAATATCCATAATTTACTGTAGTTTTACTATTCGAGATCCAGTTGTCAACTGATCTGACATACAACTGTTGTTTTATTTATATACTACTCCAAGAAGTTCGAGATAGTTCTATAACGTTTTAGAAACTGATTGAAAAAAGTTAGTTGCCACACATTTTTGACGCGACCTTGTTAAAAATTCAAAATATAGTCTCATAAAAAATATATGCATTCCCAATTAAAATACACTTTAAGACGTTTAATTTAGAGTTTAATCTTTTTATTTGAGTGTTCTGTAACATAAAATTAATGATAAAATGATTTATCATATTCAATTCCATCATTTTGTTATATGTTTGAAGTATAAAGAGAGAGAGAGAGTCATTAAAGTAAATAATACCGTCACTATGCATATTGAATTATATTCATATGTAACAATGAAGTAAATAAGTAATAAGTAGTCATTTTCTTATTCTTGGTAAAAAAAAAGTTGACTGAATTCTTAACAAAATCAATATACAATTTCAGGATATTCACATAATTGCTACAGTTACATTACACAAAAGGGCGTTCAGTCCTTCGTTGAATAAAGTACGATTACCATTAGTTTGAATAGTTGTACTGTACGAGTACCACGGGACGTTGAATCTCACTTTAGTGGCACTCAACGAGTGGAAGCAAACGTAACAAATTTTTACGTCCATATTTCTAAGTAGAACTATTGCATACGAAGAGTAGGTTAGTTTGTTCTTTTTTATATAATTTAAAATCCGAAGAATCGAATTAAATACTGCAGATTTACATTGTTTGGTTTAGTTGTTCACCCCTGCGAAATAAGGTTTACAAATGGTGCAGTAGTTAAGGTGGTGGTCTAACCACTACACTTCTGCGTGGGGTATGACTGCTTCCATTAATTATATTGTCTCCTAAATAGAAAAAAAAAAGATTAGATTTTGATTTCTACTAGTAGGAAGAAAACATTCACCTGGCAGTACAATGAAATCCTACGTAGTAGTCACACGTGTTTCGTTATTATAATAACTAAGTCAGTGGCGTAGCGTGGATTTTCGCTTCCCGGGGCCGATCGGAAATTCATATTTTTAATATGAATTTTTCATACCACTGCTTCGGTGGAAACATACGTACGTACATATATGTAAAGAAAAGGAGTACGAAACGCACATTTGCCAAATGAGTACATAATAGGATTTTAAGTTATGCATAGTGCTCGTCATTTTGGAACCTTTACAGTTATTGCAAAAAAACTATAACTAGAGTAACGAGCTTAGAGCAATATTTATACTTAGAACTTAATGCAATATTTATACTTAAGTTACACAAAAAAAAATAGTTATACTTACTACTACTTAAGTGGCAAGCAAGAGTCAACTAGCGCCACCCATTATTTTATTTCTTTTTTCTTTTAGATCAAATTTACATAATCTAAAACAACATAACATGACAAAAACCTGTAATATTGTTAGAATTACTTTTCATTATTAAGCATTTGATAAAAATGAAGCAGTTATCAACTCCTCTCTTAATCGACAGCGCTTGAGTTGGACTTGGAGGGAATAAAAGTAAGTAAGTATTATTATTTATTTCTGTTAGTATTAGTTTAAAAAAAATGATAACCTCCACCTTTTTGAAATCAGTTAAACATTATAAACGTATTTCATGTTTAATGTAATAAAATGGACATTGCCAATCTCAGATATTTTTTTATTAACTTAAGTTTAGAGAAGCTTCTTTCGCAACTTTTATTACTAACAGTAGATATTTAAAAATAAATAACATTATGCCAATGTTTGGTAATCCATCTTCAAATTTGGATTTTATTATGTATTTTAATATACAACTTATTGTTTTGTTTGATTGAATACCTCAGTATTCGCTATCGCTTGTTGGTACCCTTTTTTGCACCCTTGCTGCTTCGCTAGACATGAAACCGCAAAAACTACCACGAATGCGGGCGTGATTTGGAGTTTTTTTTCCAATTGACAAAATCGAGTCCAATTGAGAGAATCGTTCCCTTTCGGAAGCCGCCCGGGGCCATGGAACTACGCCCCTGAACTAAGTATAATACTGTAAATGTTCTGAGATGTGACTTTATAATTCAAAAATCTTGAAATCGCATCAACCCGTTTAAAGTTCATCGTTTAAAGCAATAAACCTATCCGAGATGAGTCGAAGTTGTTTCGTGGGGTTTATTTTTTTATTAAGACCTACTTTGGAGCACGCAAGTTAAATTTTGCAAAGTTTTTTTTGAAACATGCAAGTTAGGTTTACAAAAACGAATACCTACAATCAAGTTAAATTGTAAGTCTACAACACATATTTATTATGAAGCGGTTGGCAATGAAGCAATGATTTATAAACTATAGATATTAATAATTCTCAAACATACATAAATGAAAACCGTACTCGGCTCAGTAGGAGCAGTCCATAATATTGATTGAACGACCTTAGTTCGACGGCGTCGGATTGAAACTATTAGTTTCCGTTCAGTGTATGTGCAACATTGGACCTTTAGAGGGTAATTGAGCACAAGGCATTCACGCAACTACGCAAGGTAAAGCATAACAAGGATTGCTATTCCTCAATGGGAACAAGGGAATAGGGTTTGCAACATACAAAAGACTTCGTAGGATATACGTTATGCATGTTGTATTTATATTTAATTTAAATTAATGGTAATTAAATTATAATAATAACTAAGAACATCTCACACGGCCATCAATCATTTGTTCCCAAACTAAACAGAGCTTGTATTATGGCAACCAGGATGCTGATAAACATACTGCTGCTAATAAGCATATTTATATTTTTTCTTTCTATACCTGTACATACAAATTATAGATAAATTACAACCAACGACCAACAGGCCATGTTAGTCGTGGGTTCGATTGTCTGGTATCGTCTTGTTTGTTAATTGTATAAAAATACTTGCCTGTTTTTTTTTATGCGATAGGGGGCAAACGAGCAGACGGGTCACCTGATGGTAAGTGACTACCGCCGCCGATGGACATCCACAACTGAAGAGTCACAAGTGCGTTGCCGGCCTTTTAGGTAGGAGTACGCTCTTTTCTTGAAGGTTTGAAGGTCGTATCGGTCCGGAAATACGGCAGGCGAGAATTTGTTCCGTAGGCTGGTTGTGTGAGGCAAAAAGCTTCTGGAGAAGCGCACAGTGGTGGAGTGCCAATCGTCTAGGTGATGGGGATGGATATTTTATCGCGTAGAACGATGGCAGAAACCTGCAGCCGGTATAAGTCCAAACAATTCCTCTGAACACTCCCCATGAGTTACCTGAGTCTGCAAATGCTCTTGTTTTTGAAGCACGATAAAAAGTAGAAAAGGGACTATTGGAAACACAATTGATTGAAATGGCATTTGTACATCATGATTATATAAGAGCAAATGTAACAATGTAGTAATGGATAAGTGAAGGAAACGGATGTTGCTTAATTGCATGTATTGCGAATAAAAGCAATAGCTCTAGCAAGTCAAGGTCTCGTACCATGTAACTCGAACTGGCTGATGCGGGAAGTATGACACCGATAACCCCATTTATTAAAAGATAAATTGTGTAAAATAATATGCGAATACATTGTATGAAATAGCATATTGGAGTCTAGATGTTAAGTAAACTTTAGCTTGATAAATTGTCTTTATGCGAAAAGTTTGAACATAAAACATAGTGATTTAGAGCCTTTAGACTGCTGAGCTTGAGGTAATTTGATAGAGTCAATGACTGGAAAAGTTAAGTCAATAATAATGTTAGGTCGACTTACGGTAGGAACAAGCAAATCTATATTACGTAGTGTCCGGTTGATAGCAATAGGCTTGCCCCTATTACGTTAGTGGGATCCAATTCTAATTAGCAAAATGTGGGTGTTAAATACGCCTCTGTCTGCTCCTTGGGGGATACGGGCCTGAGCGTATGTATGTATGTATTAGAGAATACATTCTGGCCCCGAAAATCCCGGGACTGTACTTGGCTAATCTCGGGATTTTCGGGATTGCCACAAACAAGTCTAGTTTGTATTCTGTAGTCCGTTGCGTCTTGAAAATAACCTTGCCTAGATTATTTTAATACGTTACGACAAAAAGCAACTCGTACAATACGTAGGTACCCACTATTTACTACACAGGTACAGTCCTAATAATACGTTTGTCGCAGAACTTAGAAGGGACTTCCCCACTCGGAACTTTTTTTTTCATTTATTGTTCTGTCAGTGACGGGTTACGTAGGCTACGTCAGTGACGACGGGTTACGTATGCTACGTCATTAAAATTTAAAAGTCAATTATCTGAAATTAAGTATTTCAAATGGCGGGAGACTGTTAAACATAAAAAAGACAGTGATACGACGTCAGTGCGGAGTTATTATTTAGTTGCGAAGGACGGGAATAGTGCTAAATGTAAGCGATGCCCAGCCATCCTCAAGACTTTGGGTGAATCAACTAAGGGATTACATACACATTTGTTACCAAAACATAACATCAAGGTTATATCAGCTTCAACAAGTCAAGATTCTGAAAATCTGAACACAGCACCACCGCCAGCCAAGCGAAAGTTAGATAATTATTTTACTAAAAGTGCCGACGATAGCCTGCATGATATTTTGGCAAGAATGATTGCATTAGATGGATTTCCATTCAGTGTATTCATAACCTCAGATGATTTGAGAAAATTGCTCTTTGCAAAATACACGGATTTACCAAAGTCAGCCGTCACTGTTCGAAAACGTGTTATGAATTACAGTGAAAAAATCAGAAAGCAAGTAACTGCAAAATTAAAACATTTGAAAAGTGCAGGTGAAAGATTTAGTCTTTCTTTCGACGAGTGGACTTCAACTTCCAACAAACGATACATGGCGGTCAACGTTCATTCATATAAAAAATTTTGGAACTTAGGACTTGTTCCTATTTACGATAGTATGACAGCTGAAAATTGTCTTCGTATATTGCAAGAGCGTCTAAGTAAATTTGACATTTCGATAGAAACTGACATCGTGGCCATTGTAACCGATGGACCGAATGTTATGATAAAGGTTTGCTTGTTTGCACTGAACAACAACTGTGTCTCGCACATGGTATCAATTTGGCGGTCTGTGATGTGCTTTAAGAAAAACATAATAATTTGCAAGATAGCCCTACCTCAGATGATACTATAAATGAACCAGCTGTGACTGTTGATTATATGGACGACAGCGATGATGAACACCATTTAGAAGACTTAGACTGTCCAGAATCAGGTTTCGGTTTCCAGAATTGTAATGTCACAAAATGATCTTGCTCCAGAACACGTACCAGAGTTAACACAATATGAAAATATTAATGAGCTGATAAAGAAAATCCGCAAAGTTGTAGTGTATTTCAAAAGATCTCCATTGAAAAATGAAACAGTACTTCAAAAATATGTGAAAATTGAACATGGAAAAGAGTTGTCACTTCTTTTGGACTGTAAAACCAGGTGGAATAGTCTTTTAACAATGCTGGAGTGATTTTATCTTTTAAAAGCATGCATTCAAAAAGCTCTTATAGATCTCAATCATCCAATTGGTTTAGAAGATGTTGATTTTGAATTGGTAAATAAAATTGTTGATGTGCTGACCCCAATTAAATTGACAGTAGAAGCAATCTGTCGGCAAGATGCTAATTTATGCACAGCTGATGCCGCTTTGAAATTTCTTATAAAACAACTGTCTAGCAAAAACTCAGCACTTGCCAAAAAAATTAAAACATCCTTAGTGGAACGTATAAAGCAACGACGAAGTGATGATTTAACTGGCGTGGTTAAATTATTTACAAAATCCACGAATGGATGTTGAAAATCAGTTATTATCGGATTTGGAATGGCACGACTTATTTCCAGTTCCGACACAGGCTTTAGTGAGGAAGCAAATAAAGAGTATTGTTAAAAGACTTAATAGTCGAGATTACACGGAAGAGGAAGCGAGGTCAGGATCACAAACAGATGATGAGCTAAGGTCAGAAATCTCCCAACCCCAATTGACATTAAAGGAAAAGTTACAGCTGGAAATGAACAAGAGTATGAAATCCCCAGATCCTGGAGTACAAGTACAAAATGAATTGGGGTTGGCAAATAGTATTAGACGTGAAATGAGCCTGTTCGAAAATGGAGGAGTTCGTAGATATCACTTAGAAACAGCATATAAGTATCTATTGTCTATTCCTCCAACCATCGTAGAAGCTGAACGAGCGTTTTCAGCTGCTGCTTATGTTGGCAATAAACTACGAAGCAGGCTCGGAAGTCAAACATTGGATGCTTTGATATTTCTGCGATTATATTTTCGAAATTCTAAATAGTTATTTTGTGTTCTTTTTTAATTTCTTGCAAAAGTATAGTATTTTTTGGTTTGTGTTTTTTCTTTTCTTATTATTATTCTGATTTGTTGTTTTTTTTATTTTAGCCCAATTAGAAACCACATAGTCTAATCCCGGGATAGGCCCGGGATCCCGGGAAAAGGCTTCAAAAATCCCGTAAGCCCGGGATTGAAAAACATGCTCGGGATTGTATTCTCTAGTATGTATGTAAATTGGAAGACTTTTTTTTTGCTCGTTTAAACTTAATACTCTCTGAAATTTTTAATCATACTTCAATGATCCTTTTTATTGTATTTAATAGAGTATTTAATTTTATAGACACTATCACTACACTATGCGAAGGAGCGCAGCAGTGACTATATAAACGCAACGAAACTACGAGGAACGACTTGTTACCTTTATTTTGAAAAACAAATATTCAAAAAAGGATGATTCATAATAGAGCGAATCAATTTAAATTCGATCATCATATTTAAAATCTTCAAATATCAAATTGCCTTAGTTTTTTATCATAAGAATTTCCTGTTTCAAGGATAAATCTAGAGAGCCATTTATATTGCTTACGGCAAAGTAGGTATGTTATATGTATATGTAGTTTAGTGAGCGTCCGATCATCTAAGCGCCACCGCACAATTAAGGTCGGATGATAATTTGGTAGTTGTGGCTTTCAGTATGATTTAAAATCGGCCCATCAAACTTATGCTTAGTATTATATCATGAACTATTACCATTCTATGAAATAAGATAGAAATTTGATGTGTAAAATGTAACATATTACATCTGTTGATGTCTATGATAAAAGAAAAATATATTGTTCAAAGTAATTATAATTATATGAAACACATACAAAAAAAAAAATATAAAAACTTCAAAACTAGACCTTAAAAATTACTTTAATTCTATGCCATTTGTATTGTATATCTTTAAATTATTATACATATATGCAAAACTACAATAAAACATTTAGACTTTGAACTGTTAACAAATATAAGCTAACGCCTTTCACCGTTCGGGGTTTCATTGTTTAATTTAAAAAGTCGTAAATTAAGCACCTATCTACATAATAAACAATTACAAACGACTACAAAGAGCCGTTATGTAAGCGTATATTAATTGACAATAGAGCGCTTGTTAATTTGGCTCCAAATCTGGCGTCCCCGAGCGGTCTGCAAGATGGCGGTATAGAGTTAAGTTGCGGAAATGCTAACGAACCGTGCCTTGTGTCCACTTCCAACTAACAATACTTCTACTGCGACTCACGTTTGGTTGACTTAAGTCTATTTATAGTTAAAGTCTATTCATGTTTGTAACATGGTAACATCTCGTACATAAGTGTTCATGAATTATCAGTCAGTTAATTATCTTTAAAATATTTTAAAAGACTTTAATTAACCTAAATCATGGTAAATTGAGAAAGATAGAAAGAAAGAAATATATTTTAAAAATTAAAATAAAATACTAACATTTTTAACGTTCAACATTCTCACTATTCAATTCCTACTATTTAAAGAAGTCTGTCGATTTCTTAAGGATATTATCATCATACCCTGACCTCATGATAATGTGACCACCTAGAAATAATACTTGTTATAACAAAAAAACAAAAGAATTGTCTAAATTGGTCCCGCATTCTTTGAGTAATCGACGAACATGCATAAATAATATTCATCCTAACTAAAAAAACTATATTATAAGTAACACAAAAACTAAACAGATAATGTGCTAGTGAATTATATCAAAGATAGATACATACCAAAGATATTTACTGAAAAGTTTCTTAACTGCAGCTGAGTTTGTACAATACAGATCAAAGTTTAATTTTGATTCCATATTATTATAACTCTCAGGTGCACGTAAAAATGATGAGTTCCGTATATAATTCATTTCTTGCAAAGGGAACGTGTAATAAGGGGCAAACTAATTGCATTACTCGAAGTGTGACACTGCCCAATAATTCTGGACAATCAATGGTACAATTAGCGATGTCTTTTAAAAACACATGTCACTAACAGCTCGTCTCTGTTCTAAAGATAAGAAATGATAACGCTTGCAACGTTCATTTTAACATTATTGTACACAGTATTGTTTCGCTTTAAAATCTAAGTAATGTAAAAACTTTCGTTAAAGACCCTCTATGCATGATTTGTAGACCCTATATGGACACAGATAATGGACTAGAGACAACCCTAGTCCTTTCTCTGTGTCAGTTAGCGGTCTGGTGTTATTGTTGCCAAAAACACAAAAAGCTATCATTAAACAATATGATAACATTTTTAATGTTTTAGTTGCTTTTTAAGGAAATCTTTTAACAATCAAAATAATTATGTTCTCAAAAGTCATTGCTATAGATATCGCAGTAAAATACCGTAGTCAGTAGTCAGTAGACCGTTTTCAAGGCTGAATTTCGTAGCTTTCAATTATAGCAGTATTGTGTTAAAGCGTGCTTGTATAATGTATACTTCAATTGAAACAATGGTTAGTTAAATACTACTACGTGTTTACATAATCCTATGCAGGTAGTTTAACGCAAACATAATTTGTTAGGTGATACGGAAATGTCTCTGTTTACTTCAATAATATTTGGATTTATATGCTTTTGTGCCTTTCTGTTGCAAATGGTGTTTGAATGAAAATTGAATCCAAACTGGAACTGTAATTTAATATTTTACTTTATGTTGTGTTTTTTTATTACTTTACGTTTGACTTTTTTTTTTTTTCGTGTGGAAACCCCCACGGGTCATCACTTCACCTGAGCTGAGGGTGAGATGGTATGTCGGACTCGAACCGACTAAAACCACACGGTGTTCCGTCACAGTGGCTATATCGCAGGGGACCCGGGATACCCTAACAAGGAAGCCTTCGGGAACCCCTGTAAGCCTTGGCCACCT
The DNA here is from genome assembly GCA_947561695.1 of Tyria jacobaeae. Taxonomy (NCBI): domain Eukaryota; kingdom Metazoa; phylum Arthropoda; class Insecta; order Lepidoptera; family Erebidae; genus Tyria; species Tyria jacobaeae. The sequence goes on from OX387221.1 coordinate 9,749,847, forward strand.
GATTAGCAGGTGGCCACTCTATGGAATGTGGGGGGCTTTACCCCCCTCCGGATCGAGAAGGAGCGCTCGGAACACGGCGCGCCAATGTCTCGGGCCTGCTTCTGCTAGGGTAACGGTCAGCCCGACCCGTTACCCCCAGGCCAGCGCTTATGGAGGCCGGAGATCATTTCGCACTCTCCAGCGCCTGGTGCGTCTTCTGCGGGACGAGAGAGTACTTGTCCTCTCCCGTTCTCGTTCCGCCGCTTCTTTTGCAAGCATTACTGTCTCGCAATACAAGACAGCGGAATCCCACGCACTCTCGCTTTGGACCATAGACATGACCATGGTTTCCAGCGAGAGGCTACCCACTCTCGTAACCGCCACAAGGTCGGCACGCTGCTGAGTCCATGCAGAGCACTCCACCAAGGTGTGGAATGCGGTATCCTCGCGGCAGCCCCCACAGTGGTGGCACGCAGGCGTTGGCTCCCGGCCTATGGGACACAGGTACTTCCCGAAATAGCCGTGTCCGGTGAGTACCTGCGTCAGCCGGTAGGAGAGAGCACCGTGCTGTCTCTCGAGCCAATCCTCGATGACGGGCCTTACCGCCACGATCGTGACGTGCCCAGCGCTCGGTCGCCCAAGGCGTTCTTTCCACTGTGCCATGAGAACCTGGCGGAGCTGGAACCGTTGCGAGGTCGGAAGTCCCATCGGTCATCTAGTACGAGTCCCAGATATCTCATCGAGGACTCGATGCCGATGCGAATACCTCCCACTATAAGACTGGATCCTCTGGGTGGTCTCATCCGAGGCCCATGGAAGCAGAGGGCCTCGGATTTATTGAGAGCTACTTGAAGACCCAGTCGCTGGATTCTTGTAACGACTTGGGCGACCCCGGCCGTGGCCTTAATGGTCGCCTCGCGCCGTCACGAGGGTGTCATCGGCATAACATGTCACAACGACACCCCCTAAGAGCACACCGCGCAGCACCCAGTCGTAGCCAATGTTCCACAGGAGAGGGTTTTACACCGAACCCTGTGGAATACCGCAGGACATATTTCGCTCACCGTGTCCTGCCCGAGTCGGGTAGGTAACAGCTCTCTCGGACAAGTATGCCCCGACAATACAGCGGAGGTAGAGAGGCGCTCCGTGATAGACGAGCGCCTCCCTAATGCAACTCCAAGGCAACGTGTTGAAAGCATTGGCGATATCAAGAGATCCCCGGGACACTGCTTCCTCTGCCAGAGCTTTTACGCGCATGATCGCATACACAGTGGAACGCCCCCTGCGGAAACCAAATTGGTTATCCACCAGGTCCGGCCCCACTCCAGAGAGATGCTAAACGAGGCGACCCGCAATGATTCGCTCAAAAAGCTTACTCACCTCGTCGAGCAACACTATGGGCCGATAAGCGAATGGTGAATCTATCGGGCGCCCCTCCTTACGGATTAGGACCAGTTTACCCATCTTCCACATTTCCGGAAACTGGCCCCGTTTGATACATGCGCTAAAAAGCCCTCTCAGTTGGGGCCCGAGAGCCTAAAGGGCAAGGACCCATGCCCGGCCTGGAATGCCATCGGGTCCCGGGGCGGTGCTTTTGGATTTAAGCCGTAGCACCGCAGCCCCCAGCTCTGCCTCGGTGACTTCGGGCACGCCGTCGTCTACAGCGTTGGGCGCTTGAGACGGACCCATCGGTGGAGGGGTGTGCTCCACCGTCTGAGACGGCAACAAGGAGCCCACAACATCTTCAAGCAGCGTTGGGGGCAGACTTTGGGTAAGTGGAGGTGCCGACGGGTGCAGTTTTCCCCTCACTAAGAGATAGGGGCGCCCCCACGGATCTCCATTCAGAGTCTCCAACAACTGCTGACGGGCCTCCCTCTTGGCCCGTTTTATAGCCGCTTGAAGAGATCTTTTAGCCTCCTTGTAACGTTGAAGAAGGTCCGCCTCATGGGATGATCATTATCTGAACGGCAAGGCCGTAGAAGGTACGGAACCTGGAGTACTGGCGGCGCGTAGTTACACAATCTTCTCGTAGCTGCGCAATCTCTGACGTCCACCAGTACACCTGGCGCCGCATAGATCTGGTGTGAATCCTAGGCATAGCCGTATCGCAGATGTGCGACATGGCCTCCTGGAACCACTGTGCCTCTACATTCACATCGACAGGCCTGTCTGGCGCAGATATCCAGGCCTGTACGATGGAGGCTTCCAGTAGGAACACTTCAGAGCCTAACGCGGACCAGTAGGAGCCATCGTAACCGGCGCATCAGAGGTGTCAGCAGAGACGTCGACCCGAAAGTACCTGTGATCGGACAACGTCTCCACCTCCTCCATGACGCGCCAGCCTCGGACACGGCGCGATAGAGCAGGGCTCCCAAACGAGATATCTACGATTGAACTGCCCTGCTGACGCACGCACGTGGCGATGGAACCCCTGTTCAGGAGGACTAGGCCTTATGATACAGCCCACTCCTCCAGTGCCTCACCCCTCGATGACCGAACCAGTACAGCATAATTTTTCTATTTTAGTTGTATTAATAAATATACATAATAATATAATTATAACACGGAAGGCAACGTTGATTTCAAAGGGTAATTTCGGGTCGCATAATGTTATGTGTAGGCTATAGTCTAGTCTAGCTAGTAATCTAGATAAAAATAAAAATAATAAAGTGAGATTCATTTCGGACCTGACTGTGCAGCAGCTGTGGCAATATCATTTATTAATATCCACAGCTGACGATTTTACCCCCACTCTTGTCACTTGACTATCTACTGCACGTACAAATGCATATAAAACAATTTACCAATGTTTACAAATAAACGAATTTCATTTCATTTCATTTAGAATTTTGTGAAATTACCAACTTAAAAAACGTGGTCTCCCGTACCATAAATGTAATTTAAGTATTTGAATCATCCACAAAAGATGTGGGAAAAGCATTATATTTATTAATATGTAAGCCAGTTATCACCAAATCGTTGTCTAAGCCAATGTTGATTGAAATTAATTAAAATTAATTATAATCATTTCTAAGCCCATTCATCCATCGAAGCAATCATATGAAATGAATAGGTTTCTTAATCGTGATAAGATAAATTATATTATTTTGTTATACGAAATTCTTTCTATGGCATTAACGCAAGCAAACCAAGAACGTCAAGAACTTGCATTAATAAAAGAGAACTTGTATATAGAAGAAAAAACAGACTATTGTGAATAGGACTCGTACTCTGAAGATTTCGTACCTACTTACATATATGGTTAGTTGATACATTACCTCCTGGGAACTCATCAATTATACAGAAGGATAAAGCTAAGTAAACTTAAATTTTATTATGGAAAGGTCGTGTACCTAACACACGACCTTTCCACAATAAAAATTCTCAAGTAAAAAAAAAGCAACCGTATTTACAAACAGTACACAGCCCCATAATTTAATGATATGCTCTATACATTTAACTTTATAGACTATCCAATTAAGGACTGAGGATCTCGGCACAAAGAAATTGAAACGACTAGATACCTGCTGCGTTAGTAGAGGTAACAAGATTTTATTTGTCGTAGTAACCGTAGCATCTGTAGCTTTCCGTAGAGCCTCGTAGAATCAACGATCCCAACGTTCTTATAAAGTTGAGGCTACGATGCAATTCTGAAATACCTAAATCCTTTTAAGTCACTTTCTTAAAGATGGAAAAATTATATTTTGTAGTTGCTTTTACAAAAGGTTAGCAATTTCAAGGAAATTATTTCGAAGATTCGAAATATCGAAAACAAGTATTCAAGTAAGCAGTAGAGAAATACTTGTAGGTAAGTATCTGACTACCACTTGAGTTATATAGAGTGAGTGTATGCATGTAGAGATATTCGTATAGTTATATGTACTCATAATAAAAGAGACAAGTAAGTTATACGTGTTTGTGTGAATGGATTACGATCCAAAATCGCGTATACATCCGCATAATAACATACTGCAGTGCGGAAAGATTCTATCTGGAGCGGCACATTTGTATAATATCAATTTGCAATTGATTACTCTTTGTAAGAAATAAATTACAAATACCGGATTAATTTACATCTCTGTAATTTTTACCTTAATTTCAGTTTTTTAAACAAGTTGTATAAACTGCTTTTTAAATATATATTTTTTAGATTTGATGTTAAAATTTAGTTTTGGGTATTCCAAGTATTAAATGCTCCTCCGGCTTCGCCCGCAATTGATCAGGGAAGACGATATCGGTTAAATGGCATACGGTCACTGTGGTATGTTATCTTATTCTATTTGTTATTTTACCTTAATATTATATAATGTATGTACGTATGTATGTATATATATGTATATATATATATATATATATATTTTAAAAGAATACTAGCAACGTGGGTCACACAATACTAGTATTCTTGTTAAGCTTGTCCAGCTAGGCTAAATGCTTGTGTTAGGGGTGGGTTTACGATTGACGGTAGGTGGTTCTTCGACGAGCACTTTCGGCAGCTTGCTCCAAAGCTGATCGGCGCTGCGTCCGCCCTTGGGTGGCTTTTGCCCAACTTGGGAGGACCCAGCGTCGCAACAAGACGGCTGTACACGGGGGTTATCCGGTCAATGGCACTATACGGTGCACCGGTGTGGGCGAAGGCTCTGACCGCCCAGAATAGGGCACGTCTTTGGCGTATTCAGAGGGTTATGGCGGTTAGACCCATAAGTGGATACCGCACCGTGTCAACAGAGGTGGCGTGCGCTTTGGCCGGAACTCCACCGTGGGACTTGGAGGCGGAAGTGATCGCCGAAGCTTATCGGCGGACGGCTGAGTTCCGGGCGGGTAGCGGCAGACGGCCCCCGCCCGAAGAGGTACGCGAGTGGCGTGTGGCCGCTCGCCGAGCCACGATGGCTCGTTGGTCGTCCCGGCTGGAGGGTCCACGTGCTGGCTTTGCCACCGTGGAGGCGCTCCAGCCAGTCATCGCCGAATGGATAGAGCGGCAGCACGAGACTCTTTCTTTCCGACTGGCGCAGGTCCTTTCCGCTGCTTCGGAATGTACCTGCGCTCGGTCGCTAGGAGGGAATTGATTCCCGCCTGCCCCCACTGTGACTGCAGTGAGGACTCGGCTCAGCATACGCTCGCGGATTGCCCCGCTTGGGCGACGCAGCGTCGGGTCCTCACTGCAGTTATCGGAGATGATCTCTCGCTACCGGCTGTCATACGCTCCATGGCCGGTAGCGACAGGAATTTTACCGCGGTCGCAACCTTCTGTGAGGAGGTCATCTCGCAGAAGGAGACGGCGGAGCGGGCCCGGGAGGACGATCTCCACTCGGACCCAATTCGCCGCCTGCGAAAAGGGCGGCGTAGGGGCGCTTACCAGCGCCTTATGCCGCCCTGAGTGTGGCCGCGGGTGGTCGGGTCGGGTTTTCCCCTACATCCACCATATGGCCAGCCGCGAGGGGGTGACGTCCGGATTTGTCTGGACGCCGTCTTATTGATAGGTTACCAGCATCTGGTGCCCACATAGTGCGGGCAGGCGCTAGGAGGGGTCCGGATGTCCTAATAAAGCTGTTCCCCGGTTCCTCCTATTTTAAGCGCAGAATGGCACACCGTGTGGTTTTAGTCGGTTCGATTCCGACACACCGTTCCACCGAAAACCTGGTGGGATGACGGCCCGAGGGGGTTTCCACACGAAAAAAAAGAAAAGGGGTGGGTTTACGACAGTAGTTTACTGGGCAGGCTTTGAATCCGCAAACACTTGATCGGAAGTCTGACGCCACGGCCATCACGCTACCACCTTATACCGCTTATACCGATACTGATCACCGCAAGAGCAAAAGAAACTCTTCATTTTAGGGATTTCAGATATAATAGATGTTTTGATAGATTTTTCACAATATCAGCATATTGCGATGTTATCATTTCTTATACATTATGGAGTTGTATAAAGATGCATTTAATATCTGGAATAACCTCGTACCGTACACATCTATTCTGCAAGGGCCCCTTTTAAATAATGCACGCCTGAGGTGCAATTTCGTATTGAGACTTTAATGATTTTTAAACTTGCGGAGAGCATAAAACTTATAACATGCTGTACCAGCACCTTTATTTTCAGTAAGCCGGTATGTCCAAAAACAGATTCATAAATACATCCGATCCCCGTCTGACGCCAGGGTAACAATGAATTTTCACCACTATTTATCTATCCGCTACAGACTTAGTCAGCATCATGAGGCGGCGGCGCTGACGCCAATAAAAATGTTGTCCCTTGTCCGCTCCATCACATTCTTCTGCAAGAACAGCCTCGCAAAGAAAGATGTGGCCACCAAGCATCTATTGGCTATTACTTTCGATCTAATTTGTAGTTAATTGCGTAAAACAAATGTTGCAGTTTAATTCAGTTGTTAATGAGTGAGTCTTCTGTACGTAAGTACTTTTGTATAATCTACATAGGTATATTCTACGCTTAAGACAATCACATATTTAGATATACATAATATTATAAGTATATTAATTAAAGTTTAATGCCAAATACGACATCTAATCAGAAGGTTATACGATCGTACGGTGACCGATCATCTTTTGTGAGCTTTGTCTGTGACATGTGCATGATAATACAATAGTTTTATTAAAATGCCTTTCAGCTGAAGTAGTTCATCTATATTATTATGTTATATGTTTTATATAATCGAATAGAAAATAAGACCGAAATATTGCTTTAGAACATGATAGAATTCTCAAATATTAAATTATTGAATAAAATATTACGTATGTTTCTTACTAAGCCTCAATAATATCTCAAGTGTGTGGAATAAAAAGCAATCATAACTAAATGGAGAACAAATAAAATCCATATTATAAATACACAAAAAAGTTTTTCATTTATTTTTACTATTGACACAACTGGTTTTCGTAGAATATATTCTAGACGCATTTGTGAAATATATTTATATTTAACCTCAATCACCTCTACCTTTCTATTTCTAGTTTATGTTTTACGTTTACATTGAGCTGATGGAGCTACGCTAGATAGTGGTATATTTCGTAACGTACGTAACTGAAAGCAGTATTACGTACTAAAGCATTAACGCTGCCTAAAATTATGTATTATTATTGTTATTATTTTCATTTAACTACATATATGTACATATATTAATACACTTTTCAATAAATTAGTGTATAACAATCAGTTTCTCCAAAAATCAAAGTTCACCAAATCGTTGCCAAGCCACAAATGACAGTAGATCTATATCGGGCCTGTTTAACGCCCTATGAAAACATAATTGCAGCTCTTTGCTCGTATATATCTCCCTAAGATCTCTTATATTAAGTAAAGCGGTAGGTTAGCGCCAGTCCTTTTTACCAAGACCAAACGGAGTGAGTCATGTCAATTGCCACTACATCTTAGTGTACTACCATGATAACAGATAGGAAATAATCTCTAAGATTGCATTATCTAAGGTCTTGCCATTTAAGAATCCACGATCCCAAGATTTTCCCCGGATATACAATCTCATAACCGATGAACCTGGGTGGGGCAGTTGGTAGGCAGTTACGCTGTACTCTTCTATGCAGGGCATCTGATTTCGTCTGAAACCATCTAACTATGCCAAAGGTGTAGGTTTTTCTTTAACGTCTGGAAACCCCCACGGGTCATCACCTTCCCGGGACCGGTAGGGTGGTATGTCAAACTCGATCGACTAAAACCACATGGTGTTCCGTCACATAGTCTTATTGGTATATAAGGTGTATCCTTGAAAGGAAATCCCTGTGCACCCCAGACCTGGCCGCCTATTGAACAAAGGACTACCAAAGTGTGGTGTAACTCTACTATTCAAAGAAGCAGTCCTGTAGCAATGGCCTAGTCAATTAATTTATAGCTAACGCCTGTGACAAGGTATGTGGAATCTGAAAGTTTAATTCCTTCATGTTCAATAATTCTATCTTTACTTACATGCATTATGCATGTGCCCATTTATCTACAACAATTTCCATCGCGATATATTTACGTGGTTTCAGTTACATTCAGTAATATTATCAATTGGAAAGCATCAGTTAGAAAGCTGCAGCAATGCAGGCAAACAGAAAAGCAGGTAGCATATAACTTGACCTCCTTATTATTAAGAGAATTCAAAGCTAAGAAAAACTAAAAGGAACTCAAACTGTCACCCTGAAATACACCCCTATTTATCTTTACATATTCGCCGTCACCCTAAGATTGTCGACATTTTGAGTCAATTCTTGAGTAGCACGTGCTCCACTTCTACATCCATCCAACTGCACTCTGCACAATGCTATGTCTATGTTAGATACATGATCCACTGTGTCAATTGATTCACCTGAACATTACATATCTCTCATCCATTTACCTTCTGTGTGACAGGCATTGCCCAGATGTTACGATAAAATAGTGATTTCAGTATCTGGGAAATGTGTGTCACACACTAAATCAGGCTGCTCCCATTTTCTGAAAACGATTCTTTGTGTATCGGTCACCTTTATTTTTATATTTGTATTCATTCGTAAACTTTCTGCTTATTATTATTAATCTCTTTTTCGTGCACCTTTAAGTAATAAACAGTGATATTTTGAACATTTAGGTATAACAATCGCCGGCCTTATCGATCAGATACGCGACGATATCCTACAGAAAATTTTGATATTAATATTTACATACATATGCAATCATATCTTTCATAAATGATGCAAAGATTAAGATTTTTCTATCTTAGTGCATGGTAGAAAAATAAAAATATCTTTAATATAATCCTTACATTGCGCGAGCGTAAAACAGAGTGGTAGAGCCATGGTTAGGCACGAATGGGCCGGCTCGACCGGTGCGATAACACGGCCTCACAGAAATCCGGTTGTGAGGTCTCCGGAGGCAAAATCCCCCACCCCTCTTATGATAGCGCTGTTAACAAAAATGATCATTTTTGTTTACCATGAATTTTTGTAACATCATGGGCTGACATTCTAACCTCGACACTGTCCACCACCACCTGGAGACAGCAAAAACTTGTGTGTTTAAATTTTCCTGTGAAAGGATTAATTTGTTACCTTATCTGAATGTCACTCGCAGAGAAAAGGGTTCTGAGGCCGCTACTTTCTTTAGTCTCGTAAAATGGGGTAATTTCATAACGGAAATAAGACATCAAAGAGGATCCGTTGTTGAAACGCAAAGAAGATATCGTTTGTTAGTATTTAAGGGTTAGTAATAAATGTTTAATAACAATAAATTAGTTATTCCTATTAAACTATTAGTAAAATTAAACCCTTTTCTATTTATTATACTACTATATATTTGTATTAAATCTTTAAAAATGAATAATACCAAAACGGAGATATTGTACAGGGCCTCCATGATACGGAAACGGGAATGGAGAATATTGCCCATTTTAGATTTTTACTGGAAAGTACACTCAATTCAGAGCAAAAAATATTGTAAAACTATTTTTTTATACGTAATATACTTTCGGAGATATTATATGTTTAAGTACGATGTACGATTTAAGTGCGTGCACCTGCTCTTGCGTGTATAAACGTTTGGTCAAAGATGGTTTAAAATATTGATGCCACAAACTTAAAACGATATTGTGATTAAACATAGATAATATTCGTTAAAAATGAATGAGTGAAACATTACAGTCAGAGCGGTGAGTATTGTAAAGTGCCGTCACACTTGGATTTGAAAAAGGGAAAATTGAGATTATCGTAATACTTGAACAACTTGCTCTATTTGAATGAAACAAAAATAAATATATTAATTAACTTTTTAATTATATTGATTGGACTTGTTCACATTCTTCATTCTACGCCTATGATTAGAAACTACTGAAAAGTGTAAGCGTTGTCTATGTTTAATATTTGTCTATGGTGTTTAAAATGGTATTGTTCATATTCATTCAACAAAAATCCATCAATATATTACCAAGTTCAGTATATGCTTATAACAAGCCGAACCGTATGTTTTGTTAATAATATTTTTTTAAATTACAAAGGGCGCAAACGATCAAACGGATCACGTGAAAAGTGCCATGTGCAGCTGCAACTCATGAGTCGCGAGTGCGTTGCAGGCCTGTGAGAGTGCCCAGCTATGTGGGGAGTATTGGGCCACACGCATAAACAACACGATACATTGACTTAAACTGCTTTTTAGTCCTTCACTCATGTACATATTTACAAACTTTTATGCTTAAATATTTATATCATTAACAGTTCAATTAGTTAGTACTTAGAAGACTCGACTTCCAGCATGTTCGAGATTTAGGTAGGAGATTTAGGTAGGAGATTTAGGTAGGAGGCGTAGGCACTCCGGAGATAATGGCGTGAGTGCATATATGTGTATGTAACAGTTTAAAAGGATTTTAATCATAAAACATTCTCATGATTCAAGATTATGAAGTCAATTTGTTAACATTTAATATTTACTAAGATTTTTTATCTAGGTAAATAAATTTATTAGGCGTATATCCAACAGTGGACTGCACTGGGCTGATTAATAAAAATATAATGTATTGTCGATTTCACATTTACCTGGATCTATAATATGATAATAGGGTACTTAAGTGTTTTCTTTTGCTGTTGGTGTTGTTGTTGCGTTTTGTTTTAGGCAACATACTAGGGTAAATAAACTGTATGCTTTTAGACCCATAGTTGTCATGGCTGTCTTGGTACCCTATGTGATTTCCACACAATAATATCAGAGAAATATAGTCCTTACATAACATTGTTGTTTTTTCTATAAAATAGTTACGTTGTAATTTTTGAGCATTTTTTTTTTTTTTTTTTTTTTTTTTTATGCGATAGGGGGCAAACGAGCAGACGGGTCACCTGATGGTAAATGACTACCGCCGCCCATGGACACCCGCAACTCAAGGGTCACAAGTGCGTTGCCGGCCTTTTAGGTAGGAGTAAGCTCTTTTCTTGAAGGTTTGAAGGTCGTATCGGTTCGGAAATACGGCAGGCGACAATTTGTTCCATAAGCTGGTTGTGCGAGGCAAAAAGCTTCTGGAGAAGCGCACAGTGGTGGAGTGCCAATCGTCCAGGTGATGGGGATGGATATTTTGTCGCGTAGAACGATGGCGGAAACCAGCAGCCGGTATAAGTCCGAACAATTCCTCTGAACACTCCCCATGATACAAGCGATAGAGGATGCAGAGTGAAGCTACATCTCTACGCAACGCCAAGGTGTCAAGTCGATCAGAGATATCTTGGCAGTCGATGATGCGAGTCGCTCTCCGTTGAATGCGGTCAAGAGGGAGAAGTTGGTACTGGGGTGCACCTGCATAGAGATGAGAACAGTATTAAATGTGCGGCCGAACCTGCGCCTTATAAAGTTGCAGGCGGTGGGCCGGAGTAAAATACTGTCTCGATCTGTTTAGCACACCAAGCTTCTTCGAGGCTAATATGGCCTTACTCTCTAAGTGACCGCGAAACTGGACTTCGCTTGATATATCGACGCCAAGGATTCCGATACTGGCTGATGCAGTTAGGGAAGTGCTCTCAAATTGAGGTGATACGACCAATGGCATCTTTTTAGCGGTGAACGCGCAAACCTGTGTCTTCGTGGGGTTAAATTGGACTAGGTTAAGTCGACCCCAATCTGAAACTTTTGATAAAGAAGTTTCGATTTCAGACACAAGTTTGGATCGGCTTTCGATGACGTTTACCCGAGAAATGTTAGCGCGGCCGGTGTAAAGGGCATCACTCGTGCTATCGTCTGCATAGCAATGGATGCTGCTAATCTGCAGCATGTCGTTGATATGCAGAAGAAACAGCGTGGGTGATAGCACACAGCCTTGTGGGACACCAGAATTAACAGACTTTGAGTCGGAGCATGCACCGTCAACAACGACCTTGATGCTTCTGTCTGTAAGAAAACTGGTGAGCCAATTGCACAGTTTCTCGGGAAGCCCATAGGAAGGAAGCTTCGCAAGGAGCGCTTTGTGCCAGACCCGATCGAAGGCCTTCGCCACGTCCAAACTAACGGCCAACGCTTCCCCCTTGGTCTCGATCGCCTGTGCCCACCGGTAAGTCAAGTATACGAGAAGATCACCAGCTGAACGACCCCGACGGAAGCCGTATTGTCGATCATTGAGGAGCTGGTGGTCTTCTAAGTACCGGAGGAGCTGGCAGTTAACAATGGATTCCATTATCTTGGAGAACAAGGAGGTGATGGCTATGGGTCTGTAGTTGGACGGATCCGAGCGATCTCCTTTTTTAGGGATTGGGTGCACTAGAGCTGTCTTCCATGAGTTCGGGACTACGCCAAGAGAGTAAGAAAGCCGATAAAGGCGCGTTAAAACCGGTGCCAATTCTGGAGCACACGTCTTCAGCACGATAGGAGAGATTCTATCGGGCCCACTCGACTTATGAACGTCGAGGGAAAGAAGCGCTTTACGCACTGCCCTTTGTGTAAACCGGACTTCCGGCATGCGGGTCTCGCACTGCGGTATGGTCGGCGGTGCGTTTCCCCCGTCGTCCAGGGTCGAGTTGGACGCAAAGAGTTTGCCCAGAAGATCGGCTTTTTCTTTAGCGTCGTGGGCCAACGAATTATCTCCTATGCGCAGAGGTGGAAGGGATGGCTTACAAAAGTTCCCCTGGACAGCTTTGGCAAGAGACCAGAATGCACGAGTTCCGGAGGGGAGACTAACTAGTCTCTCGCCAATTCTGCCGATGTGAGCCGACTTCGCCCCAGCAATTACTCTTTTGAGGGACCTGGAGGCAAAGTTAAATTGCTTCTTTAATGTGCTGGTCTTTACATCCCGTGCTGTCGCTGCATTAGCCCATGCTTGGTAACATTCCTGCTTTCGGCGGGACGCCGCTTTGCAAGTTCGACCAAACCAAGGCTGGGACTTGCCACCTGTGGGAATCAGGGAGAATGGAATGAAAAGTTCCATACCCTGAAGCACAACATCCGCGACAGAGTCAGCAACGACATTGGGATCATCCGGCGAGAAGCAAACCTGCCTCCATGGGTAGGATGCAAAGAATGTTCTCATTCCATCCCAGTCTGCTGACCTATAGTGCCATACGCGGCGACTGCCTGTAACACGCGGCCGCAGCGAGTGAACGAGTGGCACCATTTTTTTTTTTGTAGCCGTCAGGATGTGAGGTCAGCAGAAGATCCAACAGTGAAGGCACGTGGCTTTCTGCATCTGGGATTCGCGTAGGCGTTGCTACCAGCTGCGTCAAGCAGGGGCAGCCTGGGCGTCCACGCTCAGACATAATCCGTACTGAGGGTGGACGTCTAGGGGGGGATTCTCCAACGCTAGCGCTGGTACCCCCCTGGGGTATCCTTTTCGTTAACAGCGCTATCATTAGGGGGGTGGGGGATTTTGGGCCTCCGGAGACCTCACTCATTTCGGGGAAATGCAACGCAAGCGTTACTTCACAACCGGTTTTCTGTGAGGCCGTGGTATCGCACCGGTCGAGCCGGCCCATTCGTGCTTAAGCAAGCATGGCTCTACCACTAACTAAAAATGCGAGCATGAGCAAACCATATGTAGTTATCTTTTTTAAAGTTGTATTCATTTTAATGTGTACGTGGACTTGTTGGATATTGCATTTCGTTATTTATTGTTCAATCTCTGTATGGAAAAACGAAAATATGAAATGAAATTGTAATTTATTTCTCACTGGTTATTAGCGGTGTCTATACTTGTATGGGTAACATTCAAGTGAAATAAAAAGAAGCAGGGCAACAGTCATGTAAAAGGACTGTTTGGCATGTGCAATAAATTTATTATTATAAATTTTGAAGTAAATTTTATGTGAACCAATTGAGTGACAAGCGAACAATTTTAACTTTTAACACGCTTTTATTAGCTTCACTTGTTACTAACTAACGTAAACAAATCATGGAAGTAAAATTTGGAATACAATACAATACAAGATTCTATACAAGAGATACGCTAAAATTAATAATGAAAAGATACTCAAACTAAGAAGTAAGTTTACTATGCTTACAATATACAATAAAAAAAGACTTACCAACTATTATGCTAACCAAATTTGTATTGGCAAAATGTGGGTTTGATTCCGCAATTAGACTCTTAAACGGTCCTTTATGCCTTCAGACAGGCTGACTAGTTGAGCCAGCCCAGCTCTTTGGTTCCTCGTACTCCAGGATAACGTGAGGGCCGGAGCAAGTGGAACCACCGCAAGAACCACTTGTCTGCGGTGGGGGCATCACGCATACAACCGGTGATGGCAGAGTACGCGAGTGTCTGGGACTGTTGCAGTTTGGTGCTCAGCTCTGTTCTCTGCTACCAGGCAGTAGCACAATAAGATATATTTGGTTGTATTACCGTTATGTAGAACCGTAGCGTGATTGGTTGATATAGACGTTTGCATTGGCGGAAGATAATGCAGGCTTTGTTTAGTATTGTATATGTAGGTGCCTATTCCATAGAAGTTTGCTTTCTAGTATTACTCATAGATACTTGATCTCCATGGTCCACAGGAAGCCTAAGGTAGCCTAAGCTGCGTTTTATAGTGTACATAATCATCTCCGTCTTAATCGAGTTAAGATAAACCACCTACAGAGCAGATCTTATTTGATCACAGATAACATTTTTGAAATGTCCACTAATGAGAATGGTCATTCATCATGGTTAGGAACCTATAGTCATTGAGTTGTGTTATGATCTCGTAGATCACAATATTCCTTAGGAGAGGTGTGAGGACTCCGTCTTGTATCCTTTGACCACTATCCCTCACGTATCGAACAATACATTCAAAGTGCATTTTATAGCTCTGTGTCTGAGCATGTTGTCGATATACCTAAATGTGGGTATTTTATACACATCTGCTTACCCTTCAGTGGCCTCAGACGTGAGCAATTATGCAATAAGACAACTTATACGATCAAGACGTTAGGTATTTAATTCGTCTAAAATATTCTCAAGACGAGATAATTTTCACAATTCAAATTCATAATTATATTTCACGAATGTAGAATAAGCATGCACTTAAACAATTCCAGAAAAGGAATTTCTTTCAAATTATATAACACAATATATAACATGCATTCAGACACGTCACGGTTTTACTAAAAATGGGATATAAGAATTACTTAATATACGTCTTGGAGGAGATGTCAATATTTTTATAATTTTTCTTCATTTGAGACATTTTCAATGATGCATAGTCAGCCAATGATATACTATTTAATTCTGTTCTCTGAGAACGTAAAAAATGTATAAGCGATAACACATTAACAACTACACTTAACAAACAACAATACGTGGTAGTAAAGTCGTCAGGATGACTTCGTTTCACGGTGTCGAATTTTCTTTATAACAACTGAAACTGTTTGTAACTAGAAGTTACAACAAGCCAAGTTACTTCAATAAAAAAAATATTATAACAAGAGGAATTCTACCTTGTTATAAATACCGAGCTCGTCCTGGAAGAAACGATACCCTTTGTACTTTCCTTTTCACATTTTAATAGTAGAGTTCCATTCTTTCTGCATTCTGCAATTTAGATCATTCGTATCGTATTTCGTTTAATATTTAAAACAAGGTCTAATAAAATAAGACGAAAAGCAAGAGCTGTGCATAGATTCGCAGGCTGATAGGAGGTGCTAGTAATCAACAAATATTATATTAGGACATACTCATATTGTTTCGTACGTGTGTACCGGTATACGGTTACACACACGTACGAAACTTTCTGTTGTTGGCTTTTTTGTTGTTGTTTTGCTATAGAATTTGTAGCATATAAGGCAACTAAGCTATTTAATTTCATGTGAGAGTACTATTTTTAAAACTTCGGATTAATTAATAATATCAATAAAAGGATTTGAATAAACAAACGTCATTATTTATTAACACTTTCAGTTCAGTTCCTTGCTGATGTTTTGTATTGTGGTTTGTGACTGCATCTGAGTATTTAGGCATATTCCCCACATAAATATAGGAATTTATTAAAGACATTTATCCTCTTTGCTTCTTATCGATATATCATTGATGTACTCGGACCATTTAGCGGCACTAGTTATGACGCGACTATAGTGAATGATTCATTAAACGAAACGAAAATCAAAGATTTTTGGAGAAAAGATAATCTTTTTATACTAAATAGGTTTTAGTGTCGGCATGGATAGTCTGCATGAGAAAGGTGCCTGAAATTAAAGAAGACGACTAATCACAGCTAACTACTCTTGAATTCAACAGATAACTGTAAACAGGTGGGCGTAGAACCTGTGGCCGTGGTCAAGTGGTAGAGCCATGCTAAGGCATGAATCTCTCTTCGACTCGACTCAACTCGAAACTCTTCTTTCCCCTTCCTGCATCCCCCATCCCTCATCATCGTAAAAGGCGGGCAGCGCACTTACGACTCTTGAGGTGCAGGTGTCCATGGACGGCGGCGTCATTTACCATTAGGTGACCCATTTGTTCATCTGTCTCCCTATACCATACCATAAGAAAAAGGTTTCAAGATATTCTGCCATGAATATTTTAACCGTGGTGAACCGTGATAGATTTTAAAATAGCAACTGCTCTGCTGAATGGATTTACTCCGCCATTCGCAGACTATATATGTAAATGATGAGCAGTTTGTTTCAATTATATATAAGTGCCTCTTTTCAACCAATATTATAGCCGCGTTAGTTATCGAACATAATTTAAACTCCTTTCCGTTCCTGGTTTGTACACATAGATGTGACAACCCTATCTTTTCCGAGGCTGTTCATGGATTGATATTGTTTGCATGTCCTTTTTCGCAAGGAAAAAAATAAAGTATTTTTTTATTTACACAAAACCCCATCAGAACTTTATCGTTATCAAACTATTGCAGTCCACTTCTAGCAATAGGTAATGTAATGAGTAGGTACGATCCTTATTTTAATCTATAAACTTAATGGTTAGTAAAACTCTAAAAGATAGCGACAAGCAATGTAGAAAATTTACTTTATGACCAAAAAAATGTTTATGTACCTATATATAACAATCTACACTACACTACACTAGTACATAATAAAAAAAAAACTGGTTATAACTTTATATATACATACCAAGTTCTAAAAATCTAAGTATTTAAAAAGGGCTTGTCTATTATATTAACTACCGATTAAAACAAAAAATATCTCGAACACGAAATTTTATTAGTTCTATGAAATTCTCATACACGCCTGCCGTTCGCTTTTAGCATTCGATAAAAATATAAAATACAAAGCACTATAAATACCAGGTGTTCTTAAATAAAGCTGTAACATCCTTTATCCGATACAGAATTTATTTGGTACAAGAAAAAATAAAGATAGAAGCTAACATAAAACATTGCGACGACGGGGAGTTAAAAAGCCAAATCCATTGAGTTCATACAAGCTTAGAGTATCAAGTTAAGCCAATGGGGACTACGATACTGTTCAGAGTAAACTTACGTTCAACATAAAGACATTCGGCCACCTGGCCGCCTACACCACCTTCTACATATTTTAGTTCGGTATCAGAATACGAAGTTTGTTCGTGAAATTTAAATTTTATGGACGCTGCTGTAGTTTGCAGAATATATAAGAATTCTTTGGAATCTGCTTGAATAATAATTTATGAGACACCTAACACTTCTTTCGGTCACTTTTCTGAAGGTGGTCCAATTGAATATGGATCACAATTACATACATTTCAATTCATCACATGTGTCCATATCTAAAGTTTTTGTACTGGCTTTGAAGATTTACTTATATAGACTTGGTGAAAGTTTCTTCTTTTTCTTCACTATGCGTATTGGTGACACAAGTTTATGAGAGACGATGTTAAAGGTTTCCATCCTACGGTCTCCGGGTTGCTAGTTTAAGCGCCTTGGCGCTAATGACGACAATAAAATGTGGGTTCGATCCCTCAAATTGTTGTTCTGAGTCTGTATGTACTTTGTGTCCATTGTTTGAATTTTTGTAAAGTCCCTCGCGACACAAGAATTAATTCTAGTGTTGGGGGTTGTCTTAAAAAAATAAATAATAATATTAACTGTAGACATTTTACACATCTCTGTCTGATCCCAAACTGAGGAGAGATTGCACTACGGTAGCCAGATTGCTGATAAACATACTTATATGTTTCTAAATACATGAATTTATAGTAATATTATAAATGCGAAAGTAAAGCCACCCAGCTAGTATTTTATATAAATTGTCAATTATTAGTCCACAGTGGGAATAAAACCTTCTGGCTTAACAGTTATGATTACTAACCACAACCAGACCATCAAGACCAACAGGCCAGTCAAAGTTGTGTTCAAACAAATTCACGATTCTTCAATTGGTCAAACTTTAGTAACTTTCAATTTACTTTTATTTGATAAATTCCCGTTCCTACAAAGGATTGGCTATACCGTGAGCGCCGTTACACAAATCACATACATAAAGGGCTCTACGGTAACCGGTAGATTTCACATCAATCAGGTAAGTCGTTTTTGTGTGAAATGCTATCTAACGGCTGAAAGTTTTATAGCTATGTACTCACCTATGAGTTGTTTGAATATCCTTGGTATGTAATATGTATATATTTCGGTACAGGGTTACCTTATTATTAGGTATTTAGTGTAAATGCTGCGTATAGTAGTATTTTTGTTACCAGAGTTCTCGAAACGTTTCATTCGTAATTAGTAACTTATGAGTAACTTTAGTTTAGTGAGTTAATAGAAATATTATTGAAAAGTTTCCATATACTCATATTTTTGTTACAAATTAACATTTAAAATATGAAAGTTCCTGTAAAACATTATTCGTTCTTCCATAGAAAGTGAATTCATAATACATACAAAACAGGTATGCTTTAGCTCGAATCTTGTATGTATGTAATATAGATTCTGATGTTTAAGGTATTGTTAGATTAGTCTAAGCAACTGAAGTGCCCTGTCACACAATATAAAAAAAAACATTAAAAAAATCAAGATGGGTAAATGATTAATTTAAAACATTATTGATTTGATATATTTAAGACATACATTTTATTCTTTTCAGCAAGCAAGCTATCGTAATATTATACCCAACATACCCAGCCAGCCAGGATATCAAACACACATACACAATATATATATATATATATTATGATAGGGTGTGTACCTCTAGTGCCCTACGGAATATATCGGTACAATTAGCACAGATTGGTATCAAAACAACCGATATCGATGGATCAATGCGAACTGTTAATCTGTACCAAATTGTGATTTTCTCTTCTTGTTGAAATTCGAATTGGAAGCGATTGTTTAATATCATTTGGTTATTTGGTAGGTTTACTTTACTGAACAGCGTTATCCCATTACTATTTTAGGCATAATGTACTTATCTCCTCAGTTTCTCTGTTTTTTAAGAAGACAATTCTCACATTAGAAATAATTCAAATATACAAACATTGAAACAACGGACACAATGGACACCCAAACTCGGGACAACTATTCGTGGATCATACTAAAAAATAAGGCCCCTCATAAGGCCACCTTATATTTTTTTATTCCTAGAGGAGAGAGGGGATTCGGGATGGCAAAAAGAGAGTAGGAGATAAGGGGAGGGGCAGTTGGGCATCTGGTACCCTCTATTGTTTGTCTAGTGGTATTTTACACCGGGCCAGCCGGCCCATTTGTGGCCAACCATGTCTCTCTCACGGATATTCTAAGAA
This sequence comes from Tyria jacobaeae, assembly GCA_947561695.1. NCBI lineage: Eukaryota > Metazoa > Arthropoda > Insecta > Lepidoptera > Erebidae > Tyria > Tyria jacobaeae. The sequence goes on from OX387221.1 coordinate 9,769,433, forward strand.
AAGAGTTACCAACAACCGTATTTCAAATTGTATATAGTTTTTAACCCTGACACAGACAGAGAAAATGATCATGTTCATCACACAATCAAATATTAACGGTTAGGTTAGCAAATGATATCCACGACAAATGGTTTAGCAGTCAGAATGAATAACAACTAGAACAAATGACAATAGCAGAGAAATAAAAACATTTAGACTACAATAAAGCGGTAAATTCATTATTAGGTTTTCGTACAATACAGATACCTCTCATCAACCTCAAAGGCGGGCATCACACTTACGACACATGAGTTGTAGGTGTCCATAGACGGTGGTTGTTACTTACCATCAGGTGACCCGTCTGTTCGTCGTACCCTTATAACATAAAAAATATTTTATATATTATATTTTAACATTGGTAGAGCCAGGCTTGGGCATGAATGGTCAGGCTGGACTGTGCGATACCAGGACCTCCCATAAAACTGGTTCTGAAGCAACGCTTGCTTTGCATTTCCCCAAAATTAATGAGGTTCCTGGAGGCCCAACTCCCCTTCTCCTCTATTCAGTCTCCGCATCCGCATCGCAGTGGTATGTCGGACTCGAACCGACTAAAACCACACGGTGTTCCGTCATGAGAGCGTCTATTGCTAGGGACCCGGGATACCCTCAGAAGGAAACATCCGGGAACGAGTTCTAAGTGTCCATGGCCGGTGATTGTCACTTACTATCAGGTGACCCGTTTGTTCATCCATCCACCTATACCATAAAAACACAATGAAAAATGTATTACTGTTAGACTTAACAGTTTGTACAAAAATTAAGTTTTAAATTAATTAGTTAATCGACAGGAACAGAATATTTATATTATTACTTTATTTTGGATACCTTAACGGGGAATCAATCGAAATACAAAATAAATAATAAACCTGATAACCAAATCAGTTTTAGGGATTCAAATTAGAATAAATAAAAATTGGGCCCTGACCGGGAATCTAACTTTAAACAAACAAATGCGAGATATTAGTTTGACACCAGTTGTCATACTACTAGACTATCTCTTTTGAATTTTAGGTATTGGTAAATTGATCAATAAATGGAGTTTTGTAGTCAAAGAAACATTTCATGTATCAACGTTAAAGTTTTAAGTGCCATTAAAAGAGAGTCCTTTAGAAATGGACTCGTAGGTATTCAGACTTCAATTTTATTATTTATTCACTGAATAAAGTATTTGTTGCTTTTCATTGTTTCATCAAATGAGATACCGAAAATACTTGAAACTGGTAAAAATATACTGCGTACCTCTGTAGTTTTCCTAACTACAGTGTTTTTTATTCTGTTTTAACAGAAAATTTACTTTCAATGAAAATATTTTTTATAGCTCTTGTTGTTGTTAGTTTATATTATTGTAATAGTAATTTGTACAATGGTTAGTATATTTTACTATTTTACAAATAAGCATTTTTCATTCATACTTATAGTTACTAGATTTATATTTTTATATAAAGTGGGCCTAGAACTCAAAGCGGAATTCCAACTCGTTCACTTTAAAAACTAAGACGATAGAGGGAACGGCCTCTGTAAATACGCTGTGAAGTACAGTTTATTGGTTGTTTGTAATGGAGACGTAGAAGTTTTGAAGTGCTTCGCTTGGTAATGTACAGACTACTGCGTCTAATAGGATCAGTATCTGCGTACTTCTCTCAAGAACTGAGTTACACTTCCAAGTTGAAGCTCGAGACACGTTAGTAGTAAAAAAAAAATTCGATACCTTTATAGCAATAGTGTAAAATATCAAAACATATAACACTTACCGAGATCTAAGATATATTAACAGGTTTTGAACACACAACCGCTTCGCATTGAACCACTCAAATTTAGGTTGATAATTGTTGTTAATTTAGTGTATTGATATAGGATATCGAGATAAACCCCCCGAGGTATCCCCACGTTGTAGTCGTGGTGGGGCTTGCGTGTCTCAATGATCTTTGTAGCTATGTCAGTAGAGCCACTCATGCCGGAGGGTACAATGTGAGAGACCAGACTAAGAGGGATACACGACGGAGTCTGTCCATCTCGGACTACCAGTCGGCGTAGGACGTCCGTTCGATCGGGCTCCTGCTCTCCGCTCTCTGTATCCTCTGTTCATAAGAGAATATGGAGAGAGCGGTATACGACGGGTCCTGTTGATCGCGGGTTGTGTTCGGCAGGGCAGGTAATATCTATTGCCACCGTTACTGGTCTTGGCTTGGTCGCCCGGAACGAGGAAGAAAACCTCATTAAAAATTACCCTGAATTCCAAGTTTTGGTGCGCGGTGAGGGAATGAATGGCTGACAGGCTCTCCCCTTACTCTGAGTTTCAGTCTGAGGGGGCATTAGTCGTTAGCGCACCCCAGGCCAAAGAATCGGTGGCCCCTCTGGTCTGGTTCAAATGTACACTTGCCCGGGCAATACTGTGGGGCTTTGCCCGGGTCGACTGATTTTCCCCCAGACTCGTGGGAATCAAATGGAAAATTCATATTTTAAAAAACCAAAACCAATCATAGAGAGCTGCTCAGGCACGGGCCGAGAATACCGAGGTGAGGATGTTAACGTATGCAAGGAGTCCGACTGCGACTCTGTCGCTAGCGGTCGGTCGGAAATGAGTGTTGGGAGTGGAAGTACAAACGTGCCTTCCAAATTTAAGAGGGGTGGCCGCAAGCGGTCTCGCTCCGAGGTTATAAGCTCGGAGTCTGAATCGGCTTCGGACGGCACTTCCGTGCCGGCAAAAGTCGGCACATCAAAGAGAGGACGAGGGCGGCCCCGAGAGACGGGCAAAAATGGTGGGTCAGGCAAGCCCGAGCGGAACTCCAAACTTTTAGCAGGAGGAGCTTCGCCAAACGGCAGAAAAGGAAGCCGAGGTGGAAGTGCAAGAACGAGCAGAAGCAGCGCGGCGATTAGCAGAGCCCAGTCACACGTTGTCTGGAAAAGGAGTAGATGCCAAAACGCCCGGTGCCCTAACCAAACAGGTTCAGGACAACTTGGCGACTATACTCACAGTCGCAAAGAGGTCTAAAAACCTGAAGGGCGGCTTTGTTAAGCACTTAAGGGTGCAGCGTCAGCAATCCAAGAGGCGTCCGAAGAGTTCTCGGCCCGGACGGCCTTCGAAGAGACTGCAGCACTCTCGAGGGAAAACACCACGCTTCGTAAAGAGGTGGAAGAAATGCGACAGGAAATAGTGGCTTTGAAAGCCGAAATGGCTATATACAAAGAGCGTGTGACCTGTGCTGCAGAACCGCCACCACCCACGACGAACAATCAGCAGCTGCCAATGGAGGTTGCCGATCTTGAGCGTGCCGTCATGGTCCAAGTAGGTACCATGGTGAATGCCCGTCTGGAGGCTCTAGAGGACAGACTTTCTGCACCTATCAACATCCGTCCCCTCCTTGCAGCGGATAAAAAGGCCACAGCAGTAGCTAAGGGAAACTCCACAGGTCCTGGGAACAAAGCCAAAAAGGGGAATAGGCAGGGGAAAAAAGCGACCGGGAAAATATTAACGGCGCCTTTAGATGATCTAAAGCAAAGATCCGCAGCTGCAGTGCCTAATACCACAAGCGAAGCCACACGTGCCCAGCCATCAATGGCTTCAGGAAAAGTCCTACCGCCGCTGGCAAATTCCAGGACGGAAGCCCAGACCTGGTCGAAAGTGGTGGGTAAAAAAGCCAATAAGGAGAAGACGATCCGATTTCCGAGTCAGACACGAGCTAAGGAGTCCAAGACCCGTAAGCTCCGCGCCCCACGCTCTGCCGCTGTAGTCATCACACTACAACCTGCAGCGGTGGAGAGGGGCACTACCTACGCCTCAGTATTGGCCGAGGCCAGAGCCAGCGTAGATTTACATAGCCTGGGCATAAAGGGCCTTAGGGTTCAGGTGGCGGCAACGGTCCGAATACTAGAGATACCCGGTGCCAGTAGTGGGCAAGTGGCAGATCAACTAGCCTCAAAAATAAAAGATGCCCTCCAAACACAGGACATCAAGGTGTCAAGACCTACAAAGTGCGCAGAAGTGCGCGTTAGCGGGCTGGATGACTCTGTGTCTGCAGCAGAGGTACTAGCGGCCATCACCTACGTCGGCGGATGTTCGGCAGACTATGTAAAGGTGGGCGAAGTCCGCTGGAATGCCAGTGGTCTGGGCACAGTGTGGGTATGCTGTCCAGTCACCGCAGCCAAAAAACTGAACGATAGTGGCCGTCTGCTGGTTGGCTGGGTGTCTGCGAGAGTGAAGTTGCTGCAGCCCAAGACGATGCGGTGTTTCCGCTGCCGACAGGACGGTCACGTTCGGGCACTGCCGAGGTTGATCGCAGTGACCACTGCTATCGATGCGGCAAGCCTGGCCCTAAAGCGGGCCAGTGCTCTGCAACACCGCACTGCCTAGTTTGTGCTGCGGCAGATAAATCGGCGGGGCACAGAGTGGGCAGTAAGGCTTGCTCTGCAACCACTGCCAGAAGTAAGAAATGGGGGAAGAAAGCTGTCGGGAAGGAAAATGCTTCCGCGCAGCCGAGTCACTCACCAGCTGAATCAGTGGTCCAAGTAGAGGAGGAAAAGGAAATGGATTGCCAGTAATGACCCTCCACTTTCTCCAAGGGAATATCAACCATTGCGCCAGAGCTCAGGATCTTCTTCTCCAAAGCATGGCGGAGTGGTTGATCAGAGTGGCAGTAATCGCCGAGCCCTACTTCGTCCCTTCCAGGGACAACTGGGCAGGTGACCAGGACGGCCTAGTGGCTATTATCGGCTAGGCTCTTGAGAATGTTTCCAGGGGCCGCGGCTGGGTGGCTGCATCTTTAGACGATATTACCATCTTTGGGGTATACTTTTCGCCCAACAGGAGCCTCGCCGAATTCGAGGACTTCCTTGTGGAGCTAGGTGCGTCAGTCAGTCGATGCCTCCCTCGTCAAGTGTTAGTGCTTGGGGACTTCAACGCCAAGTCCGCGGCTTGGGGTTCCACCATCACAGATATACGGGGTGAGACACTCGAGGAGTGGGCACTGACCACTGGACTGTCAATCCTGAACCGAGGCTCGGTCAGCACATGTGTGAGACAGCAGGGAGAGTCCATAGTGGACGTATCATTTGCTAGCTTGGCTCTCGCACGCCGTATCCGGGGTTGGACTGTCATGGAGGGAGTGGAGACACTATCGGACCATAGATATATACGGTTCGACGTCTCCACCCAATTACAGGGCAACAACAGCCCAACAACGACACGCAGGAAGGAGCCACGATGGGCTCTGAAGCGCCTCAACAGGGAGGTCCTTGAAGAGGCTGCAATAGTTCAGGCTTGGTCCCGGGAGTCCTCTGCAGAGGGCCAAGTCGACGTCGAAGACGAGGCGCAATGGTTTAGAGAGGCAATGACGAGCATCTGCAACTCGGCGATGCCTCGCGTCCACCAACAACCAAGCAAGCGTCGGGTCTATTGGTGGTCTACCGAAATCGCACAGTTGCGCGTCGCCTGTGTGGCAGCTAGACGCCGGTACACCCGCTACAGGAGGAGGCATCGACGGTCACCCGAAGAGGAGGAGCTTCTTTATGAGGGTTACCGCCAGGCCCGGCCCCGGGGCCGGATGGCATACCTGGCCGAGCCCTGGTTCTTGCTCTCGAGGCCTTAGAGCCCCGACTTAGAGGACTTTTCACGGCATGTCTAGAGCAGAGTCGGTTTCCTAGTGAGTGGAAAATCGGCAAACTAGTACTGCTTCGGAAGGAGGGGCGTCCGTCGGATTCGCCATCCGCATACCGGCCCATTGTGCTGCTGAACGAGATAGGGAAGCTGTTCGAGCGCATCGTTGCAAACCGCCTCGTCAGCCACTTGTACACGGTGGGTCCGGATCTGGACGACTGCCAGTACGGCTTTCGCCACGGACGTTCCACTATCGATGCCATAATGGGCGTGAAGGTATTGGCGGAGAAAGAGGTGTCCCGAGGTGGAGTGTTGCTGGCTCTGTCGCTCGATATCTCCAACGCCTTCAACACTCTGCTCTGGAGTTGTATAAGGGAGGCGCTCAAATACCACCGGGTACCCCCCTACCTCCGCTGCATCGTGGGGGCGTATTTGTCAGAGAGGTGTGTCACTTACGCGGTACGGGATGGTGCAGGTAGGCGCCAGATCGTGCGGTGTTCCACAGGGATCGGTCCTCGGGCCGCTCCTGTGGAACATCGGTTACGACTGGGTTTTGAGAGGTGTCCTGCCCCGGCGCGTACACCTGACGTGTTATGCGGACGACACGCTGGTCACGGTCGGGGCAAAAACCCACAGGGAAGCAGCGTTGCTGGCCACATCTGCGGTAGTTCAAGTGATTGACCGCATCCGACGCTTGGGCCTTGAATTGGCAATCAACAAATCCGAGGCCATGGCTTTTCATGGACCTCGAAATAAGCCGCCACCGGATTCACATATTGTTGTCGGTGGAGTCCGGATAGCTGTCGGGTCCACCATGAAGTATCTAGGATTGGTCCTTGACAGCCGGTGGAAATTCGAGCCTCACTTCCGGTGGCTGGCGCCAAAATTGATGAGTGCCGCGGGAGCGCTTTCATCGCTGCTACCCAATATAGGGGGGCCGAACGCCGCCTGCAGACGGCTATATCTTGGGGTCGTGCGATCCATGGCTCTTTATGGGGCCCCAGTGTGGGTAGACACCCTAACGCCCAACAACATCGCCATCTTGCGTAGACCACAACGGGCGATAGCCGTAAGAGTCATCAGAGGTTATCGCACGATCTCCTTCGAGGCAGCGTGCGTTCTGTCTGGGTCACCGCCCTGGGACCTTGAGGCGAGGGCCGTCGCATCTCTACGACGATGGCGCAACAGTATGTCCGAGGAAGGAGAACGACCGGTGCCACGTGAAATCGAGAGGTACCGGTCGGATTTGCGACAGGTGCTGATTGCGGAGTGGCAGGAGCGCCTTTTACACCCATCCGCCGGCCTCAATACCATCGAGGCCGTCCGGCCAGTGCTGCCGGAATGGCTCGAAAGGAGACATGGCTCCTTAACATTCCGCGCGACGTAGGTGTTTTCCGATCACGGGTGCTTCGGAAAATACCTGCACAGTATAGGTAGGGAGCCGGACGCCCGGTGTCATCACTGCATTGTTTGCCATGAAGAAACGGCGCGACACGTGGTGGCAGAGTGTACTGCGTGGGAAGAACCGCGCCGTGCCCTCGTCGCAGAAATTGGAGGAAATCTCTCGCTGCCAGCTATTGTAAGAAAAATGGTTGGCAGTGAGAGTTGTTGGGACGCTGTTATATCCTTCTGTGAAACAATAATGACACAGAAGGAGGCTGCGGAAAGGGAAAGGGAAATATCAACTGCCCTACCGATCCGCAGCAGGCGCACCGGGCGTCGCAGAAGGGCTGATAATGCCCTCTTTCGGCCCCCCTAACTGACCCGTGGGCGACGGATTTGGGGAAATCCGTCGTCCATAAATGGGTCCGAGGAGACAGCGCCACATATTCAACGCGCGCCTCTATATGGAGGATGGACAAAGCGAGCGGGGATAATATTTAACCCCCTCGGAGACGGGGATCTGCACATGCGGGCCAGCACTGCTTGGGACGCGGACGAATATGACTCCCGTATCCCCGGCAGAAGGTGCGAGATGGAGCTCACTGGTGGTTTTAGCCGGTAGGAGTCCGGCACACCCCTCCGCCGTACCCCAGACGGAGGCCAGTCCATGATGGATTTAAGCAGTTAAAAAAAAAAAAAAAAAAAAGGATATCGAGATAAAATATTAAGTTGGCAACTAATAAACCCGCCACTTTTTTCGATTAGTTTCTAAAATGTTATAGAACTATCTCGAATTTTTTGAAGTAGTATATGAATAAAGCAAGAGTTGTATGTCAGATCAGTTGACAACTGGATCTCGAATAGTAAAACTACAGTAAATTATGGATATTTCTCGTAGAGAACTTCGGCTGCTTTTACTTCACGAATTTCGCTTAGGTCGAAAAGCGACTAAAGCAGCGCGCAATATATGTGCAACGATGGGTGAAGGAGTGCTCTCTTACGATACCACCAAACATTGGTTCAGAAGATTTAAGGATGGAAATTATGACCTATCTTATGAACCTCATCCAGGACGACCTCCTACAATAGATGTAGATAAGTCAAAAAGACTCATAGAAATGGATCCCAGGTTCACTTCATGTTGTCTGTCAGAGCAGCTCCAGTGTTCTCATACTGCAGTAGAGAAACAACTCCACGCTTTAGAAAAGACCTGGAAATATTCAGTTTGGTTGTCACATGAGTTGACGCCGTTTCAACTTCGGAAGAGAGCTAACGTGTGCATGGAACTACTTAGTTATCATCGTATCAATGAGTGGCTGAGGGATGTAATACATGTATATATGTATGTAATGAAATTAAATTAAATGTCGTTTTATAAGATATATTATTGAGGATTTTCGCTAATAAACACAAATTGTTTCTCTGAAAATACAAAGTTTTATTTAACACACTTTTCTTTTACAATATTATAACAAACTATGAGAATTACACTTTTATCTTACCTGAAAATACAAAGAAACGACATTTAAAGTTTACTAATATCGCCTCCTCAATTATATTTCTACAAGTTCTTCTATTTAAAACAATAAATTCACACAATAATCTGAACATCATCCGCCATTGAAAACTCCCTCGGCTCACTCCCACAGACAACCTAAAACACGCGAAAGCGCGGCAAATTCAATTTAATGAAATGTCATTTCATTACATGTACATAAATTTTTCGCGTAAGCGCCAGTGGCTTGAACCTGGAGAAGCAGGAGTACCGACGCCAAAATCTGACACGAGTAAAAAAAGTTCGTAAGTAGTAGAAAGTAGCAACGAGATTACCGAAAAATCAAAATAAAGTATACTTTTTGCAGAATAATGCTCGACCACATGTAGCAAAAGCAACTCGTGAAAAATTACTTTCGCTTGGCTGTGCTGTCCTCCCTCACCCACCGTACTCTCTAGACATTATGCCCACAACTTAGCAGATAAAAAAATTAAAAATGAAGACTAGCTTAAAAGTGACCTTACCACCTTTTTCGATCAAAAGCCTAAAAACTTCTACTAGGAAGGCATTATGTCTCTGCCATTGGCGACAGGTGATAGAAAACGACGGTGCTTATATAGTTGAGAAATAATTTGATTTTGTATACTTAAAAAAAATAATAAATTTGTTTACAAAGATGGCGGGTTTTTTTTGTTATAAAAATTATAAAAAAATCTAACTCTTCTGCTTAACCGAGATATTGCGATTCACACTGGGGCCACCACACCAATCTGTCACTGATCTACGTTGCCCATGTTTTGAACAAGAATCAGTAGTGAGTAAAAAAGAAAATTAATAGTAGTACTTGTAATGAGTTAGTTTACTATTGAACTAGTAAAATTATTAAAAAAATATATATAACAACTACACAACAACAACTACACAACTACAACAACTGAACTCCATTGTTTTTATTCACTTTTTTAGGTGCTGAAGTTATCTTGAAAACTTATATCTTTTCTAACTCCCTCCAGCACTTAGCTCGTTGGAGCTCGTTGGCTCGGTATTCGTTCAGGCAAAAAATAGCAGTAACATGTCAGTTTATTTATGACAACTTAATTCACTTTCCTAAAAATAAAGGTCAGTTTATTAGGGAAAGTGATATGCACTCTTATAGATAAAATAAATTATATACATAAATTTGTTGCACACGTAATTAACATAATTTTGTAGTACCTGCCTCCAGGAAAACAGTGTTTTTGGCGTGTTCGGGTTGAGGAAAATAGTGTATTTCTAGGTAAAATCAATAATATTGAATTAAAATTTGAGTTACCTGAAATATGCCATAGATATACGTAAAGCCAGTAAATATGAAAGTGCTAAGTAGCTGTATTTTTAGGAGCGCCAGATCATATAAGCAGACATGTATCTTGTTTTTAGATGTTTTTTTGTTTACTTTAATACTTTAAATTTATTAACAGATTATTACAAAACAATTTCTTAAACTATAGTATAATAAAATACGAGACGTATTCAAGAAAAACAATGAACGCTAACGTCTAAACTAGGCTAATTAGGCAAACTTAAGACGTTAATTTCTTCTACAGACTTAGGTATAGGTAAAATAATAGACTTATTTAAAATCATACAACTATAAGCTAGTGTGGTTTTCGTCCGTCCGTGATTTTTAGTATAGAAAATTTTATTTTTTAAATTCACTGATATAACTAACACCATGAAAGAGATACAGTTTAAATGTAAGTTTTAATGTAAGGTAATTATGGATATTTCATATAAAGGACTTTTAAAGAATGTCCGGACTTTCCGAAAATGTCCGAAAATAAACTCTGTCTAGGAATATATGTACCTGTACAAGGAAAAACATTTTGGAACGAAGTTCCTTATGGGGCGTTGCGGATTAATACCCTAGCCGGCAAAAACGTCGTTAACGTTAAAAAAAAGTCGTGAGATTTTTTTGTATAGTCTATGTATGACGACTTTACAGTGTCTAATGTATAGTCTACGGGATGACTGTTATTATTATTGCAGTTTGCTATTATTATTCATGTAAATAGACTAAGGGATCGGACTGTTATGTGTCAGACAATATGTATACAGTCATACGATGCCCTGTTGATGGCAATAGGCTTACCCCCTAATACGTTAGTGCGACCAAATTCTAACTAGCAACATGTGGGTGTTTAATACATCTTTGCCTACCCCTTAGGCAATACAGGCATGAGCACTTTTCAGTTGTTAAAGATGTAAGCTCGCTCTGGTCGCACTCAAAGTTGTCGATAAAGTAGATGCCATTTTTGAAAAAGTGGAGTACGATCGGCATATTAGTAGTTACGACATAGTCGAAGAGCTGAGGATTGACCAGAAAATAGTTTTGATCTATTTAAAAAAAGGCTGGCTATACAAAAAAATAGAACTCGATATTTGGGTGCCACACGAGCTCTCTGAAAGAAACCTAATGAATCGTGTATTCATTTGCGATTCTCTATTGAATCGTAATGAAACCGAATCATTTGAAAAGATTGATCACTGGTAATGAAAAGTGGTTCACTAACGACAAGAACGTGCGATAAAGATCATGGTGAAAGGGAAGTCAAGCTCCATAGACTGTAGCGAATCCCGATTAATACGCAATAAGGTGATGACGTGTGTATGGTGGGATTTGAAGGGCATCGTTTATTATGAGTTTTTATTTCCAGGTAAAACCATCGATTCAGATCTCTACTGCCAACAGCTAATTAGACTCAAACAAGAAATTGAGAAAAAATGGCAGGAATTGATCAACAGGAAAGGAGTGGTCTTTCATCATGATAACGCCAAATTACAAACATCTTTTGCCACTCAACAAAAATTTAGAGAGCTTGGTTGGGAAGTATTAATGCATCCACCATATAGTCTTGACCTAGCAACCTCAGATTTTCACCTGTTTAGATCTCTTCAGAATTCTTTGGGTTGTGTTAGGTTAACATTAAGGTGGAGGTCCTACACACGATGGCGGCACGATGCGGCACCGCGAAGAGGGGGAGGAGGACCAGCTTCATGAGGAGTACCGTGAGGCACGGAAAACTCTGAAGCTGGCCATTAGCCGCGCCAAGGAGGTAAAAAGGAAGGAGAAGCTGGAGGGTCTCGATCGTGACCTCTGGGGTCGTCCCTATCGTGCGGCTCAACAAAAGCTCAGCACGATGGGCACCCCCCTTACGGAGACTCTCCAGCCGAGCTTCCTGCTGGAAGTGGTTGAGGGTCTTTTCCCTCAACGGGCGGAGCATACTCCTCCGTCAATGGCCCCCTTGGCCGTAGATGACGGAGAGGTTGAGGAGGATGCTGTTCCGCCCGTCACGGAGGAGGGCGGCTGTTCTACGGATCCGGTCTAAGAACACCGCCCCTGGGCCGGACGGCATAGCCGCCCGAGTGCCCTTAACCATATGTCGGATAGTCTCAGGGGAGTGTTCGACGCCAGCTTGGTGTCTGGACGCATCCCTGACTGCTGGAAGAGCGGGAAGCTGGCGCTCCTCAAGAAGCCGGGACGGCCTGCGGACTTGGTCTCGGCCTACAGGCCCATCGTGCTGCTTGACGAGGCGGGTAAACTGTTTGAGAGGGTCCTCTCTACCCGCATCGTCCGGCACCTTTGCGAGGTCGGCCCATCGGGGCCGATCCAAATTGGGCGTCCGACAAATCGTTGTCGGACGCCCAATTTGGATTTCGGGCCGGGCGTTCGACCATCGGTGCTATAATGCGCTTAAAGGCCAAGACCGAAGAGGCAGTGAGTTGTGGCGGCGTGGTATTGGCGGTGTCGCTGGACATCGCCAATGCATTCAATAGTCTGCCATTCAGCTGCATCTGGGAAGCACTCCATTATCACGGGGTGCCTAAATATCTGAGGCAGCTAATGGCAGACTATTTAAAGGAGCGTACCGTCAAGTATGAGGATCTAGACGGAAATTTGAAATGTCGGCCCATGACGTGCGGTGTTCCACAGGGGTCTGTTCTTGGACCACTAGCGTGGAACATCGGGTACGACTGGGCTCTTCGAGGGACCTTCCCCCCCGGGCTGGGTGTAATCTGCTATGCTGACGACACATTGGTAACAGCCCGGGGGGTGAATTTTCAAGAGGCGTCGGGGACTAGGGGAGTATCTCTGGTAGTCGGGCGCATCGAGGCGCTGGGCGGGTGGACGGGTGGCGCTGGATAAGACCGAGGCCCTCTTATTTCCAGGGGCTCGTCGTGGTCCGCCCTCCGGCGCCTCAATTGTGGTCAACTCGGTCCTTATACCGATTCGGGCCCATATAAAATATTTGGGCCTGATAATTGACGGTAGATGGCGCTTCCTACAGCTAGCTCCGAAGCTGGTAGGCACTGCGTCCGCCCTTGGGCGTCTCTTGCCCAATTTGGATGGATCAAGTGTCGCGACGGCTGTACAAGGAGGTTGTCCGGTCAATGGCACTGTACGGTGCACCGGTGTGGGCGGAGGCCCTGTCCGCCCAGAATAGGACACGTCTTTGGCGGCCTCAGAAGGTCTTGGCGGTCAGAGCCATACACGGCTACCGCACCATATCCACGGAAGCGGCGTCCACGTTGGCCGGAAAAACCCCCTGGGATATAGAGGTGGAAGTGCTCGCCGAAGTGTGGCGGACGGCTGAGTTCCGAAGTTGATCATCTAACAAATTTCCTCCACTACATACGACCCATCTCATCACCTTACCGGGGTCGGTAGGGTGTTATGTCAAACTCGAACCTACTAAAACCACACGGCGTTCCGTCACATTGTCTTATTGCCAGGGTTTCAGGTCTCTAAAGAAAATCTGGCCGTCCACTAAAATTAAAGCTAATGATATTAAAATTAAATTACTAAAATGCATAGAACCTTATACTTTTACAGCCTCTCATACACACCACTGTCTGCTCAGTGGCCAACCCCGACACAAAGACCCAGTCTGGCAGAGGTAAAACACTACACTACTTTTACACCACACCTTCAATCACTGCAATCACATGCTAAGTATACAAAAAATTGAAAAATATTAGGTTAGTAGACTAGATGAAGTTAAATGTCTTATCAAATATGTTCATATCATATAAAATAAATAAACACTATATATTAAATAACATAGAACATATTGTGTTCCTACTGCTTAAAGAGTTTTAATGAAATAAGTAAATTATCAATAAATCTTCTTTGAAATAAATACATAAACCATTGCGATGTTATAAATAATACCCAACGGGATAAAATATGATCATGACAAACGTTAGTAGAAACCCGAAACCCATGGAATATTTACGGGCTGTAATGAATGGGACTAAGAAAATTAAGAGGGATATGACCTATTCTCAATAAAGCAATTTTGGGACTCTACGAAAGAATCTGCACGCTAAGGGAGATGGAAGTTTTGGCGATGTTAAATTACATTTTCAAGAGCGATATAAACTAAAAACAAAACTTTTGAAACAATAGACTGACACCATTGAGCTGAAATCATAGAGATATGATCAGTCATCCGGGGGTTTCTCGGGGAGTAAAGTAAATTTATTTAAATGGTGGCCTGTTCAGCTTGGGGCCAACGACGCCACGTCCTCGAGACAGCTATATGTGTGGGAAGCATCTCGCTAAAGACCATGGTGCTAGTCATGGTACAAAGCGAGGGATTCCGCCGCTTCAAATTGCGAGGAGTAAACAGATAGTCACGTCTGTCTGGGGTCGAGGGAGATCCTTTCTAGGCTATAACTTAACCCCCGGCCATAGACAGCCGTGACGTAATACCGTGTGGTTGTAGTTGGGTCGATTACGACTTCCCGTTTTCCGCGGTGGGCTGTTGCCAAGCTGGACAGGGACCTACTAGAGGAGGCGGCCATTATTCACTCTTGGCTGTCTCCGCAGGCCCCCACCGAGGAGGTCGATGCGGGGGCTGGCCGCTTTCGCGATGCGATTACGCAGATTTGCGATGCGGCCATGCCCCGTATCCAGGGTCGTCGGCCTCCAAGGAAGGAGGTCTACTGGTGGTCCCAGGAGTTGGCGGACCTCCGTGCGGCTTGTACTCGTGCCCGGAGGTCCTACACTCACAGCCGGCGGCGTCACCGCGGAGAAGGTGAGGAGGACCAGCTTCACGAGGAGTACCGCGAAGCGCGGAAAACTCTGAAGCTGGCCATTTGCCGCGCCAAGGACGCAAAGAGAAAGGAGATGCTGGAGAGTCTCGACCGTGACCCCTGGGGTCGCCCATACCGTGCGGTGCGTCAGAAGCTCCGCACGTCGGGCCCCCCCCTTACCGAGACTCTCCAGCCCAGCTTCCTGCAGGAAGTGGTCGAGGGCCTTTTCCCGCAGCGGGCGGAGCACACACCCCCTTCGATGGCCTACGCGGTCGGAGACGACGGGGGTAGAGAGGACGATGTGCCGCCCGTTAGGGAATCGGAGGTTGGGGCGGCTGTTCTACGGATCCGTTCCAAGAACACCGCCCCCGGGCCGGACGGGGTACCAGCCCGAGTGATGGCCCGAGCCCTCGACCATATGTCGGACCGCCTCAGGGAAGTATTAGACGCTAGCCTGGCGTCCGGACGCTTCCCAGAGTGCTGGAAATGCGGGAAGCTGGTCCTGTTGAGGAAGCCGGGACGGCCTGCCGATTCGGTCGCGGCCTATAGGCCCATCGTGTTGCTGGACGAGGCGGGTAAACTTTTTGAGAGGATACTCTCTGCCCGCATCGTCCGGCACCTCAGCGAGGTGGGCCCCGACCTGTCGGACGCCCAATTCGGGTTCCGGGAGGGGCGTTCGACGGTCGATGCCGTGATGCGCCTTAGGGCCGTGACCGGAGAGGCAGTGAGCTGTGGCGGCGTGCTGTTGGCGGTGTCTCTGGACATCGCCAACGCATTCAATAGTCTGCCATTCAGCTGCATCAGGGAAGCACTCCAATACCACGGGGTGCCAGAGTACCTGAGGCGGCTGGTGGCAGACTATTTAGAGGAGCGTACCGTCGTGTACGAGGACCGAGAGGGCGTCTTGAGACGGCGACCCATGTCGTGCGGCGTTCCGCAGGGGTCTGTCCTTGGACCACTCCTGTGGAACGTGGGGTACGACTGGGTCCTACGAGGTCGCCTCTCCCCCGGGCTGGGCGTAATTTGCTACGCTGATGACACATTGGTCACAGCCCGGGGGGCGAACTTCCAAGAGGCGGCGCGCCTGGCCACTAGGGGTGTTTCTTTGGTGGTCGGGCGCATCGAGGCACTGGGCTTACGGGTGGCCCTGGACAAGACGGAGGCCCTTTTGTTCCATGGGCCCCGTCGTGGTCCACCCGCCGGTGCCTCCATCGAGGTCAACTCGGTCCTCGTCCCGGTTCGGGCCCAAATGAGGTATCTGGGCCTGATACTCGACGGTAGGTGGCTCTTCGACGAGCACTTCCGACAGCTTGGTCCGAAGCTGGTCGACGCTGCCTCTGCCCTTGGGCGACTTTTGCCCAACTTGGGTGGAGCCAGCGTCGCAACGCGACACCTCTACACGGGGGTGGTCCGGTCGATGGCGCTGTATGGGGCACCGGTGTGGGTGGCGGCTCTGACAGCCCAGAATAAGGCGCGCCTCTGGCGGCCTCAAAGGGTATTGGCGGTCAGAGCCATACGCGGATACCGCACGGTGTCCACCGAGGCGGCGTGCGCCTTGGCTGGAACACCCCCGTGGGATTTGGAGGCGGAGGTGCTCGCCGAAGTTTATCGACGGGTGGCTGAATATCGGGCGGAGTATGGCTTTCGCCCTCCGCCCGAAGAGGTACGCGAGTGGCGTGAAGCCGCCCGTCGAGCCACGATGGCTAGTTGGTCGTTCCGGCTGGAGACTCCGCGCGCTGGCTTTGCCGCCGTGGAGGCTCTCCAGCCGGTCATCCTCGAGTGGGCAGGGCGGCAGCACGGGACCCTTTCCTTCCGGCTGACGCAGGTGCTTTCCGGGCATGGCTGCTTCGGGAAGTACCTGCACTCGGTCGCCAGGAGGGAACTGAGTCCCGCCTGCCACCACTGCGACTGCAGTGAAGACTCGGCCCAGCACACGCTGGCGATCTGCCCCGCTTGGGAGTCGCAGCGCCGGGCCCTCACTGCAGTCATCGGAGGAGATCTCTCGCTACCGGCCGTCATACGCTCCATGGCCGGTAGCGATAGCAGTTTTACCGCGGTCGCAACCTTCTGTGAAGATGTCATCTCGCAGAAGGAGGCGGCGGAGAAGGCCCGGGAGGACGATATCCACTCGGACCCAATCCGCCGCCGGCGAACTGGGCGGCGTAGGCGCGCCTATCAGCGCCTCATGCCGCCCTGAGTGTGGCCGCGGATGGTCGGGACGGGTTTTCCCCTCCATCCGCTCTAGTGGCCACCCGCGAGGGGGTGACGTACGCGTGTGCCGTACGTCACCTAATTAGAGAGTTAACAGGAGACGGTGCCCGCTTCAGTGCGGGCAAGCGCTGGGAGGGGTCCGGATGTCTTAATATCAGCAGTTCCCGGATCCCTTCCGTCTCAGGCGCAGAGTGGCACACCGTGTGGTTTTAGTCGGTTCGATTCCGACACACCGCCCCGCCGCAAACCCCGGCGGGGTGACGGTCCGAGGGGATTTCCACACGTTAAAAAAAAAAAAAAAAAAAATGGGTCGATTACGACATAACTACTTCGCCGAGTTTTACTCGATGAGGTGGTACCCAAACCAAAAAAAATGCAGATATGACCTTTTTATTTTTTATTTTATTTTCGATATTTGAGTATTTACCTCTGGGTATGCTTTTAATTAATTCTGTCTCAAGGGTCAAAACTGGAATATTTACCTCGTTCTATTTTCAAATTTCGACGATTTTGGATCATATTCTTTTTAATCGCTTGGCAAGAAGCCAGCCTTTGCCTTGCCCGTTCAAATAAGGTTTTAACAACAAATAATATCAAAGTCAGTTACAGTAAACAGAATAATATACATACATCATTTGTTCATTGACAAGAAAATGAAGGAGTTCAAAGGAACATATTGATTTGAAAACGAAAAAAATTGAGTTTAAATCACAAGGACACAAAACTAATGTATAGTTTTACAGGGTCGTTTAAAGTTCATCTGTCATTTTCAATACTATTTCCTAAATCATTTTATAATCTGCAACTGGAGCTGAGAATTACTTGAGAAGATTATAATCTCGTAAGAAGATGATTAAAGATCCAATCGTAAACTAATATAGTTAAAGTATATTCTGAATCTTGTTTTAGTTAAGATATACATGATTTCACTACAGATATACCGCTGGACATTAACTTTTTCGGTGACAAGAGTAGGCTGATTTTTTTAGATTTGATTGATTTATTGAAATTCAAATAACAAAAAATATAGAGTAAAAGCCAGACGTCAAAGAGAAAAGATAATGATGTATAGAAGACGAGTAAAATATTTTATGTGTAATTATATTGTAATTATTATTGTAGAATTTAACCCTAACTACCTGGCGCAAGGGTGTACGGCTATATTAGGTGTACCATTTAAAGGCTTCTAGCTTTAGGTTATATTTCATTAACCATTCATTAGTCGTCATCAATTCTTAAATACTTAAAAACTACTTCGGTAACTTAGATATGGTAATTTATGTGCCTTAACAATAACATACGAGTAAAACATACGAGTAACTTTTATCTTTGTAAAAAAATCTGTTATATGTAAAGTCTATAACTAATTCTAGCCTCAAAAACTTAGCAACAACACACAATATCCGACACAATCCAGCTTTTAAAACCACCTCAACAATGCACTTTAAAATTAGTCTATAACTTTACGGTAATTGGTTAAACTTGTATCGTTATAGTGAAGTTAAGAAAACGAAGAGCTTGCATTAGTAAACAGTTTCTATTTTATATAGAGTCTCTTAAGGATACTCGCAAGCGTATGACTGAAGCACTAGAGAAGATACTGCGACAGCAACAAAATTAACGTCGTAGCGTCAACCGAGTTAGTTTTAGAAAATAATGAGTTTGGTTTCAGACTCAGCAGTGAGAGTCAGTAGGCCTAGGACCAACAGGCCAATCAATAATGCTATTTCAAAGTTAGGAAAAGTGTAAAGTAGGTTCTTGAAAACAAGTGGGGGTATATGCTGCTAAAATAAAACCAAACGAATCTATACATACATTAATACGTGAAGATGTTATCGTAAATGCAGGAATGTGTAATTTGAATACTTAAAGTTTGTGCGTTTAAGAAGTGCAAAAGCTATTGCGTGTGTTACATGTGTTACAATTGAAAATTACATAAAAACAGCTACATCGAGTTACACATGTATACATGCACAACATGCCTATGTAATAAAGTATGGTTGACATTTGACAAGCAGGTCATCTCTAGTATTCATATGTGTAGTCGAGCTGATGACACATTTTTCTAGAACAGGTTCAAGTAATCACTGTATTAGGTTTTGTTTATATTTTGTCGACAAGCCGTTGTTGTAGAAGCCGCTTAAAATTGATAGAGGTGTAGGTGCATTTGGTAGGTGGATTCAAAACGTGTCAAACTACCATCAACCCTCCCAATCCAAATCCAAGTTGCGATAATTAATTTTGCTCATGCTGTCAGCGATTCGGTTATTAGCTTAAGTTAGCATTATTAAACTTTATCAATTTATTACGGACAGAAATTTTGATATAATAGAAATTTTGATACAAAATGCTAGTAAAGTAATTAAAGGAGTGAAAAGGACTAGTCTTTTTTGACTGACTGTGTTGTTGCAAATTTTCACAACTATTAAATATTACATTTTATTTAGACATCACATGCTACGCATATATACATATACTGTTTTGTTCCTAAAACAACGTTTAAATGTAGTATAGTTTTATTTTAGTTAAATTACACAATCAACAACAATGAAGCATATAATTTAATTATTAACAGACTAAATTTTATGTTGTTTAATTTAGCGAGATTTGGAACGTCAGGCAATTCGCGAAATGGCTTCCATTCTGTAGGAAAACATTTGTATGAATCCATATAAATACGAGTATATAAGGTCGGGGAAAAAGTGTCTTCGTACTTTTTTAAAAGTTTAATTACATTTAATTATGATATGTATGTGCCTATTTGTTCAATAAATTGTTACCATCATGTAAGTATTGACATAATCCCGTAGCTATAGAAATCTTGAGATTTTTATCAAAACAAGGAGTGTTGACGATCCAACTTTGTACAACACACGGTGTGCTATACTGCGCCTGAAGTAAGAGGGGTCCGGGAACGGCTTTAGTAAGTCATCCGGACCCCTATTAACGCCTGCTCGCACTATGCGGGCACCAACTGCGGGTAACCTATCAATAAGGCAACGTCCAGACACACCCGGACCTCACCCCCGCGCGTCTGGCCATATGGCGGATGGAAGGAAAAACCCGTCCCGACAACTTGCGGCCACACTCAGGGTGGCATGAGGTGCTGGTTAGCGCGCCTTTGCCGCCCGGTTCGTCAGCGACGAATAGGATCCGAATGAAGATCGTCCTCCCGGGCCCTCTCCTCCGCCTCCTTCTGCGAGATGACATCCTCGCAGAAGGTAGCGACCGCGGTAAAACTTCTCTCACTACCGGCCATGGAGCGTACTACGGTCGGTAGCGAGAGATTCTTTCCGATGACTGAAGTGTGGGCCCGGCGCTGCGTCGCCCACCCAGGGCAATCCGCGAGAGTATGCTGGGCCGAGTCCTCACTGCAGTCGCAGTGTTGGCAGACAGGACTCAATTCCCTCCTAGCGACCGAGTGCAGGTACTAACTACCTAACTGCATCAGCCAGTATCGGAATCCTTGGCATCATCATATATATCAAGCGAAGTCCAGTTTCGCGGTCATTTAGAGGGTAAGGCCATATTAGCCTCGAAAAAGCTTGGTGTGCGAAACAGATTTCCGCACATGGAATACTGTTCTAATCTCTACGCAGGTGCACCCCAGTACCAGCTTCTCCCTCTTGACCGGAGGACGGAGGACCTATTCAACGGAGAGCGACTCGCATCATCGACTGCCAAGATATTTCTGATCGGCTTGACACCTTGGCGTTGCGTAGATATGTAGCTTCACTCTGCATCCTCTATCGCTTGTATCATGGGAAGTATTCAGAGAAATTGTTCGGACTTATACCGGCTGCAAGTTTCCGCCATCGTCTTACGCGACAAAATATCCATCCCCACTACCTGGACGATTGGCACTTCACCACTGTGCGCTTCTCCAGAAGTATTTTGTCTCGCACAATCAGCTTATGGAATAAATTGTTGCTTGCCGTATTTCCGAACCGATACGATCTTCAAACCTCCATGAAAAGAGCGTACCTAAAAGGCCGGCAACGTACTTGTGACTCTTGAGCCGCGGGTGTCCATGGGCGGCGGTAGTTACTTACCATCAGGTGCATTCCGAAGCAGCCGTGCCCGGAAAGAACCTGCGTCATTCGGAAGGAAAGAGCCCTGCCTATTCTACGATGATTGGCTGGAGCACCTCCACGTTGGCAAAGCCAGCACGTAGAACCTCCAGCCGAGAAGACCAATGAGCCATCGTGGTTTGGCGGGCGGCTTCGCGCCACTCGCTCACCTCTTCGGGTGAGGGTTGACCGCCGCTACCCGACCGGAACTCAGCCGTCCGCCACACTTCGGCGAGCACTTCCACCTCTATATCCCAGGGGGTTGTTCCGGCCAACGCGCACGCCGCTTCCGTGGATACGGTGCGGTAGCCGTGTATGGCTCTGACCGCCAAGATCCTCTGAGGCCGCCAAAGACGTGCCCTATTCTGGGCGGACAGGGCCTCCGCCCACACCGGTGCACCGTACAGTGCCATTGACCGGACAACCCCCGTGTACAGCCGTCGCGACACTTGATCCACCCAAATTGGGCAAGAGACGCCCAAGGGCGGACGCAGTGCCTACCAGCTTCGGAGCTACCTGTAGGAAGGTATCTACCGTCAATTATCAGGCCCAAATATTTTATATGGGCCCGAATCGGTATGAGGACCGAGTTGACCACAATTAAGGCGCCGGAGGGTGCACCACGACGTGGCCCATGGAATAAGAGGGGCTTGGTCTTATCTAGAGCCAACTGTAAGCCCAGCGCCTCGATGCGCCCGACTACCAGAGATACTCCCCTGGTAGCCAGGCACGACACACGCATTAGTGGAGGAAATTTGTTAGATGATCAACTTCCAGATAAATAACTGGCGAACCGTTAAAACGTTAATAAGAGTGTCTAGATTTTTTGTGGAGTCAGTATAAATACATATACCATTGTGATAACGTAAAAATATTCTGTACAACTACAAAAGTTGCTTATTTTGTTAAAATTTTATTTTTACTTTGTTTTTTATTTCGATTACCATTGTTTTTAAATAGAGAAAAATATATTTGATATTCATTTCGAGTTAGATTACTTTTATTTTATCGTAGATATGTATTATGCAATACAAAATAGTTTTAACAATACAAGGGAGCAAACCATTTAAACCGTATGATAAGTCAAAGATCAACTTCGTTACCGTAGTTACACCGCAGGACAACACGCATAAATAAGCTAGTTAGTCTGACATCATCTGCATACACTGATTTAACATCCCAGCTTATAAACAAAGCAAACTGACAAGGCTTCACGGCCATATTTCTACACCGTAGTAAATTTCCGTTAAGAAATATTATTAAGTGTCAAACATAAGTCTATATAGTGTTTAACATGCTATTTCTGTATAATTTATTTCATGCTAGCTTCGTTGTTCGAGTTAGATACTCAGATAGACGATAACTTATTCTAATATCAATACAGGTAAGCCGATAAGACCACTGTTCAACTGTATTTAAATATAATATCCTGTTTTTTCTGTACAATAAAGAGTGCCTATCTATCTATGTATTTATACTTTATAAGTTTATACTAATAAGAGAGATCTTTAATTTGATACTTATTACCGTATTCATGAATCCTTATCCTGTACAAGTTTTTAATGACAACTGACAAAGATACTTTATTATTTAGTACAGTTAACTCCTCAATTATATTTATACTATTATAATATTTATACTATTTAAAAAGATTATATATTATTCCAAGAACCATTTCATACATTCTTAAAAAAGACAGTGCATAGGTTTCTCGTGGATAATTGTGTGCCATCTTTGTTTCCGTCATCGCCTCCCCCCCTTGAGCTGAAAGATAAATGTTTATTTCAGTCAACAGTAAAAAAAGTAGTTTTCCTAATGAGTTTTTCCAATTTGGAATAATATCCAAAATACTCCATAGTTTTTATTAGGGTGACAAAAATTGTAGTGTTTATATTTTAATAATATATTTTCAAAATGCCCTTTACAGAGTAAAGTGTACTTTGAATCAATTATATCATCGCGATCTCTGGACGTGAATGGTTAGTGGGACACTTTGAAACTAAGTGTCAACAATTTTGTCGGTACTTACACACTTACATTGAATATTTTAAACATTATTTTACTTGATATTTACCATTATATTTCGTATACTGCAACGTTACTTCTTGAATAAGTTTTACATCATCCAGATGAACCATTTTGTCGTACTTATACGACAAAATGGTCCAACTTTTACAGTGGTAGAGCCATGCTTAGGCACGAATAGGTCGGCTCTACCGGTGCAATATCACGGCCTCACAGAAAACCGGTTGTGAAGTAACGCTTGTTTCATTTTTCCGGAATGAGTAAGGTTTCCAGTGGCCCAGCTCCCCCTCTCCCCTTTCCTCTCCCCCATCGCCCCTCTCCTCTTTCCTAACTCCTCCTCTCTTCTTTCCCCTCCCCGCATCCCCATACCTCATCACCCTCAAAGGCGGGCAGTGCACTTACGACTCTTGAGTACCATCAGGTGACCCGTTTGTTCGTCTGTCCCCCTATAGTATAAAAAAAATGTATTCTGTTCTCAACAAAAATGTCAACAAAATAACACAATGTCATACATATGTATGTATTCCACAATCAACCATCACAATATAAAAAAAAAACTACTTTAAACTGTTTTACCAACAAAACATAAAAATTGCGCCAGACATGAAAAAAAAACAAGAGAAAGAAATCATAGTAATATAAGTATTTTCAACCTAAATAAAATCCTAATTCCTTCTCAAAAAATATTACTGAGTAAATCATATATTTCATCACATTTATCAGGTATACTTTGAACAAAACGAACCAAACGCACCTATACTTCAAGATCATTTCATTAACTGTACCTACCAAAACTACTCGTATAGTAATAACTAGCTTTAAAAAAGTATACAATCGACTTCAATGCGTCTATCATAAAATTTAAGACTTATATGGTTTTCTCATGGATGCCATTGTCAGAACTGAACCAAATAGAAATGGGACCACACGGGAAGCACCAGTTTTCATATAAAAAAAAACATCAAAATCGGTTCACCCAGTCGAAAGTTCTGAGGTAACAAACATAATAAAAAATTAGTAATATATCACATATCATATTACATTTACTGTGACACGTGACTATAAAAACCATACGATTGTCTTATGCCAAGGACTTAATTTTTTTTTTTTTAATCCAATAACATATGTATATTTAATGTTCTTACTGCGGGTGTCAGTGTATGTGTGTGTGCGTGTATGTATTATGTGATCCTTATAATTTAACCTGGTAATAAAATCTTTAACTTTCATTGGAGGTTACTACGTTTCATACTTTAGTGAGCTTAAACACTCTTGCATTCACCATAGAATTGTAGTGAGTGGAATTGAGCGCTAAGTTGTGCGAGTAGATGAATTAAATATATATAGCTGTCGTATACTTAATAGATCAGTATCTCTTAAGACTTCCACTGTTGGGAACCTAATCGGTTTTTTAAGAATTACTTTCAGTATTGATCTCTCCAACTGTATTAGGTGTGATGTGATGTCCCCAAACGCTTAAGCAGTATGTCAAGATGGACTGGCAAAGTGACATGTATATGGTTTTAAGTAGTTCAATATTGGTGACATCTCTACGAACTTTCATTACGTAAACAAGTTTTCTAAGCTATGTGCTCATTGAATTACTCGTCAATGACTACACCGAGACATTTTATAGACTTGGTTCTTAGAATTTCACTGCAGTCAGTCTTTGCTTATATTAGTTTGCTGTGAATTAGTACTATGTATTTTAGAATTTGGAATTTGGTCTATAGATTGCATGACTTCATGGATAGAATTAATAAAGCGGTCAGTGTTCTTAAACGATGGTGACCTATACACTCCTAATATAGTCGTAACATTAGGGACAGTTATGGCTATGCATTCTGCATCCTCTATAGAAGGTTCGAAGTTTTAACGCTAAACATACGAAGTCTCAGCCCATTATATTATATTTATGCATAACACTAAAGAAATCCTCCGGAGAAAATATAGAATGACATTTTATTGGGAGCTCGTTATATAGTACATTGTAATATATAAAGTGTAGCCATAGATAATAATTCTATAATAATTTCTCACAAATTAAAAGTTACGATGGATGCCAACCTGTAACGTGAATAATTGTTATTAGTGTATAAGAGGATGTACGTGTTGGTGTTATACGTTTGCATGTTATCCTTGTACAATGTCATAGGATTTTTGTGTATGTAGTAATATGTTTATATCATGATTGCATAGCGAAATACTATGTGGTGTAGTGATTTATTTATAATAGTTGAGTGGAATTTGTGTAGTGTTAGAAAATTTATCTATGAACTAAAAATTTTATAAAATAAATAATATACTGGAAATGATGAGTTTGAAAACAAAGAAGCAAAGCAAAAACGAATATACAATTAATAATTATTTTCAGAGATATTACTTGTTGTTCTGGTGGCAGCCGTGAGCTTGTTGAGATCTAATAAAAAATACAATCGAATTGAGAACCTCCTCCTTTTTTGAAGTGGATGGAATAATATTTTTGTATGGGTTAAAAAGTATTTTACATCATGAACCCTGACCGCCTCTTTCTTTTAGATATTTAAAATATTTTATAACTATGAAACACGATTACAGTAATACTATAAAAAATACTTAAATACATAAACTTAATCCTTGATCCCTGAAGGCGTCTCAAATGCCCACTTCTTACTTAAGTATATAAGTATACTTAGGTCCCACTTACGTAATAGGGGTTAGCCTATTATTGTCCTCATCCGGGACTTGTATGTATATAGCGTCTGATAGATAACAGTCCGCTTCCTTAGTCACCTTTATCGGAATAAATAGAGCGGCCCTATCATACTTCAGTGAGAACCATACAGCTTTTCATAATAAATAACATAACTACACATAAAATTGTCTAGAGTTTTGTACTTGCTTGCTGTATTAGGCATACTGGTGATTTAAAACATTTTAATTACTGTTCTATCAAACGTTTATTTCACTTTTTTTAAGAGACATCGTTGCAAGATCATCAAAATTTCGCTGGTTACCGTACTAAAAAGTTGACAGTTAAAAATTATTTTTACAGTCCAATTTTTAGAACGTATCCGTATGCATATAAAAAGAAAATAAATTGTCTACCTATTCAACCAAATTGTAGTCTAATTTCAATATAATTTCGTTTATACTTAACTGTCATTTAATGTGTAAGACGTCAAACTTATAAAGAAAACAACTTCACTTTTGTTATACTTGCTTTATTTAGTTGTCTTTGACGGCCACAAAAATAACTTTAATAAAACCTAAAAAGCTATGCTTTGTCAATGCGTAGAAACCCAAGCATGTACGCAAGTAGGTACTGTTATCTTAGTACGAGAATGATGGCGTATCCTATGTAGACTGATACGATCTTACTTGTATGTGTCTGGGGTAAGGACCCTATATTATATCGTCCTAACTTTAAATTCAGAAATTAACGTAAGGCTCACATGAGCTACCGTCAAACTAATTAGGACAGGATAAAGGACATATTTCACCCAGGAGCGGTGCTGGGGACCAAATTAGTCGTATCGTGTTAATTGAAATGGGACAACTTGCACAGTGTGAAAGGGCTCATTTTGCGAGGGAAGCCAATGACACACCTATATTATGTTACGTTATAACACAATTAATTTACAATGTGCTACCGGCGGTTAATGAGCCACGGGTTTTTAGAGGCCATTCGTTTCGAACGTTAAGCTTGTTCACATTGGTAGCCGCGGTATGGGCCGACAACACGTGGTCAGGGTGTAAAATACTGTGTACATTGCACATTACACGGTAATGCGACATTTATAATATACATTACGACCTAAAATTGCGAATATCGTGTGTAATTTTGTTTGCAAGAACTCTGTATATTAATAAGGTTTTGCCCTTATCTGTTTGTGTGCGAACCATTGCTGGGTTTTTATGCCTACGAGGTGATTACGAAATATAAGGAAAGATGTTATGAAAGCCGGTATGTGGTTGGGTATATATTTTTATGTATATCAAAGATAGAATAGAACTGGTTTGTGTTATTATTTTCTCAATATGAGATGTCTTAGCGATTTCGATATTACAGCCATTAAGTAGCGGGTTTAGTTTGTTGCAATATCTTTGAGAGCAGCCCCGTAGTAATGAAATTACCGATTCATTATGTATGTATGTCTAACGGCGAAATCCTACCTTTATCTTGATTTGTTTCTGTATAGTCATTGTATATAAATTAAATCATATTAAAAATGATGCAATGAAATATGCGTTATAAAGGTACTAAAAATTATTTTCACGTACAAGTAAATTAACCTCTGTGAAATTTAGTTTTTTAATGAATCAAGATTCTCTGGATTTTTAGGACTTGCCACATATATTCGAATTAAATGCTGAATTGCTATTGCTGTCATTCCTTAAATTGAAGAAAAAAAGCAATTGAATTTGTACTTAAGTAATATTTTGTTATCAAGAAAACATAAATATAAAACTGCAGAAATAAATAATGTTCAAGGGCAAGATACTATGGAAATGAATAAAAAAAATATTAACTATAGAGTAGATAAGTGAAAAGCTACATCAAATATTACAACAAAACTAAGCCAATTAGGTCTAATTAAGCTCAGTCCATTACATCAATACGTTTCTAATACATACATTCTTATACGTTCTAAACACTTTTGACTAAACAGTTTGATTTTGCGAAAGCTACCTATAGTTTTAGTACGTTTATATTTGATCAATATTCGTATTGTTAGCTAAACTAATCAATAATATCGACATGTTAACCGAACTGGGAACAAACGAGTTGGTAAAGGTAAGGGTACATGGGTAAGGTAGTAAATATTTTGTGACGAAGATGAGTATCTAAAGATGTCACTTTTTAATTATATTCGACACTATTGTGTAGTTGAGAGGCGATGGATATTTCATCTCTCATCTGACAAAAGTAGGTAATACAATAACTGAAACTGACAGTATTGTTCAAGGATCAAAAACGTTTTATCTTTACAGCCTAAATTAATTTATTGTATATTTCTTACTTCGTTTTGATAAAATAAAAATACTCAAAATAATTAAAGGATTTTTGTTCAAATTGTCTAACGTGTGTAGAATTCTTTATAAAAAAAAATACATACATATAGTATACTTACGAATAGGTTGAATTCATGAGATGACACTCATTGCACATTGTAAACATACGAACAATAATATAAATACTGTTTTATAGTTGTATTTTTGTAAAATGTTGCTTGTTCTACTATTTTTTAGTATTTTAGGTATATTTCGAAAATACATTTTATTGAATTAATTTGTGAAATACTATATTTTCATCTTCTTTATTGTATTATTGTATGCTAATGTTTAGAGATACGTAATTATATAGGACTAAAATTTAGAAAAAAATATAAATAATAATATTTCATACCTTGTTTGTGCGAATCGCAAGCTGGACCAAGGTTTTTAGCACTCAATGAATAGCAACAGATGTTAATTGTGAATCTTTGTCTGTCCTATTACTTTAGTGCTCTGTCTTATTAGAAAATAATTATATATAAAATTTAATATTAAAACGAAAAGAGAATGAAAAGAATTTTTATACTAACAAAATCCACACATAAGCTATGTGAGATATGCTTATAAAGAATAAAAGTAGGCGCAGAATGCAAGCTTGTCATAGCTACTTGTGTACTACCCCTAAAGCAGCGGCGGTACTACACCGCATTTTATTTTATTTCCCCACCTCGCCGTGGGAAATTCTAGTTTCGCTGACAGATATTGAGTTACCAGCGGAGTTTTGTCAAATAAAACCATCGTGTTTTTCCGTGGTCGCGACCAGCTACGTCATATAATGCTGACGTCACATCGTATACACCTGTATACTTTCTGCCTTTTTGGAAAGTTACTTCGTAAAGTATTCGTGTAAAATGGAGACTTAATATATTTTATGCATGGCCTCGCAACTCGGTAACAAATTTATATTATCCTGAAAAGACCATTTACGCCGCATACATTTAATTAGACATATTACAACTACAGTAATATTAAAGAAACAAGATAGGTTTAATATTTTTATCGACTTATTATTAACTTTATCTTATATTTAATAATCTTCATTAATATTACTTACGTTTATTATACATTTTATTCATATATACTTGGAAAATGAATACAGGACTGGGTATAATATAAGACTTTGCCGTGTGGTTCACGGTGGAGTAAAATAGGCCACTAATGGATCGGACAGTTATCTATCAGAGAGTGTTCAGTATAACAGTGCCATATGTGCATATCAACAGTGTGATAGACGGCAATATACTTGCCCTATTACAGTAGTGGGACCAAATTATAATATAATATAATACTTCTGCCTAACCCTTAGGGGATATAGGCGTGAGTATGTATGTATATCTTTTGTAAATAAAGTAGTTGATAACATTGAAATGCTGACAATTCTGGTCTGTCTGCAGAATTCTGGTTTATTCAATTTTGTGCGAATTTATATAATGACTGGGATTGTGTTAAGTCGTATGTTAATGTTTTATAGACAAACATGTTAAATTACACGCATATTACTTATCGCATTCTCATAATTTATGTCTCGTTGCTAGATCAGTATTCAGTGGATTCAGTGGATCAGTATTTCAGACCAGATCATTGAATAATCAGTACCGTTTGAATGCACGGCTATTACATCATATGGTCTAATGTTATTGATCACATCGTGATCTAATGTTACATTACCCAATGTTAGAGGAGCACTGATATTATTTTGTTTTCGTGATGCAACGTGTTTGCTAATAATTATTTTGTTTTAAAAGCGAATAATAATGAACAAATAGCAAATAAAAGTATCGAGAAAGTATCGTTACCACAACTTAGACAACTAGGCAACTTGGAGATATAGAATTTGTATTAATAAATCTTTATTGTTATGAACATACAAAATTAATAATATGGCCAAACGTGAATTGCTTTATATAATAAATGTAGACGTTTTTAGGGATATGATCAGTCTTACAAAATATTAATGTTAATTTAGATATAAAAGGAATAAAAACTAACACCCATACAAAAAGTGGACATCCCTTTCATACATTTTATAATAATAATATATAATGATAATTTATTTATTCTCTCACACAGTATTTCTTACAAAAATCAATTAAAGTGTAAAAAAATCCATGTATACATATCAAAATAGTCATACTCTGTGTGAGAGACTGGCTTCTGTACTAGGCAGGGCCTGCATGACAGATAACCAGCCTCTCCTATCTCTAGATAATTAGGTGCTAGTGTACGTGTAATTCGTAGTAAAGTTACCATGTAGTTTTTACAGGTGAGATGAATAAATGAATTGTTTTTAAAGTGTTGTATTACTGAGTATATAACTTTAGCCTTAGCTGACCATATCTTGAAATACGATCATATCATGAAATGGTTAACCACATCATGAAGTGTATTCACCGTGGGAGCGCCTAGGCATGAATGGGCCGGCTCATCCGGAGTAATGATACGGCCTTAAAAACACCGGCTGTCAAACAATGCTTGCATTCTATTTACCGAGGCAGTGAGGGTACCGGAGGTCAACCGATCGTTGACGTAGAAAACTAAAGTAAACTATAATATGTATAAAAAATCCCGACAAAACAAAACTGGATTTGATGATATTCGAAAAATATAAAATATGTAAGCATCAACAAAATTAATCAACTTACCTAAGACAGCAAAGGATAACAACTTTATTTGTACAACATTGGTAGAGTTAGAATTATACACATTTTAAGTTTAACACACATATTGTACGTGTAATATGTAATACGAAAATTAATTACTATTTGTGTTTGCTACATCTTCTAACTAGGTTACACAAGCAAGAATAATGTGACCACAAGCATCACTGATTACCCGTCTAGTACTTCAAACTACATCATAAAAACAGTAACAAATCAAGAGCTTAATTGTATATACATATTTTCAAGAACAATATAATCTTAATTGAGTTACTATCAGACGTAAAAGGGCTCGCTTATTTTAAGTATGAATGCTGTAATCAGCGGCAGTGACAACTTGTAAAAAGACTCAATATTTCTTACTTGTTTACCCAAAATTCAGAGCTTTGATTTAATTGCAAATAAACAATTTATGGCAAATTTAAATTCAACGAAGATTTAAGAGCAACAAAATGTATTTACACCATTCTATTTATGTCCCTAGTCAATCAAGTCCGGTTTAAAGGGTTATTAAATCACATAAATAAAGGTCCGGATTGGATTATATCATTACGAGTCTCTTCAGTAATTGATTGCTGTTTGTATACTCACACTATGGTAACGCATTTTTTTTATGGGATAGGGGACTAATGACCAAATGGGTCTCCTAATGGTACTACCGTGACTGCCGCCGCTTATAGACACCCACAATTTAAGTGTGTTGCCGGCCTTTTAGGTAGGAGTACTCTCTTTTCTTGAAGGTTTGAAGGTCGTATTGGTCCGGAAATACGGCAGGCGACAATTTGTCCCACAGGCTGCTTATGCGAGGCAAAAAGTGTGGAGTGCCAATCATCCAGGTGATACGGATAGAAATTTTGTCGCGTAGGACGATGGTGAAAACCTGCGGCTGGTCCGAAATATTCCTCTGAACACTCTCCATGATAAGCAAGCGATAGAAAATGCAGAGTGAAGCTCCATCTCTACGCAACGCCAAGGTGTCAAGACTATCAGAAATATCATGGCAATCGGTGACGTGAGTCAGTCTCCGTTTAATGCGGCCAATAGGGAGAAGCTGGTACAGGGGTGCCCCTGAAGAGAGACGAGAACAGTATTCCAGTATTTGCTACCGAACCTGCGCCTAACAAAGTTGCCGCTGGTAGCTGTAGTGAAATAGTGCATACATTTTGTTAATATTATTTAACCGTACAATAATCATGAACTTTTTTCTGATTTTGTTGTCTTGTCTAGCTAACACTAGTAGTAGAGGTAAACATATATGGTTTTGTAATATTTAATACAAATTAATCATATGGTTATCAAAAAAATTGTCACTTAAATTGAGCACGTATTAACCATACGTGCTCAATTTAAGTGACAATTTTTTTTTCCCGATAAAATTTTCTAACAATCCATTACTAAAGTAAACCCTGTAATGTATATAGCAACGATCGATTGTTAATTGGTAAACAATCTGTCGCTCATTACTTAGGCAATTTTATGAGAAACGAATTTCAGGTTAAATACAAGATTCCCTAATAAATGACGTACTTGTTGTATTTGGCTAAGAAAATTATTTTATAAAGTCTTTATATGACTTTCGAAATTAATGCGATATTTACAACTTAAATGAACTCAAATTCTATGAGTAAGTATTTAGGGATTAATAGTATTATCACTTCGTATATGAACATATATTTGCGTATTTTAATTACAACAATAAACATACTATACTATTGTACCATGAAATATATTAATAAATACAATCAATAAACTACTACTGCAGGAAACTGCTAGACATAAGCCTCCCCGAATGTGCGACATAGCACCCGGTCCTTCGCCTTCCGCATTTTTTTTTTATGCGATAGGGGGCAAACGAGCAGACGGGTCACCTGATGGTAAATGACTACCGCCGCCCATGCACACCCGCAACTCAAGAGTCACAAGTGCGTTGCCGGCCTTTTAGGTAGGAGTACGCTCTTATCTAGTCTATCCCGTCTACCTTTAATAGGTCGTCCTTATATTGCATATTAATAGCATAATCTTTAGTCATTTTGTGATAGCATTGAGAGACAACTAACCAAGCGTTGCATTTTCCACATTACACTATCAAAGAAGAATGATTGCCATCGCGATAACACTTTTGTACACAATCGGAACAAAACAAATGCTCTGTCACTTTGGTTACATTCGGCCAATGATTTGCCGAATACCGAACGTCTAATCTAATTAATGATTGTTTTGTCACCATGGTCGAATTACGATCCTGCGTGTTGATCTACCCATCCTTGTCTTGCAATGAGCGTAAACTTAACAAAGAGGAATAAGGATGGTTTTCGTACAATACTGTTTGGTTAACGTTTGTCGCTGTGACGTTTACAAATGGCACGCAGATGGACACAGGGTTAGATCGCGAACGACATAATTGATGGCCCGATGCGGTTGAAGCCTCCCACAATATTGGCAGCGGCACTGTTCTGTATTAAAAGACTTATGAATATTCATGTATTGAAAGGAATCTTTTATAGAATAATTTTGCGAATGTTCCATTACACTGTTCGGAAAATTTCCTAAGTTATAGGAAAATGTGAACAAGAAAACACTTTGTTTTATTAAAAACATTCTGAAGCAGGTATTAAATTATTTACCTTACAGTAAAGACGGTTCAAAAGGTCGGTGAAAGCAATGTTTGTCGTTATTTAAGTAGACTGATTTTATTTTACTGTGCTTGTTTCTGACTTGTCTTGTTAATGATGAACATCATTTGTGAAGATTTAACTGTCCTTTAAATTTTGAGCTCTCGTTATTTTTGTGCATGTTTGATTCGACTTGGTTTTATATAATAGCTATATACATATATGACTATTATATGTAAATATGATATATATGAAAATTTTAATACAGTTTGTTCATACTGTGTAACAGTAACCAAATCCATGTTATTTCATACTCATTGTCTACTTTAATTTATCCTAGTTTTCTTTTGTCCTTCTTTTCATGAATGACTAGTAGAAGCGGCACATACTCATCTGCCACTTCAGTTTGTCATTGAATTTTATAAAACAGTCATGAACTTAAATATTATTTTTACTAAAGATAGAAGTAGGGTTAGAAATCCACGTCAAGAATCGTGTCTTTCATATCATCATATCACACAGAATTGATTACAGATGACCGACGTAGCATAAAATTTCCTAATTAAACTTACAACTTTCCAAATTTAGACGGATTAAATACGGTACAACTTTTTTCAAACAATATTACTAGTCTATAGCACTACTTCATATTGCTTAAATTATAGTCAAAGAGTGAAACTAGTCGTTTGGTTCTAAGTGGAGTAGAGTAGGGCCACCCTATCTTTTAAAATGGGTGTGGTATAAGACGACTAACGGATCACACTGTTATCAGACAATAATCTTGACCCTAATACTACTAAATTATGGTTGGCAAAAAATGTTGGCCTACCGTTTCGAGGATACACGAATGAGTGTATGTATGTGTACAATAAAACAAGCTGTCATGCTGTAGGAGTTGTGCTCCTAATAATACAGCGTGTAAATGTGTGTGTTAATGTTAAATATTGATTTTCGGACTAACTATCTTGCACTTTATTGTGTAGATGCGAGAGTCTGAGTGAAACCTGTAAATGTACTTAATACTTTTAGTTATTATATGCCGAAACCAACAGACAGCTACAAGTGGGTATTGGCAAAACATTACTCGTTTTTAGAAATTTGTAATCAATAGTACCTACAGGTTCGAGATTTAGGTGAAAAGGAAATTTTTAGTGTTTTATTATAAGTGTACTTTCTCTTCAGTTTTAATTCTCAGTTTTATTATAGATGTTTTTTTCTTGGGTCGCCATGCATGTAATAGGCAGAACTTAGTAGGTTTTTTTTTATATAATTTAAAATTAAATATTAGGAGCAAATTAAAAGAAACAAAGGTAAAATGGATTGAATAACGAATTACACATGAGAAAGTAGTAAAACTCTCTGTACAATAAGAACTAATACAGTCTTTCTTTGGAATTTAATTCGCTAGATAAACATGTATTAACCAAACGAACCGTAAATTTACGATAAGTGAAGGCGATAATGTGATGTTTTAAGCGAGCAAGACTGAATAATTTGTAGTCCACGCTTCGATTGGCACACACACACATAGTGAAAATGCAAACTCAATCCCATCCCTTACAAATACTGATATAAGCCCAAACCCATTTTACACAAGCATGTATTCACGAGACCTGTGTTCAAAAACAATACTTATTTAATTAAAAGATAAAAGTAGAATGAAAATTTCATGGAATGTTTGAATTTAAATGAAGTAATATTCCTCTGAGTTGAAGTTAGCGGATGACATGACTGAGTTGTTATGATCAAACATTGTAAGTTGAAAGATGAGTTGAGTCAAGCGCAGGAGAAATATCTAGTCGTTTCAGTTGATTTTATTTTGAAATATCACTCTAACGTTAACTATGAGAGTGGTGACGAACCAAACCCGTATGAAATTCAAGCCGAAACTTTATAAAATTGCAATTGACATTTATTATTATTATTCTCTTTATTTAACTTCAAATAAGTATAAATTACATTTAAAATAAAAAAAAAGTAAATATACTGAAATATATAAAATAATAGTGTCCCAGCTCGGTGTGTTCTCTCTAGCTGATAGAATTCCAAATCAAGGGTAGTGGAGGGCACCCTGTGACCGGGATAGTTGGCGCTCCTTAGGAGAAGCCTCGTCCAGCAGTGGACGGCGATAGACTGATGTGTGTGTGTGTATAAGTAAATATACATATGTATTTATATGACGTTCCTTTACCTTTCATATTATAAACAAGTATTAATTTAAGATTCCATTACTTTATACGGTAGATAAAAATTATGAATGGGAATAAAAACTGTCAAAAGGTTTTAGGATTAATATATTTGTACCATAATCTTAACCCTCAAAACTTTCTATTTGCAAACTTTTGCAGTATAGAACATTTTGAATCATTTTTAACGCCCTTTTAGTACAAATCAATTTTATATACCTAAAAATCGAACAGCGTGAGGTTTCATTTCGTTACGTAGACTGGTCGTTAAAATTGTTTGTTAAATTTGGAGGTAGTCAATTTGAATAGTCTGTAAATAATTTTTGGAATACATTCACGACTTTCCTAAATATGTGTTTAAGTAGAGCACATCATTCAGAACACGATAATGAAAAACTTTTATTCCTGCCAGGGTAGGTAGAGGCGTCTCACACGTCCACATTTTAATTACTATAATTATAATAATTATATTCTGGGATTTATTATAAAGCATTATTGAAACCCAAACTAAGACTCACTTGTTTTTTACTCTTGAACATGGCAATTTAAATCATATTCGTACATATATAACATACCTATAGAGCCTTACATTCATACATTATGCCAAATAAAAAAAAAAGATTCGTGTATGCAAAGATTTATTCTAGCATAGCAAGCATAGGGACTGAATGACAGTTAATAAATAGATCTCACAAATTATATTTATTTCTCATTTTATGCCAGTGTCTTTAAAAAGTCACCTTGATTAGAATATATAAGACAATAAAATACAAAGTATAGTTTGTTAGGTTACACCCTTGCAAAAAACAGTTGATAAATCCACCAATTACTGTGATCCGTAGCGGGAATAAATCATAATTTACTTTATCTTGATCGTATACCCGGATAAAATGCTTGTGAAATAGGTATTAGCTATCAAATTGGCGAACAAATTCAGTAAGGGAGAGCATAATGGATATATATTACGTGAACCGGGGCAATATTTACTATTTGGGTCTATCAGTGTCGATTCAGGTAATTATTGGTTATAAAAGGTGATATTATCTGAGTAATAGATGAATTAGCTACTTCTAAAAATAATATTTCTGTAAAAGAAATTCAAGAAGTATATTAGAGTACTGAATCAAATACACAGCATATTTGTAATCATAACAAAGTTATTGTTGTTGTAGTAGTATTCTTGTTGCGATTTTACAGATTTCATGAACAAAAAAAATATTATTTTTATCTAGTATATTATTATAATATTATTACTCGACGACGACTAACGAGCCTGTGAAAGGAAGATAGTACATACCTCAATAAATCCTAAAAATTGTACAGTCACTCTTTAATACCTACTGTAAACAAGACGAGGATTAACTAAGCCCGGGCGAGGTAGGTTCGTCGGTACCCAAGTATGATGACAGAGTAAAATGGACAAAATTTGATAAATAGAAATATGTACTTTCTTCATTTCAGTGACACCATAACTACTATTTAATTCTTTATGTTTATAAAGACTGTAGGAAAAAAATAACCAATGAACCAAAGGAAAAGATTAACTTTTAATACCAACATAATGTAATAGAAAATTGTTTTATAGGCCTCTAGAGTGTATTACATAGAGTTGACTGCACTTTGAAAAGTTTGCAAAAAGTTACAATACTTGTAATGTATAACTACTAAATATTTAGTTTATATGTAATATATATATATACTATAAAAGGATGACAAAAAATATATACTAAAATAATAATAAAATTTAATGTAAATGTAAGTATATTATGCAAAGTTGAATAATAATTTCATGATTGAAATTACGTAAACTCTCTGTTGTTTAAATTACATACGCTATGAAAGTGC
Organism: Tyria jacobaeae; assembly: GCA_947561695.1. NCBI lineage: Eukaryota > Metazoa > Arthropoda > Insecta > Lepidoptera > Erebidae > Tyria > Tyria jacobaeae. Next base: position 9,806,664 of record OX387221.1, read on the forward strand.
TTAAAGCGTTACACTGATATTGATATAATATAAACGTGTTTCAATATTTATTATTGTAGATTCATTCTTCATAAGCCATTAAACTCCATTTATATGAATGAATATTCTCCCTTTATGCAATGAATTTTATAGAGGTTATGTGAATGTTAGTGTTGTGATCAGCAAAAACCTTTAAAGTCATTACCTAAAGTCATTTAAATAAGTTAAGATTTCTTTGAGGCCGTTATAAGATTCGAAAGCAGGAAGGGAGATTTGAAAAAAAAAAAGAAGAAGAAATTGGTAGTTGGACTACATTTACCAGGCGATGGGAAGAAACCAGATTGTATGTCATAACTGCCATTGAAGTTGGTGTCCAAAAACAGATGGGTTTACAGGCACTGCTGCTGGCAATGCTCAAACGACTTAAACACAGTAATTTAATGGGTTATTAAGTTTTGGGGTGCCGTTTGGGGTGGAGACACTAGGGTCATTGGAACTAGCTGAACGACTGATTGACACTCGTGACCAGAAGGCAGGCCTATTCGAGGGTTGGATAAGCATTGCAATTCAACGTGGTAACCACCAATAGGCGAAGATGCAGAGGAATTTTACGATGCATATTTGTGTACAGTCCCTATTTTTATTTTATTATGTTATTGTTTTTAGTTTTAGTCTAATGTACACATTACTCAAGTGCCTCTTGAATATAATAAATAGCTCGTTTTTATTTTAGTATTTATTTCATGAATCTAAACTTCAGACTTTCACGCGTTTTGAAGAAAAATAGGTATGAAAGTTTCGTTTATCCTTTGAGAAACGGAACCCTAATTATGTTCATTCGTCCTTGACAAAAGTGTATGATAGACTCTTAATAATATCAGTTTCCTTACAATTTATAAAGTTAAGTTATCGGGAAGTATAAAACTAATATTGTCACGTCAAGAGGAAGTTCCGTTGACCTAGTAACACTGTATAAAAGAGTCACGTAGAAATCTCACCCACGGCGCTTCCTCGCATGACCTACCTTTTATATCTTGTTTACGCTTTTACCGATTTCAAATAAAGATGTAAGATTTTGTTGGCCAATGCTTTGTTCGGTTTGGATATACGAAGTCACTCGACCATTTTTAATGTTGTTACTTCAGCAGAAATAACAACGCATTTCAACTGAGTTTTCTATAGGTTATAGTAACGAATATTTTATTTAGTTTACTAACTCTTAACAAAAGTATAGCTCCATTAAGATTTACGACACTCTTTGTATTTTGACTTCTGGTTATGTTTCGTTAGTGTTGATATATATAATGTATAGTCTCAGTGCATTCATTTGAAAATAGATATTGTAAAACGCGTGTCTGGAAGATAAAACGGCCAATTGTTATGCCTAAATGAATAAAATCATGTAAGTACTGTTCTATACTGCAATGGTGTATAATAAAGAGAAATAAGTAAACAAATTAAAACAATTAGTATGGTGAACTCTCTTCTTCTTGACACTCTTTGCTCTACGTAGGATTACTGGAATTGTGATGATTGTGAATTTTAAGTGTGTATAAAGAATTTTATAGGCAAGTCCTAATATATTTGTTTTTATGTTTGACTGTTGGTTGAATCTTGAAGTTAGAACACTATTATATTAATTTCTTTTTGTTATTATCAATGTTCAAATCTGTTTAAAAAGTAGTGCCTTGCTTCGGTTTGAATTTATATCAGGTGGAATAATTGAATACATTGACATGTTCGAATGAAAACGTAACCACGGACTGCAAACATCAAGTCCAGTACTTGAGAGTCGTGGTGTCCTTTTATTAATTTACATTTAATGTACTTTTAATTGGGACAGGTACAAAACAGGACACAGACCAAAGGTACAGTCTCACTTTACAAAAAATAGGAACGTAACTATGTGACCCGTCTGTTCCCCTATATTATAAAAAAAAATAACAAATGATTTCAGATAATCTCTACTAAACAATCTGCAGAGTTGTTTTTTTAACGCACTTTCTTGACTAATAGTCGCTAATAGTTTGCTACCTAATATCACGCTACGGCGCTTAGGAACGGTGCAGTGAATGCATATGATTATAATAATACAATATAAGTAACGGTTAATTTGTACATAAATTGCTTTGAAATATGTAGCCAACACCCTCTCAATAACAAAAAACTTGGTAAGGAAATATGTATTGTATACTTAAGAAAAATGTTATGTTTATTGTATTTTATTTTATTAAATTAACCTTATTAAACTAGACTGAAAATAAAAAGTGAACAGATTATTACTCATGAAATAATATGTAAAACTAGCAGCAGAGGCGTCGTATAAAATATTTGTGAAATGAGGTCCAACCTTTAGTGGTGGGATAACCTGAATTACAATTCATATGCTGTTGCTGATTTACTTTCGTATAGCGAATATTGAGCGTTGAGAGCTTACAATGACCACACATTGGCATTTTCTCTCGCTAATTAAAATGCAATGTATGAATTAATTAATCAATTTTGTTATTCACTTCATATTTCAATAGAACTTTTCATAGAAATTACCTTTCTATTAAATATGGGCAATAAAAGTAACAACGGATGCTCTTTAAAAGGATGGTCCTTGTCATACAAAGCTAAGGTGTAATTTGCTAAATTTAATCAAGAGTAATACTCTTAATTAAATTGTACATATATAATACATGTATTTTAATACTTTTTAACTATGCTGCCAAAAAAGAAAACGAGAGAGTAAGAGGCTATCGATAGCATATACATATTTATATAGTACATATACATAGATTGATAATATAGTACATAGCAGTATAGTACTGCTAAATGTAGTGGTAGACAATACGAAAACTATAATGTGTTCGAAGTTATTGTTATAGGCATTGACTAGCTGGTACAAGGGCGCGCGTCGCCCGCGGTACTATACATATAAGTGCAGGGTGTTCAACAGTCGCATACACTGTAGCACAATTTGTTAGTGAGATCAATGCAAGCGTACTTGTTATATATTCTTAGTAAATGCATTTCTTAACATGAGTGGTACGAAAACAGCTTGTTTCCCTACTACTATCCTATTTTAGGCGCAGTATGGCATACTTTGTCATTTTAGTCGATGCTATTTCTCAAGTAGACGTGTCATATTCGAGTAGATATCATTGTTAGTTAGGCATACACAACGACAAGCTACTAGATAATGTATATATATTGGTAGGCAAGACAAAACTCGTAAATAATTTATATTCGAATATCGATCAACAGGCAATAATGGCCACAGATTATGTAGTAGCAAAACTGGTTGTGTTTTATTGGAAATAAAACAAGTTGGATTTCGAATTACAAAATTCGAGATAGAAGTACAGCAAAAAGTATGTTTATTTACGGTTTTAATATTATTCAAAGTTCCCGTTGTAAAAACTGTTTTGAATAAAATCAACATAAGAAAGTTAAACGGCAATTTAGATATTTTACATTATACAATATTGTTATGGCTGTGCATCGTTAAACGGAAACGGTGCACTTCACTTTTTTTTTTTAACAACAAATTTGTTACCGTGTTCGATTATAATGCGGATTTTAACTGACATAATTTGCTTGTGAATAAAAATACGTACGTTCGTTCATAAATATGCATTTGTCAAAAGTAACAAGAAAAGAAAAATGGTTTTATGTACATTAACAAAGCGTTTTGAACTTATGAAATATTTTAATACTGTTTTTTTATAAGTAACTTAAGGCATCACAAATACAATTAAGTTAAGGTGTTGATATTTTTTTAATTGCAATCGCCTCTTTACAATCAAGAACAATTTTCTACAAAGTCACGCCTGTATCTACTAAGGGGTAGGCAGAGAAGTATTAAATACACACATTTAAATAATAAAATAATACAAAACGGTTTTTTTTTAATGCGAGTTTTTTTTTAAACTGTAAATCGCCGATAAAAGTGAAGAAGGGCAGAAGTCAAGTTAGAAAGTTGATTGCCTCATTCTTTGGACGGACGGGTCATTTTGCAACAATAGGTCTATAAGATAAAATAGCTGTTACTGTAGATTGATATGCCAGTCATTGTTTACCAGTTCTCTGGGAAAAATTTAGACAACAGCGTCTAAGAAGCAGGATCCTCCTCCGCCATGACAACTCTTTAGCTCACTCCGTCAGACGAAAAATAGAATATTTGTCGTTATCGAAGGTATGAGTAAGTAAGTCATTCTCATTACAGTCGCGATCTGCACCTTGTGACCTTTATTTATTTCCAGAAATAAAAGATAAACTGGCTGCATTTGAAAAGGCATGGAAGAGATCCCTAAAGAAGAGTGGGTTCACTGCTTCAGTCAATGGTTCCATCACATACAACGATGCTTAAAAAATATTAACAGGCCTCTACATATTTCAGTTATTATTTTCTAAAAACTTTCAGCATACCGTGCCAATTATTAATAAAATTATTTTTGTTTTAAAAGCATTGTGATAGTTATATAAACTGTGATTGAAACAAACAAACAACACTTACATAACAGTAATGTTATCCAACCTGGTGACTATGTTGAATTAACCCAAGTTGAATTAACAAAGAGTTTTGATGATTGATGATTTTCCCCTTGTTTACCACTTTTATTTTTAAATTTCTCTATAATATGGATATATTTAGAAGTATATAAGTTTGTATATTAGCAGTCTAGTTATCATAGTAGTTACAAATTCTGCTTAGTTTGTGATCGGATAGCCATGTTTGGGATCTCAGACATTATTATTATGATTACATCCCACATGTCGATCACCTCATGGGCCAAGTCCAAATATTTCATTTGTTCATCTTTTTCAGCCTAGACAAACATATAAATTATGTTATTATATATAAAAGAAAAAACTAAATTTATTTAAAAATAAAATAAATAGTGTCCCACCGGCATCGGGTACAGAGACAAAGCTACCGGTGGTAAGGGCTCCAGAGACAGAAACCTCCTCACAAAGACTGCCTTCTGCATTAAGCCTGCCTATCACGAGCCTCTGATAGTATTGGTGGCAAGGTTAAGCAATCAACCCATTAGCTGATATGACCATCGGCACAATGATTGCCTAATCCACATCCCACGTGTCGACAATCTCATGAACAAAATCCAAAAATTTTATTAGTTTATCATTTTTAACTTTTATGAGATTGTGGTCATTGGGGTCGGTAATGTCAACAATTATGGCTTGGTGTTTTAATCCTTCTGTCACTGCTATATCAGGTTTATTGGCAATAGTTGTTTTGTCAGTAATGATAGGTCGAACCCAATATTATGTTGCAATACTATTTTCAAGAACTGGGTCGGGCACTTACCTATAATACGGTAACTCGACAGCCACAAGGTTATATCTAAAAGTAAGTTGCTGATGGACTATCCTGGCAAGTTGATTATGTGTGTGCAAGTACTCACCATTTGCAAGACTAGAGCAATCGGAACATATGTCTAAAATTGTTTGTCATAAAAACTATATGTAATTGCACAGAAAAAAACCTTTTGTTTTTCTGAAGAGTTCACCGAATCGTAGTCAGGACATAGATGACAATAGATCTAGTTTGGACTCGTTTAGGGCCCAATAAAACGTCCGTGCAGCTCTGCGCTTCCATATTTTCCTACGGCCTGTAACATTAAGTACTGAGGTTCTAAGAGGTAGTTTTGGGTTCGTTAATAATACTGTTATTTTTAAGTGAATTTAATATTATGCTAGTTTTCAACTGAGCAGCTTTATTTACGATTATATTTAATATCACCTTATACCAAAGTGAAAGGTCGCTTCACCCTGTAATAAAAGAATCGGGTTCGAAACTGGTCGGAAATCTCCGGAATACGCACGTGAGTAGAGTTTTATACTTCATAAAAGTCTCATCACCTGAAGTGGTTTGCCCTGCCCATATGTGTTCCAGCACAGAGTTCATCCTTTTTGAGGAACTTGTCTCTAGGGTCACTGTGTACCGTCGGTGCCGGCGAAGAAATGTGTAAAACCATTTTATGTATATTGTTGTAATCTTTCGGAGTAATCGCACTATTTGGTAGAATCGGACTTAGACTCCAGAGCGAATTGAGAAGTTTAAAATCAAATAATAAAATGAAGTTGATAAACAGTAACAAAAATTTTAAGGTCATACACTCACTGATTCCATTTAAAATATGATGCGTAGATATTTGTGGCAATTTCCAAAACTTTGGTGATTTTTCAGCGCAAGATGCGTTCCAGTAGTTCAACTTTTAAAACTACACAATGATCTTAACAAAATGAATAGATAAAGACAACAATAAATATAGATTACAATAAGATACAAGGCAAGAAATGAATTTCATGAACGAAATAGTTATAATAGTTATAATACATTTCTAAGATATGTCTGTTATAGAAGTGTCAAAATAAGAAGGTCAAAATAAAAATTAGACATTGTAAGACAATATTATGAATATATTATTTTATAACTAATAGTAAAAAAAATATAAAGGATTACATACCTTTTATTTAGCTTCCGAAAAATTTAAATTCAACGATTTAAATTGCCTTGGTAACTCATGTATTCATTTCTGTATATTTAGTTTTTTTTTTTGTGTATTTTATAAAATTATTAATTTTAAATCTTTAACAAGATCGCGTCAAATCCCATCAGGCTGGCGGCGTTTCAATGTTATATGCAGATTGAGATGTCTTGGATTAAATATTGACCTTTATATTTATTATTATTAGGGAATTATTTGTTGAACTGCACCAAAAAATTTATCCATTTTTATCAACATTCACCGTTGAAGCTCGTTATGTACTTCCTTTATTGCTGTATTATCTTAGTATATATTCACGGGGTATCTAAACAATTGCTAAAATACATTATATCTGATATTTTAAAATTATTTTTTAAGTTATTGTTATTTAACCATGTAATAATTGGTGTTAAATTTATTATTGATGTCATTTAATGTTAACGTACTATCGTTAGCAAATAGACTCATTGGATGATTAGCAGATTTAGATAAGTTATTTATGTAGATAATGGATAAAAAAGGTGCGATTACACACCCTTCGAGGACGCCAAATTTAATTTAACGTTCACTTGATGTATATAATACCTCTATATTAGTCCTACTGCCCAATCTAGTGATCACAGTTAATTATTTCCTGTTCGATAGGTAAAACATTAATAGATTTAAAGTGTTTCCTCTTATGCCGTTGCTCTCTAGTTTTTTTTTTATATCTTATAATCCACATAATCGAAGGTCTGCGCCATGTCGCAGTATATAGCACATACTGGTGTCCGTTTGTCAATATTGGTCATTATGTTCAATAAAAAATCGAATATAGCCGTACCAATAGTCATGTTTTTTCTGAAGCGATTTTGCTGATTGCAGAATAAGGTTTTTGTTTTAAAATATTATTCATATCAGGATCATATCAGGTTTTTGTTTCAATATCATATAATTATTAATTTGGTCGTTTAACTTTTTTTTCAGTGGTTAACGATAGTTACTTTTACTCGTTCAGGGAAAACACCATCACTTATGCACAATTTTAAAATATCACTAAGGTTATGGCATATCAAACAACCGAATGACTGCACGGACGCCATAGCGGTTTAAGTGGTCTCGTCACCACGCTGCCGCGCCTAGTGTTTATTTTTTTTTTGTTAGATTAGTGCGGGACACGGGACAACACCTTGGGTAACCCTCAAACTGTTGTTCTGAGTCTGGATATTCGTTGTGTCCGTTGTTTGAATGTTCGAATTTTGAATGTAAAGTCCCCCGAGACACAGGAATTAATCCAGTTGTCTTTTAAAAGAAGGAGAACCCATAGACTGAACAATAACTGTCGCTATCTCATCATGACCCACTCTTTTCAAAACAATTTATTATATTATTTATATTTCTTGAGACTATTTTATGTGCGTTTGCAACGGTAGATAATTAAAAGTTAACGTTTTTACTGTATATTTTATACCATGTGGCATCCATTTTGGTGTATTGTTAACGTTTATAGTAATTATATGAGCGGGAATGCACAAGTTATAAAACAATTTGAATGTTCTGTAAATAAATCATAGTCATCTACTTCATAGATTTCCGCAACAGATAAATTGTGTAGACATTCTTTAAATTTTAAGATATTTTCTTGTGAAAAGTGGCGTTGTCTCCTACGCCGATATTTAGTTGCACATTGATTTTTAACGGAACATTCTAATAACTGGGATATATTATCAGATAGTGGGAACGCTATGATTTTGGCTTTGCGTGGCCTATGGAAGTTATGCCAAAGTTAGTAGTTGTTAGTATAGGGTTTTTCAACAAGAAATTTGTTTTTAAACAAAATAAAACAAAGAATTTAGATGAAGATGATTCAAATTTTTATTGTATCACAGAGAGTAAGGTTTGGCAATTATGAAAAATGATATCAGGCAAATATCAACTGTAAATACAACTCGTCTATAGAGATGTGTAAGTTTTATCCTTAGGTTGATTCAACATACATTTTATTTTAATGTTAGACTTTTTCTTCCTATTTCCAAAGGGTAGACTGGCGGGCGTGAGGGTCTTAGAAAATCATGGCATGTTGTATGTATGTATAGAGTATGTGGATGAAACGGTTAATGATGTAAGAAATATGAGTGTGATACAGCAGGTATTCAAACCTTTATGTTGCAAATGTAGTGAGTTAGGGCGAATTTTCAGAACAGTGTTGTAAATAGTAATGTTGTAAACCAGCTGAAGTAATCACAGTTAATAACCATTAATATATAAACGAATGTTATTCGAATACGTATGTACATATATTGCAATGATACTACACCATGTTGTTAATGAGGTTGATTTTGTGTCTGATTTAGTATAGTCCTTATTAGTTTCTAGCTTGGTCCGACTAATGTGCAATTACTGTTAACATGTTTATTCTAACAATATGTTTGATCGGAGTATTGCATGTTCATGGGTTAATGGTGATATTGCTTGCTTAAGCGTTCCTCATCTTTAAGTTTTTATATGATGTACAAATGTATGTACTATAATACTATGTGTCTATTGATTTATGATGTCAAGGACGTAACTTTAATCCACATACAAATTTTGTGTCTTTCTTTTGTTTAATTCTGGTGTTTGTTTATGTCGTATTTATGTTTATTATTTTTATAACAATAAAATCGTAATTATCATATTGATCAAATAGTAAAAACAAACATTTTAATAAGATGTTTGTAGTTAAAATACATAGATAGAATTTCTTTTAGAGATCTCTATTGAGCCAAGTAGTAAGTTTTAAGGAAAGGAATAAAGTGAATTTTGAAACCTTGGCTGTTTATTCCGTTCTGATGGCCGGTAGTTGCCCCATGCTGAGGCAAAAAAAAAATGACTAGAAACAATGAATACCTTATGAGGATAATGAGGTCTATGACGTTAAAAACTCGTTGATATATCACAAAAGAGTTTTTTTTTTCCTCCAGCTAAGCTAAGCTAAGTTAAATGCTTGTGTTAGGACTGGGTTCATGACGGTAGTGTACTGGGTGGTGGTGGTTGGGTTTAGTGGGTCGAACCCGCAACCACATGATCGCTAGTCCGATTCGATGCTGACCGTACAAAGCACAAACTTCAAACATCAATCTTTCTAACTCTAAAGTTCAACCAGTTCAACCAGATCTCAATATGTAGTTTAAAACGCATTAGAATCTGTCTGTCATTGTCTGCGTGATAGATCTTTGCATAATATCCCTTTCAAAGTGGCATTCATTACAGCCAGCGAGTCAGGGCGAGTGGATACGACATTTGTCTACAGTGGGAATTTAGTAAACTCGAAGTAATCTACCATTTGTACCCGTCTGGGGCTTCCTCTACTTCCTTGAAGACAAATTGTTTGAGCGAGGGTGTCTGGTTGACCTCAGCCATATGCCGATGTATACAACAAATGAAACATTCATTTGTTGTATACATCGGCAGTATTAATGATTTAATTACTACTTTGTTGCTTATTTTTCTGAAACAATTTAAAATAAAGGACGTACTCATTGTAAGACTTTTATAGTTAGTCTGCTATATCTGAATTTATCGAAATATATAAGTTATATCAAAATATAACATATAAATCATATCGAAATACAATAATATAAGATATATAGAATTATTAGTTTTACTAGATTTATATTTAAAAAACCATCGCGGTGATTTAAAAACGCGTATTGCTGTTGTTACCTTAACCGGAATATTATATAATAACAATCACTACAAATATATGTACATAAATGATTATTATTTATACTGTATTGCTTTGATACATGTAAATAAAAACAGAAGAAAAATGTAGTTAGTACAAAGCTAATTACAACGATTACTTTACATATTTGAACATCTGATTTGAGCGTCTCAAGATTTTTAAATGTGTGTATTTAGTTTTCAATGGTAGGAATTCTGTTGTTACAAAACTCACTAAGCTAGACGAAAATTCTCTAAAAATTCATTTAGAAATGCCAATTGACTTTTAAAATTATGAAAACACAAGATTAAACTTGTTATTGTTTGTCAGAACCAAAATTGGTTAAGTTACTCTACTTAGTCGAGTTCGATTTAACAACAAAATAACATATCTATTTTAAACCTCTTAGCCTCAGAGAATTTTAGAGAATGTTTAGTTTAATGAGATTTGCAGTAGAATCGGCCCCATTATCGGAAATTGAACGTGTGGTTTAAAAGCTACACACACACACTACACTTTAAAAGTATATATTTACATAGCAGGACAGTACGTATGTATGTATCTATTTAAATAAATCTCATATATACAAAAGCTATATAACGTACCAGGTGTAGATGTAGTAAAACTAAGCTCTCAATGCGCTTCTCGTGCCGACTTCAAGGATTATCTTAACGCAGTGACATTTTATTGTAGCTAATAAAAGCCGTCGGAACGGAAAGTGTACGAGAAAGTACTAAAACTAATGTTCACAATTAATCTAGAAATGCTTTCACGCGCTTTCTTAAAGTAAAGCACGTATACAGATAAGTTTTTTTTTTAAATGAAACATAAAAGTAAGATCAGTTTCAGTTTATTACTAGCAGTAGAAAGATAAACTGTGAATATTTATTAACTCTAAATTCTTTAGTTTACTGTTATTTTTACAACCCTTTTGCTAAAATAAATTCATATGAAATAATAATGTTGGTGTAGTGGTGTTGTCGTGGAATGTGAATAACACATCGGCAATTACTTTGTTCAATAAAGCAGGATTAATATTATAGTGAATGAGGAATGCATAGTGATTGGTTATACAATCTCACTGGTATCTGGTACTGGAATGTTTTTTTTTCTGAAATAACATCCTTATACAAAAATATCTTATATATTTTTTGGACGACTGTGACTAGAGGACGTGAAATAAAGAAGAGTATTGATTCAAATCACGTGACGCCGCTGTCCACCGGTGAGCCGACGTACTGGCCTGCGGATACAGAAAACCTCAGACCACTTAGACTTCTTTATTGCGATCTCACCTGCACACTCATATAGAAACATATCTTGACGGTTTGTCGGATCATACACCTGTAGTTCTGATAATAAGTATAACAATCATCTCCTTGGATAAGTACAATGAAAAACTCCATAATACTAAAACTGATTGGGATAGTTTTCGTGATTATCTTGATTCTCACACACTATTAAATCTCCCACTTAAGAGCCCGGAAACCATTGAATACGCATGTCTCTACATCACTAATTTAATTTAAGTCGAAGCGTGGACTAACACCCTGGACATAAAAACAACTCAAAGACGCACTCCTTTACCAGTTCAAATCCGCAACATGATATCTAAAAAACGCCGACTACGCAGAGTCTGGCATATCTCACGCAATAGAGAAGACAAAACTCAACTGAATCATGCGATTGCGGAAATAAAAGCTGCACTTACTGCTACCTGTTCCAATACGTAGATCCTGTGGAGAACAAGCAAGAACCTCCAAGGACACTCTTTTCAAATATTTTAAATAACTGTCTTGTAACAGGTTATAAGTGAGAATAATCATCCACATTGCTTGTTTGCGTGAGTTTTGTGCAATTTTTAAATTTCTTCTTATTAAGTTGAAGAGTATCAGAAGGTATTTTATATTACATATTTTAACATCGTACCCCATAAAAGAAGTCAGTGTAGCCTCTAACCAAGAGGCCGAGTATACTAACTTGCTACTAACTAAATTGATCATGATAAAAAATTGGATATATATAACTGATTTCACCGCGGCCACTAACAATAACGCCTAACAGATCGAAATCCATCAAACCGTTTAGGTTCCAATGGTGTGTGATTAAAAACATTATACATATATATATCTATATATCTGTACATACGTACATATATTACATATTATATATTATAAATACATAAATAATATTAGAAAACGAGTACATTATTGGTTCACTGCTAATAATAATTTAGTGCTAAACGAGAGACAGGGAAATGTAATATAAAGTTCTCTTTGCCTTATGTTAGACATACAGAGTATGACATTTTATTGAATAAGGAGAAGCTAGACTATGTAGCTGAAACTGTTTTTTTAGGGATAACGATAAATTGTGGATTATAATGGGGCCCACATTAACTTCTCTATAGAAACTTTAAAGTTCAACGGCGTATGATGTAATGAAGGTCTACCAGTTAACAGACACAGATATTACAGGAATAGTTTAGTTATTTCCACAGAGTCATGTCTTATGTTACGGTAATTGATTGTGGGGACGTTCTACAAAAATAGAGTCTATATTCATCTTACAGAAAAGAGATATCAGAGCAGATCTACTGGAGTCGTGACGTGAGGTCGTCGTATAAAAGACTCAATTACGTTACTAAAGAGATAATTAAATTGGTTCAACCGGAATTAAGATAAGACAAAAATCCAAAATCTTTTATAGGGTACTGCGACAAATTTTATAATTAACAAAATTTTAATTTGTATTAAACGCATGCTATGTAAATGAGCGTAATAGACTAGATGATTATTTAGCTGACAGAAATGCCTGGTAGAATACTGTTCCTTGTCCATACTGCTCCATAGCTTCACTATAAATGGATTTTTATTTTCTCTGATCGGTTTTGATAGACTGTTATTTTTAATTAATATTATTGACATTGTTCATTATTTATTAGTTTCAACTATGTTGACTTTGCAACTATATAACGTAATAAATGTGAGAACTGAGTAGTACTTGTAAAATTGTTTTTTTTTTTTTTTATGCTGTCTTTGAGTTCTGACTAGGTGTCTTGTGCCCAGCCATTCGGCTAACTTGCGTGCGTCATGCTCGTGAAAAAGTGCCATCGGTCTCGGTAGTCATCTCCTGACTGTTATTACTTTAATATTTTAATAATTTACTAGACTGTTATATACTTATCCGTGGGAGAGCCATGTTTATGCAGCTATGGGCCGGCTCAACCGAAGTAATACCACGGCCTCACAGAAAAGTGGTACACAAACAATGCTTGCATTATATTGCTAAGTGAATAAGGGTACCGGAGGCCCAACTCAACCTTTCCTTTCTGCTCTCCCCTCATGTCCCTCTCAAAGGCGGACAACGCACTTTTAACTCTTGAGTTGCAGGTGTCCAATGGCGGCAGTTGTTACACCTATTTAATAAAAAAAATAGTAATAAATGTGTGGAGAACGCACGTACATCATAATATGCGTTCGTCAGAAAATCTACGTATTGAAACAGGCAACTAGCTTCACAACTACTAAGTGACTCCTAAAACTGTCAGGAAGATAATTGAAGTAAACGATTTTGATTTTGACTTACAGATGTACACACTTATAGATGTACACACATACATACTTAACATACATATAGAAATATACATACGTGCTTCTAAACCAATGGGAAGTAACCCAATCAAAACCTACCTCCGGAATCTTCAATGACCGTGTCTTTTGATTTAGAAGCTAGATTTTTTATAGCTTCAAGGGATAGCACACGCACGTAATTGATGTTAATTTCAAATTGATAAATCCACGCTTACCAGAGAAAACACACTCTTGACAGACGAGAGATAGACGGACAACTGAGTGATCCCATAAGGGTTCTTTTTATCTTTTTGAGGAACGGAACCCTAAAAAATACAATCAATACAGTCGAAGGGTACACATTTGCTTGTAACAAGTAAAATAAGAAAGTTAAGAAACATTTTAAGATTCCTGACTGTCAAAAGATACTTGTGATTGTATAAAGTTACAATACTTAAGGATCAACGAGTAAGTTGCAAACCCTTTCCCCTTCCCCAAGGAGCTCTGGTGAACCTACTCGTTAGCAAGAACACAAGCAGCTTTATTTAGTTGCGGTTTCATGTACATGTATATCTAGTATAATTTATATTTAATAAAATACCATTAGATTTTTGAAATCAATGAAAATAATGCTTTTATGAATTTCCCATTTAAAACACTGCTATTGTATAGGAAAATGCGTAAAATGTTAAGTACTTCCTGATTTGGAAATAACATATATGAGACTGGAAACAGACTTATTCACAACTTCATATAATAGGCATTTCCGTCAAAACAAAAAACTTGTTGACAACGAAATATGTCCTTCATAACACGGGTCAATAAATCTGGGAGCACCTCATTTGTCAAACTACACAATGCTAAGGGTCTTTATGAATACACTAACAGAATGTCATATAAATGACCGCTTTTACATGTACAGTTACATTAAAATAAAATTAAATAATTCATAAATATATTATTCTCATAAGGAATCTGTTCGTATTTTCTCTTTATTTCCTTATTTAATTTCTTTGATTTATGTATAACTTTATCTTATGATGGATTAAAAAAGGTTGCTTTAACTAATTATGAAAGCGAATCAGGTAGGCCGCACGTTTTACTTCGTATAAATCCGATATCATTAATCTTATTACTTTTTATCGTTGCATAAGTAAATACGTTTAATAAATAGTACAAAAAATAATATGGGTAGAGGGCTCGTACTTCGCTACTACATTTCCAGATCCGTCCGTATAACTTTGACTGACTGACTTCCTGTCCTTTCCTTTTTAATATACTCTCAATTTGTCAATTTTTATTCCTAAAGTGCCCGGTTGACCAGCTTACCCCCTATTACGTCAACGAGACCAAATTCTGATTCGCAAAATGTGGATATTTAAAACACCTCTGCCTACCCTTGAGAGGTTCTAGACGTGAGCGTATGAATGTATGTAAATAATACGTGTATTTGTGGCCTTTTTACAAAGTTTTTTTTTCTATTGTATAAAACGTTTAAACTTATTCAAAATGACATCCATTAGATTGAATACAGTCCTTTAAACGTTGAGACCAGTTATCCATAGTGGTAGGTGCTGAGTCTTGCTGAAAGTCCTATTGTTAGTTACGGAACATGGTGTTGTTAGGAGGCTTAACCACTTTTTTGTATTGACACCTTTTTCACAGAGATATGGCTCATTTACTCCTTGATAGCTGAAACCAAACAAAACCATCATTGAAGTCGTATAATGCCCCGGTTGTAGTTTGATGACTAA
This sequence comes from Tyria jacobaeae, assembly GCA_947561695.1. Taxonomy (NCBI): domain Eukaryota; kingdom Metazoa; phylum Arthropoda; class Insecta; order Lepidoptera; family Erebidae; genus Tyria; species Tyria jacobaeae. The sequence continues at coordinate 9,822,154 of OX387221.1, forward strand.
TTGGGAAGCTTCTATAGAGCTTTGAGCGTAAACTCGCTCATTGTGCTTGCTAAAATGTTGCTCAATATTAAATAAAACCTCGTCAGTAAATAACGTTTATTTGCATAATGCTTAAGGAGTTGTTTTAGGGTAGTATTTTATTACCCTTTTAAATAATCAGTGAAGCGATGACCAGCTCTTAAAGGCTACAAGTCTTAAGTCATCTTTTAAAATCTGCGACATGTTTCCAGGTGCTATATTCATTTCCTGTGATAAAACCTTTTGTTTGGTGGTGGGATTTCTTCGAATTCTTTCCTTCACTGCTTTGATTGCTCTTTTCGTAGAAATACTATGTGGATGGCTAGATATTTTTCTGCTACAAACAGAGGAGGTTTCATTATGTCTATCAATAGGCCAGTACACAAACATTCGACTAATACCAAGCGGATGGAGAGTTTCAAAAATTTCATATTGCTCCATGCCTCACAGCGCCCAATATTTAACACCGTATGGCGCGAAAATGAGAAAACATTATGAATAGTCGATTAATGAATATGAAAATGATAGATTCCAAATTCGAATGTAATATTATGTTTTCTTTTAATTGTAGCAGTATTTACGGCGAAAGTAAGAAGTTCCTTAGCAGCTACTTAAAAGGATAGTGATTATAATTATATAATCTCTTTACTTTTATATAGCTCTAAGCAACACTGCTAAAGTTTAAAACTCTACAATGAGGAAAAAGAGAGTTGATGAGAAAATGTAGTTTATCACTTCCACTTTGAAGTTGTATTATTCTTTTAGTCATTGTTTTTATTTTGTTACAAAATATAGCGAGAGAGACTCGCTGTATGGAGGTGTTGTTTTTATAATTTATCACCATAGTATTTCATTTATTTTCCATATAACTTTTATTTGTACGTTGTAGAAACGGAAAATGTAATATTTAATATTTATCTCATCGCGAAGTCCGAGGATCTTGTCGTCTCGTTTTCGATTTTATATCGAGTTGCGTATCAGAACACCTGGAATATTTTTAGTTTTTCTTTTGTTCTCTAAGCTTTAGTTCTTATTTTCGAACTGACGTTCACTGCACAACCACCACGAATTTTAATGAGTATTGTCTAATGACAGATTATTATAAGAAATATTGAAAAATATTTTAGTTGCATGTCTAAACACTGTTTAGATATGCACCCAAAACATTTTTCACAGATATATTTTCAACAATGTCCGACCTGTGCATAATATACGATTTCTTTGTCACCGTACTTTTAATCAAATCACAAAACAATACATAGATACTAAGAGATAAATTTAAATAGCACCAAATATCACATTTTAAAATAAATAAATACCTTACGTAACATTCGGTCAATTCAATTCTTTAGATATAGAATTCAAAGCTAGCTCAAGTGTAGGTAATTGGGGGTGCGGGCTAGAAAACCTCCACGTGGTGCACCCTGGGCAACGTTGGCGACGACGCAGCCTTCTCCTCCTCTACTTTTGAGGAGGGCGTCGTTACCAACGGCAAATCTTCTGGCGAGAAGAGATGGCCTTTACTTCGGCCACAAGTGGAACCCTTCCTTGGGTAGGAGTTTCTCCGCTCTCCACAGTGGAGAAAGCAGAGCAGGCATTTGGATATTCATATCGATGCCACCGTTGGCATATCGTAATCCCGAAAGGAGTGTCGTGCTTAAGTCTCGCGACTCAGATCGGGGGCGAGGGTCCTGGCTTAACCGCCTGGACTGCGAGGAAGAATACCTCTATAAAAAATTACCCCGAATCCCTTGTTCTGGTGCGTGACCATGAGATGCATGGCTAATGGGTGGTTCAGTCGCAAGCGCACTCCCAGCTGCGGCACCTGCGGACCCCTCGGTTGGGCATAAATCTACGCTTACCAGGGTATTGGGGGATCTCTGCCCGGGTGGACCTTTAGTTCTCCCCCACTCGTGGGATATATTATGGATAATTTAATTAAAATCAAAAAAAACTAAAGAGGAAGAAAAGAAGGAGAAGGTAAAGGAGAAGAATAGTAAGGCGGGCAACATTTTGTCTAAAGACGAAGATATCCTACCCGGAACGCCTCTATCGCAGGAGCTCCTAGAAGTCACTCCATCTTCTGGGAGCAGAAGGTTATCAGAACGAGTTCCTTCCAGGGTGGCTAGTTCAGTGGCTGACTCGTCTGAAGAGATGGAGCTAGAACCTCGCGACATAGAAAGCCGCAAGAGAGGCCGAGATGAGGATGGTGACATGTCGCAAGAAATGCTGCCACCGAAAGTAGCGAGCAGCAGACGTGGGAGGTCGTGCACGCCGATCTCGGTTCCCCTCAGGTTCCGTCTTTTACAGGGCGAAAGATTACGCTAGGACCCGTGCCGAGGGCGAAGTTGCTGCGGAGGAGGAGATCGCGGATCTCCTTCTTAAGATCCTTTTGTTAGGGCCCTGAAGGACTCTTCTTCCGCTGTGTCAGGGGCAACGGAAAGCCTCTTGGAGGATGTATCACGCCTTCAAGAGGCGAACAACCGACTTACGTCTGCAAACGAACGCCTGACGGAGCAGGTCGCAGAGCTGAGTGCTCAATTCGCCCAATTCCGGGCGGGAGCTCGCCCTATGCAGTTGAATCCGGGTGCACAGCTACCAGGCTCCACCCCCACCCAGTCCCCTGTTTCTGATGCCCACTTGCGGCATATTATTGATGCAGTGTGGCGTCTTATGGACGAGCGCCTGGAAGGACTTGAGGCTAGGCTACCTCCGGCACCTACGGTTCGGCCGCCACTGGCCGTGAATAAGCCAAAGGCCACGTCAGTGCCGCTCCCGGTTGCTGGTGGCCGCGTCGCTGTAACTTATGCGGCAGCAACGTCGGCGCCAGCACCATAGGTTGGCAAACCTGCTAGGGCCCTAACAAAAGTGGCGGAAGACTTTCCTTCGCTTCCCTCTCTGACACCCAAAGGGACGAGCGCACCTAAAGCCCGAAGAAAGAAGTCAAGTGCTGAACCTGAGCCAGGCTTATCAGAATCTATCCCCTCCACTTCTGGCCCTTCTAACGATGGTTGGCAAAAAGTGCCAACCATCGTTAGGAGGTGCCAACCAACCTTGTCGGTCTCGCAGCCAGAATCACTATGCGAGACCGACAAGGTGCTACAAATGTGTGGGGGCGGGGCATACCCCCATCAAGTGCAAAAGTTGTTTTGACGTCAGTGGAATCTGCTTCCGCTGCGGTCAACCGGGGCACAAGGCGGGGGCTTGTTCAGCTGCCCCTCATTGCCCAGTGTGTGTGGCGGGCAACTTACCCGCACATCACCAAATGGGCCAGGAAGGATGTAACCTTTCCTGCACTTCTCAGATAGCTACGGGGGCAAGCCAGTCGCCCCATGCTGCCTCCGTCGTAATTCGTGCGTCGTCACCGTCGCCCATGGAGGAGTCTGTAGAGACGGTTCGATAATGGACCAAGCCTCTAGCCTCCTTGTCCAGATGAACCTAAACCACTGTGCCTGTGCGCAGGACCTTTTTCTGCAAACCATGGCAGAGTGGTCGATTGGTGTGGCCGTAGCCACGGAGTGACAGGGACAGCTCCGTGGCAGTCGTCAGCTCTACGGCGGCTCATTCCCCGCCCTTGTTGCTAAGAGACAAGGGTACTGGATATGTTGCTGCCGAATGGGGGGGGGGATAACCATATACGGTGTTTATTTCTCCCCTAACCGGAGTTTGAGCGACTTCGAGGTGTTCCTCATCAGCCTGGAGACCTCGATACGGCGACTAGCGTCTGGACACGTCCTAGTGCTGGGGGACTTCAACGCCATGTCCGTGGCGTGGGGTTAACCCAGGACAGACGCACGGGGTGACGCAGTTGAGGAGTGGGCGACATTGGTGGGCCTCTGTCTTCTTAACAGGAGAAAAGAAAGGAGATGCTGGAGGGTCTCGATCATGACCCCTGGGGTCGCCCTTATCGTGCGGCGCAACATAAGCTCCGCACGCTGGCCCCCCCGCCTTACTGAGACTCTCCAGCCCAGCTTCCTGCAGGAAGTAGTTGAGGGCCTTTTCCCGCAACGGGTGGAGCACTCGTCCCCGTCGATGGCCCCCTTGGCTGGAGACGACGGAGAGTTCGACAAGGAAGATGTTCCACCCGTCACGGAGGCAGAGATAGAGGCGGCTGTTCTACGGATCCGCTCCAAGAACACCGCCCCCGGGCCAGACGGAATTCCTGCCCGAATATTGGCCCTAGCTCTTAACCACATGGCGGACCGCCTCAGGCTGGCGTCTGGACACTTCCCTGACTGCTGGAAGAGCGGGAAGCTGGTTCTTTTAAGGAAGCCGGGACGGCCTACGGATTCGGTCCTATTGTGCTGCGGGACGAGGCGGGTAAATTGTTTGAGAGAGTCCTCTCTGTGCCTGGACGTTGCCTAATTGAGAGTTACCAGAAGGTGGTGCCCCGGTGGGATGACGGCCCGAGGGGGTTTCCACACGTTAAAAAAAAAAAAAGGGTGTAGTTAATTGAATCTAACGTTACTTGTACTTGAGAGGAGGGAAAACACACCACATACCCTCCGTTTACATACCCCACCTTTAACGCTAGAGAACAAATTATCACAATCATTCAACGAATTACCGTAGACAGGGTATGCAAACTGAACAGTGAGATACACATATATACAAAGCGTAGCAGGCATTTCTAAAGCCTTAATTTGCAATCTCCCACTTGATTTATTGTTATAATGATTATACATATTGTTGTCGTGTAGAGGACACGAGGCATGCTCAGGAAAGTTAGGTAACTTTTATACCCTTTAATACCAACTTCCAGCACCATTAGACAACGAGTTTAATGAACTGTGTTGTCCACAAGAAAATCAATTAACTAACATGGAAAACTGGAAATTTGTTTCATTATTTAACAATGTATTCCTGTCGTATTTTATATCTAACCCTTCTTATACGCACAGTCTTTCGCACACGCCAAGACATTTTTGGTATACAATACATGGAAAACTTTAAAATTATGGGTATTACTTACTAATTCAATAAAATTAATGGCAATCCATTGTTAAATAGTAATTGAGGAGGACTGAATTGAGAATACATTGAGGACTAGAACGATTTGTTCTCTATATTAAAAAGAAATCAGATTCTCAGGTTAACCGCCAAATTAAATTATCGTACTGCTCCCGAATTGCAGTTGTTTAAAAGCCTTTTTAGGGTTCCGTACCCAAAGGGTAAAACGGGACCCTATTACTAAGACTCCGCTCTCCGTCTGTTTGACCATCTGTCACCAGGCTGTATTTCATAAATCTTGATAGTTAGACAGCTAAAATTTTAACAGATGATGTATTTCTGTTGCCACTATAAAAACAAATAAAATAACAACAAGAAAATCACGTTTGTTATATGTTGTTGGAGTTCAACAACATACAACAAACAATGTTTAACGCTTACGCAAGATAAGCAATTAATACGTCTAATGTTTTTGTTCTCTTATATTGTATTATTTTAAGGAATTATGTTGTTATGGTGAACGATTCAATTATGAATTTAATTAACTTGTGTAAGTGGTTGCGATGTCTGTGTTCGTTCTGACATTGATTGATCGTGTCTCCAACCTTCAAAATCTAAACTTGGCACAAATATTTACTGATGCAGTCAAACTTGGCCCCTCAGCCTCAGTTTTTAGACATTGATCTATTGTCCTTTTCCATTTGTTTAGGTAGTTTATTAGGAATATGTTTTAATTTACCTCGCATTTGAATATTACTTAAAGAATATAAACTTAGACGTCTTAACAATAAGGTTTTTAATGTTTTTTTTATAATATATAGGGATAGATGAACAGACGGGAATCTGATGGTAAGTGACTACCGCCGTCAATTTAAAGTCATTCGCTAGTCAAATCATTTCGATGCATTAAATACACTTTTCACATTGCCGCCAATTTGTAAAAAAAAATGACATATGAATTCATTATACCGTTACAGATTCCCAATTCGTTTAAATTTAAATATTTTTCATTAATTACAAGTGTACATCTTACCATTATATGTTACGCCTACCTTTTATATCTAATTAATAATGAAAATATCTTCAAACATCTTACACAAGGCTGTCAGATCACAGACTAAGCAGAGCTTACTACTACAGACTGCTGGTAAACATACTTATATATATCTAATTACATAAATATTACAGCTAAATTACACCCAAACAGAACAAATAATCGCACAAATATTTATCTTGGATGGAAATCGAACCCACGACTTCTGCCTTAGCAGCAGATATTGATCATTTCTATACATAGAATTTTACTAAATAAGCTTATTTTAACATAATGTAACAAAGAAAACCGACCGACCGACCGAAAATTATTTACATTCATTCATGTTGCATGAGATTGTACAAAGATAACATCAGACACTGTAATAATTACTTAGAGGTAAACACCACATGCTATATTAGAAGATTAACTTATAACGAATTGTATATAAAGAAGAAAAAACAAAGAAATAAAAATAAACTTACAACAAGGAATATAATTCCAGAGTTCTACAAAGCTAAATATCTAAAATTCAACCAAATTGATAAATTATTTACAGTTTTAGACAATCGTGCTTAAAGAGAATTTGTACCTAAAACTGTCGTTCCTAACGTGTTATTCTTTAAAGATGGCAATGTGGTGAGATTGGTCTGCAGAGGATCCTGGCTGGAGCATTGAATTTAAAGAGAGCTAACTCCCTTGGACTGTCATTTTGGTGTTGAAAAATTTTACAGCATATAGCAAATATTGCTTTATTCAGCTTTGTGCGGTGTTCTAAAGTTTTCATTGTAAAATGCTCGAGTCGGCAATCATACGACGTTCATTTGTTCGTGTTTTATACGTTATAAGTAAAACTAAGCATGAACGAAAATTATTTTATAACCTGATGGTAAACATGTACCTTTAACTTTTTATTCAAACATATCATTTCTTATGCAAGCATATCACCTCTAGCATTGTCCTCTGACTGCTACTTATTAGCACTTCTCCTGAAAACAGAAATCGGCGGTGCATTTGTTCTAAATTAAATTTGTTTTAAATAAAGTATTTGACTAAAATGACGCACCTAATTACAATTACAGACGTCATCGTTTCTATTTTAATATCTACAAAAGTATACTTCTCCGATAGTTTTAATTAATGTTAACTTTATACAAAATATGTTATCATTAAATTATTTTACATCCGTAAACAATAAAATATGTATAATTTAAGTATGGATCTCAATAACAAAAGGTCTAAACCTTACAAATTGCCTCATAAATGAATGTAATAATACTATTTGTTTCTCAATAAAATACGTAAAAAGCGTTGGCACGCACATAAAAATGATATAATCGTCGAATATAATGAAGGGTGCCAATAAAATGACCCTTTTAAACAACAATATTATTTACTGTTGTGATATATTTAGGTATAATTTAAGATTTTATTTTTGGCTAGTAGTTCGATGGTTAAGTAGTGTGTTCATATTTACCCGGCTGTGCAAGAATGAAGGTTATATTTTCTGAGTGTATATATGTATGTATGTATACATATATACATATGTATATGAATGGTTTGAATGATTTCGACATGTGAGGTGTTCATTTTTAGCTCCTTATATCGTGGGGATGACATTATACCCTATGTCTTGACTTGTCTTGTCTAACTTTTACTAAGCCTAAGTAAAAGTGTCTCTTAAGACTGGCGTATATATTCTTAATAATTGGGAACTATCATAAATGTAGGTTTGAACTTTAAATTTGAATATTATACTAAGGGTATGAGCAATGAGGCAAGCGGGGACGGGGATTGTCAAATATCACTTTGCTATGATATTTCAAACGTCTAGTTTTTGTTGTAAGCAGACTATGGCCCGGGGTGTAGATACTGAATATTGTTAACATCTCGTTATTTTATTCTAGCGGACCCGACAGCCGTTGTCCTGAAGTTGTACTATAGATAAATAACCCAGATACCGACTGCAGCGCCATCTGCAGGGCTGGTTTATGAATCTAAAACATCCAGGGCGCCACTAAAACGCATAAAAAAAAACATTCAAATCGGTCCAGCCGTTTAGGAGTTCAGTGACATATGTGTATGTCACTGAACTGCTAAGTATAAAGATATTGTTTTGTAGCATTTATTTTTTATATTAAGACATAAACAGCTAGTAAACAGTGTTGAACATTTGTGTTGAAGGTGACTTATGAATTAGTAAGTGAACACTTTAATTAAAGTTCTTGTGGTACTCGTATGTAAATTCACTGGAGAAATTCCGCACGTTTTTCAAACATTGTAACATCGATACTTTTTTTTGCAAATGCCGTATAATTTTTTTTTTCTATTTTTTATGCGATAGGGGACAAACGAGCGGACGGTAGACGGTCACCTGATGGTAAGTGACTACCGCCGCCCATGGACACCCGCAATTCAAGGGTCACAAGTGAATAATCAGTTATAAACCGGCATCACATTTAGATTTTCAATCAGGATGTACTTCGCTGCCTGTTTCTGCATCATGACGTTTACGTAGTTAATTCCTCATAGTTAGAAAGTCTTAAAACTACAACTGTTTGGCTGAAGAATGTCATCAGATGAAATGTTCTAATAGACGTGTTAACATAATTCTGTATATATGTATGTATACATACATATTTTACTACATACATTTACTACTATTTTACTACATATCAATAATTAAAATAATGGCAGTATAACATGATCCTTGTCGTTTGATTGAAGTGTGCCCGCCCGACACATGGTAGTGCGCAGTCAGAACGATTTCGCTAACGTAAAAAAATAATATAAATAAAATATAAGTAGCATAAAAGTGATACAAGAAAAACAACATGACTGCACGAACGGCGTAGCGGTTTAAGTAGTCACCTCACTACCGTGCTGCCACGCCTAGTGTTGTGGGTTCGATCCCCGCACGGAAGAATCCTCAAATTGTTGTTCCGAGTCTGGGTGTTCTTTGTGCCCATTGCTTGAATGTTTGTAAAGTCCCCCGTGACACAGGAATGAATCTTAGTGCGGGAGTTGTCTTTTTAAAAGAGAAGAGAACATGGAAATTATCCTAACTCCGCCGTCCCTATTTTGTTTTAATCAAAACACGGCAAATGTAGCAAGTGATGCGAGTGAAAACTGGGATAAGTGGAGAAACGATTAGAGAATTATCAAAAATAAGATCAACAATACACGTAAACATAGTCTTGCACATAATTGGTGAATAATGCAGATATTTGTATGAACAATTTAACTCAAAATTGATGAAATATTATGGAATTAACAATTTTTTTTTAAAAGAAAAAGAATTTGACGATGGAGAGGCATAAGCATTAAGTAGTACGTGTATGAGCTTACTTGACTTTTGCAGTTCTTTGATTGAAGATCGTTTGGTTTGTGGAATTTTGAATAACGGTATCATAGAAAGACTATTACGGGAAACAGAGTTGACATTAGAAAAAGCAAACATACATATGTCAAGTGGTTGTCGTCTCTAAAATGTATTCGGAAAAGATATGCCCTGAAACTGGGAATGTTGGGTTACACAATATTAACCATGAATCATATCAAGAAGATTTATGTAAAATAGAGTCGAACGGTATTCATAACGGTCGCCAGCCCAGTACACGTCATCCTCATAGCGCGGCGCCGCGGGTGCCGTGCCAATTTCGTAGATGGCCTAGGATATAGGAAAAAGATTAGCAGTGCATCAGAAGCTTTAACGCCGGGTGGCGTAAGAAGCTACAGATACAGTGCAGTAGCAAGTTAAGTCAATTATACCTGATATGGCATGTAACAGAAATTCCTGCCCGGCATATGGGAAACTTTGGGGGAAAAGCATATCAGATTGTCAATTGTGATGAAAAGGTAATTTATTTTGTAAATAATATATGTAGTAATGATAAATGGTCGGTAAATCGACACGGGACCCGATGTCAATGTTTTGCCATCGGGTCATCGGTAGCCATATTTTAGAATTCAAAGTTGCTGAGGTAAATTCTACAACCAAATTGGATAAATTCACCTGTACTGACAACATAATATCATAATATAGGGGGTATAATAGATCTAGAAAAAATAATTAAAATTATTTGTTCACACACGCAGTAGGATAAGCTCATGATTATCAGTTACAATTCTTAATTATAATATACAAATTTTTTACGGTGCCCTAAATAGAAATACAGTACCGTATTATAATACAGTAATACGTAACAGTGGGAGAGCCATACTTAGGCACAATGGGCCGGCTCAACCGGTGCGATACCACGGCCTCACAGAAAACCGATTGTGAAGTAACGCTTGCGTTGCATTTCCCCGAATTGAGTGAGGTTTCCGGAGGCCCCATTCCCCCTCCCCCCTTTTCCCTCCCCTCATCTCCTTTCTCCTTTTTTCCATCTCCTCATCTGCATCCCCCATCCCTCATCACCCTCAAAGGTGGACAGCGCACTTGCGACTCTTGAGTTGCAAGTGTCCATGGACGGCGGTGTCACTTACCATCAGGTGACCCGTCTGTTCGTCTGTCCCCCTATACTATAATAAAATATGTTAAAGAAAACAAAAAATCCCGACTAGAAAAAGTGAACTCATAATCAATGCACTAAAAGGACCGAAGTAATATTGAGATTGTTTGGGTACAGGAAATATGTGGGAGTGAGTGTATATACGTATATTCCTAATCATATTATTACATTTGGAGCAGGCGTTTATACTTGTTAAAACAGGTACCAAAACAGTAACCCCGAATAATCTTTAATAACCCAAAAACCGGTTAAACTGCTAATAAAGTAGGAAGAAATAATATGAGAATGTACAGAATAAAACTAAACATTTTCTGTATTGTATTCAAAGAAAACAAAGGTTAATTAAATTTTCGGTATATTGTTCAAATGCTTTAGGGCAGAATTCTAATCAAAAGATTTGTAATGATAATTTAGACGGCGTAAATAACTTTTGCAGGTAAACCGAGGTGCCATAATTCACGATGTTTTATGAGAGACGTCAAAGTAGCTACATATTTACTTTAATTAATAAGGATCGACACAAAGGGTGCTTATGCTCATTACTTTAAATAGCGTCTGCTCAAAAGATTCTGTGTAATTCTAATGTGTTTAAATTTGTACAATGTTTTTATCACCGGTAATTTTTAGGTTTGTTTTCATTGATTTGTCGTAAACGACAAGAAACGAATTAGGACTTTTGGAATGATAACACGGACTTCACATAATGAGTTTTTATTTAGATGAAGTGGATGTAGCACAACAAGATCCGGCATCCACCATGACAGATTTTAAAGAGAGTTGCCAGTGTCACAAATGCATGATAAAAAGGTTGTAACAATACCCCATACGAGTGATAGCCTTACATACCTTTTTGGTGCTTTAACGGAAAAGATCCACTTCCCTTCCAATAAACTAGAAAAAGATTTGTGACGAAGAACCGTGTGGTTTTTTGAGATTTTACCTCACGATAGGCTCCGATGATGACCCTTGAGGGTTTTTGCATATATAGAGGTATAGGAAGTCATTATTTATAATTACATAATAACATATAATTTATATAATATTATATCACTACATGAGGGGTGGGGAGAAGTCGTAACGAAGTGGTTCATTAGGGAGAAGTCGTAACGAATTTCTAAAGATGAGATGAGATGTAAACGTTAACAGTTAACAGTCTTTAAACGTTATTTATGAACGAGTATTCCAATGATCTCACACATAGTTAAAATAACACTCATTAAAACTCATCAAATGAGAGAAATCAAAATCATCATTAAGATGTATATATATTTTTTATAAAAATATATAGTGACATTATCTGTCTCTCTTATCTTTGAGTTAAAATTTTACTCAGAAAAATAGCAGGAAGCCAAATAAATAAAAACTTACTGGTAAAAAGTTTATATACACCAATACAGATTTTGCGATTATATAGTAAAAACACCATTTCTATTTGTGTATTATTTCATACCATCGTCGTCATTTGGAAGTTAAATCACATGTATAGCTGCTTTTCAGGTATTTAATGCATCAATTGACAGTTTTGAAACAGTCTCAGACGTTTCGTTTTAACTACAGTAACATAAATAAAATTTGCTTAAGAAAATATGAGTTAAAATATTCGAATAGCACTAACTTGAGTCTTATTTAATAATGTTGAATGTTTAGCAAATATTGATATAGGCAGACAGTTTGTCTAAAATAAACTCAGCATTGTTTTCGTTTAAGAAACGCTCTGATTCCACGACATCGTATTTATGTTGGTATCCACTCAGTGTCATTATGTAGAAACCATCTCGCATTCATTCCAGAATAAACACATTTTTATCCCGATCTCATGCTAATAAAATGCAAATCGGGCCCTTTCGGCTCAGGGGTTAGCAATTTCCAACAAATGTTTCCTATTTAATTTTATTTGATTTCCTTAATTGCTGGCCGTTGTCGGTACCTATTTGTAATACTTATTGGACCGTATATGTTATAATTTTGATGTCCAACACATGTTTGTATCAATTAATCACAGGAAAAAATAAATAAAACATTGCGTTCATTAGTGACGTGATATTCGCAGAGCACGGTTGCGGAAGCGGTTCAAAGTGGTAAAATAATAAATACGTTAACATTTTTTAACTTGAATATAAAATAATTAATTAAAAGTACTTTACGACTTTTCAGTATTGATTTTGATGAAAAAAATAAATAAAAATATGAGCAATGGTATTCGTTTTCATCACCTTGATAATAATTACAAGTTTTAACAACAACTTGGTTTAAAATTTGAGAAAGATCTTTCATTACTCATCAAGAGGTCAACAATATGTCGCTTTCGGCGGTACGGTTATGTGAGTCCCAGTGGAGAAAATTACTTTGGTGGGGGATATTTTCATAGAATGTTATCTAGAGTGAGATATCACGACTGTCTAGATGTCACCATAAAGAGCTATATAAGATCATATTTGGTAGCATAAAATGAGGTGAAATTATTGTAGTGAAATTATAGAGATGGACTGCTAAGTGCAATAGGCTACTATGACAGAACAGATTAAAAGTTCTATTGACTGAACAAAGCCAAGTACAAAATACTTATTTCAATATGCAGAAAAAAACCTATTTTTAATATAACTGACGGTTTTTATGATATCTTCCGACCGTTCGCTAAGTTTTATGTTCTGGAAAATAAATGTTTAACTATGTGGAATATATAAGCTGGTGGCTTATATTTATCAACATAATGAAATATTTTGAGAATAGTTCTACCTTGGATTATATCTAAGAAAGAAAGAAAGAAGGAAAGATTTTCTTTCTGGATTATATCTCATAGATATAATTGATTCTTTAATGACTGTGAAAGACAGATGTCATTGAAAAATTTGATTCTAAAATATGTCTATAATCAAGATCCCTGTAGAACTTGATGATAGATATGTTTAAAGATTTTGTATCATCGGGACAAATATTTAAGGCAGTTCGATTGTGTCTTCTTTTTTCACGTAGAATCGTCGAGTTTAAATCGGCCTGTAACTGGAGGGATGCAATGATAATAATTACAGAGACTTAAAATTAATCATTTCCGTCGCTTGTAGCCTCTGAAATTGTGTGTTATACTTTTACTGCGACAGAATATTGTCACTGGGTACTGGGTATATTGGAAAAATGCTCCTTTTTTATCAGGAGAACCACCACTTTAGCATACGTTTGTACTGCTGGTTTCATGCCTGTACTGCCTTCTTAGGTTGAAGGTACAACTACAGACTTAATTTTAATTAGATATTTTGTGTACTAATCACTCTACTCATCCAAAATTTTTCAATACCAACATTATGGAATATATTTGTTAAAAGTTAAATAATATATTCATTTATTCATTTTACTGCCTCGTTGGTCTAGTGGTTAGCGTTTGCGATTGGGGATCAAGAGGCCTCGGGTTCGATTCCTTTGTCTTGCTAAATAAAAAGTGTTATTGGGTTTTCTAATAGGAAATTCTCAGTAATGAATACATTATTATTTAACTCTATTCAAAATATGCAGTATTGAAAAGTATATAATCCATAATATGGGTAATGACCAATTTTGTTTTACAATAAAATCATTTTGGATAACATTTTTAAGGTGCATTTTGGATTAACATAGGAAAACGAAAAATGACAAACAATCGACAAAAGACCAAGACCTAAGTGGTACACGCCTATCCAAGATAAGTGGTTACCAAGCCCAAACTATTTTATGTCAGAACGAATCATATAAGGCCAAAAATCGTTTGGTTTACAAGTAGCCAATGAAAAATTTCAGAATCCAACTTTATCATCAGATTGACTCCAAAATGAAAAATTGTACATAAACAAAGTATGAATTTAGTACAATAATTAACGTTACATTACGTACGTAAAATTGAGTTCAAAGATTTATTATCATAGTTAGTTAGTTAAAAGTATTATCGTTGATATCTTAAGTTTAACAATACAAATATTATCTAAAGATTTTATAATTTTCACAAAAAAATTGTCTTAATTGTTACGTGTGATCATTTTAATTTTATTTTTAATGGTCTCGTATAATCAGTTTGACTTCTCAAAATTTAAACAGTAAGAGACAAATTGGTAACGTCAGCAATTGTTTAGGGATGATCTAGCTACCCTTTTAAAGGTTGAATAATACTCGGAAGTATGTCAAAGAAAGCTCATTTATTTAATAAACTATCACTAGGGTTATTAAATGACGGAGTACCTTAACACCGTGACTTAAATCTAAAGTAATTCTGTACATCGCCACCTATCGACCAGAATGTAAACTAAACTTAATGTTTTAAACTACTTCGAACATACCGCCCACCAAGCACCTTTGTCCTTAAAAATTAACCGCCCACCGTGGCAGACAATGAAATGCAAACAACAAGAATACAAAATTAGCCTTGATGGGATACTTCTAAATGCATAACTAACACACATAACATAACATTCTTGAACTTAAATCTAACAAACTGTTCTCAATAACTAACAAATGAATACGTTATCTAATCTGTAACAGGCAGAACGCACAATTTTGAAGTGGGTCTTCTTAAATAAGAATTTTTACATTTTAATGTAACTACTCGGCTAAGATTATCACTGCCTGGGTGTTTTTCGACAACCCTACCAAGAAGCCACTGCGCGGGAGGTAAGCCCTCTTCCTTCACCAAAACAACATCTCCTACTTGTGGTTCATTTATCTTATTAGTCCATTTATATTTATGGAGGAAATGTGTCAAGTACTCATTAGCCCATCTACGCCAAAAACCTTGCAACATACCTTGCACTAAATGCCACCTTTTCAGGTTACTAATAGTAGTAGCAGGATAATTTGTATCAGGCACGGTAAGTATTGGCTCTCCTATTAGAAAATGACCAGGTGTCAATGATGTGCACTCATCTGGATCTGTGCCATATGCAACTGACAGCGGCCTGGAATTTAGACACGCCTCGATCTGTGTCAGGAGAGTGGTCAACTCTTCAAATGTGAGAGTAGTTACCTATGACCCGCTTTAAATGAAACTTGGTGGATTTTACTCCTGCTTCCCACAATCCACCGAAATTAGGAGCGTGTGCAGGAATAAAATGCCACGTTGTGCCGATGAGAGCTAAGCTCTTCGCAATTTCCTCAGTCAGGTTGGACTCCTGCGCTATCAGTAAATCTTTCAACTCTTTAGACGCTCCAACGAAATTAGTGCCATTGTCGCTCCATAGATCCGTGCAATGTCCTCTACGAGATACGAATCGTCTGAAAGCTGCTAAAAAGCCCTGGGAAGTTAAATCACTAACCATCTCTAAATGTACAGCTCGAGTTGTCATACATATAAATAAACATATGTATATAGCCTTTATAAGACCTACGTCCTCGTCCTTTTGACGTTCTAACATTTATAGGGCCTGCGTAATCCACTCCGCTGTGTAAGAACGCTCTAGACGGAGTTCCACGAACAGATGGTAAAGAACCCATCATTTGAGTCTTTACAGTCGCACTATTTTTTACGCAAGGAACACATCGACGGACGAGATATTTCACTAAATTTTTAACGCCTAGGATCCAGTATGCTGATCTTATGTAAGTTAGTATGAGTTGTGGTCCCCCATGTAAAGTTTTAATATGAGCATCTCTGAGGATTAATTGTGTAAAATGTGATCGACGGGGTAGTACAATTGGATGTTTTGTTTTCTCTTCTAGTTGAGCCTTTTGAAGCCTTCCACCAACTCTAAGTATACCTTTCTCGTCTAAATACGGGTTAAGTGATCTTATTTTACTTCTTTTTGGCTTAACTTTACCTTTCTTTTTTAATTCTGTGAGCTTTACCTCAAACTCTTGCCCTTGGCCTTGCCGAATACAACAATTTAAAGCCTCATCGATCTCATATTTACGTAAGTGTTTAGTCCGATCGGTATCTGTTTTATGATTTAAAAATCGTCTACAATATACCACAATACCTAACAGTTTAGAGAGAGATGAATACCTGTCCCATATGAAATTATTTACAGCTGAACAATGTGTTGCTATTGACCTTTCTAAATCGACTGCTAATTCTTTTGGCCTCGGGTAATTTATATCTGTTTTTTGCAAAATCTCTGGACCTCGTAGCCACAGAAGATTATCTATTAGTTCTACAGGTCGTATTTCTCTGGACGCGCAATCAGCCGGGTTCTGATCCGAAGAGATATTAGAGTGGTAGAGCCATGCTTGCTTAAGCACGAATGGGCCGGCTCGACCGGTGCGATACCACGGCCTCACAGAAAACCGGTTGTGAAGTAACGCTTGCGTTGCATTTCCCCGAAATGAGTGAGGTCTCCGGAGGCCCAAAATCCCCCACCCCCCTAATGATAGCGCTGTTAACGAAAAGGATACCCCAGGGGGGTACCAGCGCTAGCGTTGGAGAATCCCCCCCTGGACGTCCACCCTCAGTACGGATTATGTCTGAGCGTGGACGCCCAGGCTGCCCCTCGTACTCTGGGGGGGGCTCAACTGCGCTCTCAAAATCTGCTCGGGGCAAGAGAAGGCATACCATGGCACCCCCTGTCACGTTTACCGTGGATTTTTGCAACATTAGGGGCTTACATTCGAACCTCGACACTGTCCACCACCACCTTGAGACAGCAAAGCCGGCCTTGCTCTTTTTAACCGAGACGCAGATATCATCTCCAGCGGACACATCCTACCTCTGCTACCCTGGGTACGGACTGGAACACTCCTTTGTTCCTAAGGCTGGTGTATGCGTGTACGTTAGAGATGATATCACTTCTCGCCGCCTCGGCAATCTTGAAGGTAGGGACCTCTCCATCTTATGGCTACGTGTAGACTGCGACGACCATCCCCGCATCTACCTATGCCTCTATAGGTCCCATAGCGGTGATGCCGAAACGGACCGACTCATCGACCACGTCCAAATGGCTACAGACTCAGTGCTCCAGCAGGTCCCATCCGCAGAGATCGTGATTCTTGGCGACTTTAACGCCCATCACGCCGAATGGCTTGGTTCGCGCAAAACCGATCATGCGGGAAGATCTGTTCACGATTTCGCCTTGGCATATGGCTTGACGCAGCTGGTAGCAACGCCTACGCGAATCCCAGATGCAGAAAGCCACGTGCCTTCACTGTTGGATCTTCTGCTGACCTCACATCCTGACGGCTACAAAGTATCCGTTGAGGCCCCTCTTGGCTCTTCGGACCATTGCCTGATTAGGAGTATGGTGCCACTCGTTCACTCGCTGCGGCCGCGTGTTACAGGCAGTCGCCGCGTATGGCACTATAGGTCAGCAGACTGGGATGGAATGAGAACATTCTTTGCATCCTACCCATGGAGGCAGGTTTGCTTCTCGCCGGATGATCCCAATGTCGTTGCTGACTCTGTCGCGGATGTTGTGCTTCAGGGTATGGAACTTTTCATTCCATTCTCCCTGATTCCCACAGGTGGCAAGTCCCAGCCTTGGTTTGGTCGAACCTGCAAAGCGGCGTCCCGACGAAAGCAGGAATGTTACCAAGCATGGGCTAATGCAGCGACAGCACGGGATGTAAAGACCAGCACATTAAAGAAGCAATTTAACTTTGCCTCCAGGTCCCTCAAAAGAGTAATTGCTGGGGCGAAGTCGGCTCACATCGGCAGAATTGGCGAGAGACTAGTTAGTCTCCCCTCCGGAACTCGTGCATTCTGGTCTCTTGCCAAAGCTGTCCAGGGGAACTTTTGTAAGCCATCCCTTCCACCTCTGCGCATAGGAGATAATTCGTTGGCCCACGACGCTAAAGAAAAAGCCGATCTTCTGGGCAAACTCTTTGCGTCCAACTCGACCCTGGACGACGGGGGAAACGCACCGCCGACCATACCGCAGTGCGAGACCCGTATGCCGGAAGTCCGGTTTACACAAAGGGCAGTGCGTAAAGCGCTTCTTTCCCTCGACGTTCATAAGTCGAGTGGGCCCGATAGAATCTCTCCTATCGTGCTGAAGACGTGTGCTCCAGAGTTGGCACCGGTTTTAACGCGCCTTTATCGGCTTTCTTACTCTCTTGGCGTAGTCCCGAACTCATGGAAGACAGCTCTAGTGCACCCAATCCCTAAAAAAGGAGATCGCTCGGATCCGTCCAACTACAGACCCATAGCCATCACCTCCTTGTTCTCCAAGATAATGGAATCCATTGTTAACTGCCAGCTCCTCCGGTACTTAGAAGACCACCAGCTCCTCAATGATCGACAATACGGCTTTCGTCAGGGTCGTTCAGCTGGTGATCTTCTCGTATACTTGACTCACCGGTGGGCACAGGCGATCGAGACCAAGGGGGAAGCGTTGGCCGTTAGTTTGGACGTGGCGAAGGCCTTCGATCGGGTCTGGCACAAAGCGCTCCTTGCGAAGCTTCCTTCCTATGGGCTTCCCGAGAAACTGTGCAATTGGCTCACCAGTTTTCTTACAGACAGAAGCATCAAGGTCGTTGTTGACGGTGCATGCTCCGACTCGAAGTCTGTTAATTCTGGTGTCCCACAAGGCTGTGTGCTATCACCCACGCTGTTTCTTCTGCATATCAACGACATGCTGCAGATTAGCAGCATCCATTGCTATGCAGACGATAGCACGAGTGATGCCCTTTATACCGGCCGCGCTAACATTTCTCGGGTAAACGTCATCGAAAGCCGATCCAAACTTGTGTCTGAAATCGAAACTTCTTTATCAAAAGTTTCAGATTGGGGTCGACTTAACCTAGTCCAATTTAACCCCACGAAGACACAGGTTTGCGCGTTCACCGCTAAAAAGATGCCATTGGTCGTATCACCTCAATTTGAGAGCACTTCCCTAACTGCATCAGCCAGTATCGGAATCCTTGGCGTCGATATATCAAGCGAAGTCCAGTTTCGCGGTCACTTAGAGAGTAAGGCCATATTAGCCTCGAAGAAGCTTGGTGTGCTAAACAGATCGAGACAGTATTTTACTCCGGCCCACCACCTGCAACTTTATAAGGCGCAGGTTCGGCCGCACATGGAATACTGTTCTCATCTCTATGCAGGTGCACCCCAGTACCAACTTCTCCCTCTTGACCGCATTCAACGGAGAGCGACTCGCATCATCGACTGCCAAGATATCTCTGATCGACTTGACACCTTGGCGTTGCGTAGAGATGTAGCTTCACTCTGCATCCTCTATCGCTTGTATCATGGGGAGTGTTCAGAGGAATTGTTCGGACTTATACCGGCTGCTGGTTTCCGCCATCGTTCTACGCGACAAAATATCCATCCCCATCACCTGGACGATTGGCACTCCACCACTGTGCGCTTCTCCAGAAGCTTTTTGCCTCGCACAACCAGCTTATGGAACAAATTGTCGCCTGCCGTATTTCCGAACCGATACGACCTTCAAACCTTCAAGAAAAGAGCGTACTCCTACCTAAAAGGCCGGCAACGCACTTGTGACCCTTGAGTTGCGGGTGTCCATGGGCGGCGGTAGTCATTTACCATCAGGTGACCCGTCTGCTCGTTTGCCCCCTATCGCATAAAAAAAAAAAAAAAAAAAAAAAAAAAAAAAGGTATGTGAGCCTATTGAGATGCGTCTAACGTTGTAAGAATTTCTGAAACCCTATTTGCTACAAAGGTTTTCCAATGACTTGAATGTTTATTCAACCACGAGAGTACGACCGTCGAATCTGTCCATGCCCGTGTTAGTTTCATATTAATATAATATATTGTTATATGTTATAATATATTATGTTATAACTAAATCATATAAGTATTGATACACAAAATATGTTTATAATGCCAGTTTATTTTTAAATTAAATACATTCAGAAAATTCACTTCTTGTCGAGACGTGGACCGATGCGTAGCTCTCTAACATTTAATTGGTGGAGATCAGTAGTTCCAGTGCGTATATTGCAAATTAAAGATAAGTATTTACTATTCTATGTTGTGTAAATAATGTTGTAGGTTCAATGTAGTTATTAAGATAATTATTTAAATGATTCAAATTAGTATATAAATGAATTGTTTGTTACGTATTAAAAACTCATATATCTTATATAATGTTTCGTTTTTTCTCGAATAAATATTTACCTTTCATATACTTCTTTTGTTTTTATTATAAGTATAATTTGAGTGACAGAATAAATTTCATTATTGTATAAATAAACGTATGCTCTTAAAATAATCTATTACCCGCAACTTAGTTTTTGTGATATTTAAAACGTCTGCCATCTCGACTAGCAAACGTGTCACCAATAATGCGCCACATAACTCTAGACGCGGTATGCTTATTTGTTTTATAGGTGTGACACGTGTTTTAGCCGCGACTAGTGAAACATGAACGTTACCAGTGATATCGACTATACGTATATAGACTGCTGCCGAGTATGCCACCTTGGAAGCATCGGAAAAGCCGTGTAAGTCTACTGTAACATCAGTCGCCCTTGTTCCTAGCCATCTAAGAATTTTGCACTCCGAAAGTTGCGACAGCTCGCTACAGTAAGTATTCCATTCGTCTAATAATTTGGATGGAATTTCTGCATCCCAACTTATTCCCGCTAACCACAGCTTTGGATAAATACCTTTGTTCCTCAGTTAACCTTTTAGGTGAATTTGAATATTTGATACTATTTGCGTGAACCTTTTTTAAGCCCAACGATTGTATTGTGGCCTCAGTTATAAAGGAAGCCTGAGAGCCTTGATCTATCAAAGCTCTGATGACCTGTTTGCCTCCGAATTTCGACTCAGCATTGATTAGCGCGGTAGCCAACAATACTTGATTATTATTTCCTGACGAAAAACATCAGACAATTGATGAACTCTCGTTTGATGAAGATCCCGCCACAGGTGACGAGTTGACCTTTGTGACCTGATCATTGCTAGTATATTGTGCAACATTAGTTGCTGAGCTATTGTTTGGGTGAAGAAGTGAGTGATGACGACGATTACAAAGACGACAACTAGTGGATTTTTGGCATTGTTTTACAGAATGATTACTACCTAAGCAGTTAAAACAAATGTGATTTTTCATAACAAAGTCATGCCTTTTATTATAATCAATTTTTGCAAAACTTTTGCAAAAGCATAATTTGTTGTTTCTGAACAATATTCACATGCAATTGCTTGATTAGAAATATGAAACACCTTTGGTTTATTGACGTGACCTTTGTTTTGTAAAGTGGTTGGTTGAACTAAAGATCTTGATTTAGGCTCAATTAACTCTAATGCTCGGAAACGACTTTCTAAGAATTTTGTAAACTGGCTAAATGTTGGCAACTCATTTGAGTTGTCACTTGTGATATGTAATTCCCATTGCTTCCTCGTATCTGGATCTAATTTATAAGTAACAATGTGAATAATAATAATGTCCCATGAGCCTACATCAATTTCCAAATTTTTTAATGCATGCAAACACTCCGTTGTAGTGTCCAGCAACTCCTTTAATGATGTAGCTGACTCAACATTCGAATTACGTTGACTAAATAGTCTTTTCAGAATGAGCAAGATCACGTCAAGTGGACCCCCCATTTACCACTTGATCATAAAAATTTAATCTATATATATTTTTCATAAGTACTTATGATGGAAAAATGATTACCCAAACGACTTTTAAAAATTTTGATTTTAACAACATTTTTTTTTGCAATGAAAATTTTAAGCACTTTTAATTAAAAAATGGATTAAAAATCAACCGTAAGAGATAAATTCATGAAATTTTCAGCATCCATGGTCAAATGTCTGTACTTTAAGAATATATTAACGACTCAAGATTATTTGTTTATTTTCGTATTGTTAACTAACTTTTAAGTTAACAAATGAAAATTTAACTCATTTCTTGGTAAAAAAATGCATTTTTTTTTCATCGGTCACATGCTTTATTCATTTAAGTTTAAGATTCCGGAAGAAAATTTCACTGCTCGCCATTAGTTTAAACAAAATGAATTTATTTATGACAGCGCGCCAGCCGCCGAGCGATGTGGAAGCGCCGCGCTACCGAGCGTCTCGTACTGCATTGAAGCTTTTATCAGTGATAATTTAAAATAATAATACAAAATATTATTATAAAACAAATTTTATTATTATTTACGTTATATTATTATAATTACAGAAAATATTATTATTACAATTAAAAATTATAATACTCAAATATTAACTGAAAAAACACAACTTAACAACACTTCAGCTTTTATTTTTAATAATTATTTAATGCTTTGCGTATAAACTTATGTCACGAATAGACAGGAATGACTTCTAGCTACCCTTTTAAAGGTTGAAAGCTCATTTATTTAACAAACTATCACTAGGGTTATTAAATGACGGAGAATCTTAACACCGTGACTTAAATCTAAAGTAATTCTGTACATCGCCACCTATCGACCAGAATGTAAACTAAACTTAATGTTTTAAACTACTTCGAACAGCAATAATAATAAAAATACTCTTTTTAGTATACCAGTTATTAAATATAACAAAAACTTAAAACTACAGACGAAATATACAATTGGGGGCCTTATCGTATGAGGCAATCTCTTACAGGCAACCATAAGATGGAGAGAATATGCCAAAGAGAAGAGTAGTCGGGCAGTGTCTGGTGCATTGAGATAAAGTAGGAACAAAAAGAAAAACATACAAGTCAAGGATACATAAAAGTTACATATATACAGCATATGATATGAATGTAATAAACATATAATAAAAGAATAATTACTACGGTTAGACATAGAGCTTAGACTGTGTGACTAGGATTCCAGATAGCGTGCTTTCACTAACCTTTTGAACATTGCCAATGTCTGCGCACGTCTGATAGAAACAGGCGACGAGTTCCACAATCTAATAGCTTGAACTGTAAAAGATTTATCTAAGAAGTTAGTCGTATGACTTTAACCTCAAGTTGTTCAATGGTCTCAGGGATCTTGGGTGTGTTTCATGAACGTAAGCAAAGCGTTCTTTTAGGTAAGACGGAAATTGAGGATTAAATAGAATATTGTACAAGAGGAAAAGAATGTGAGATTTTCGGCGAAAACGTATAGGTACTTGAACTTTGTGCGATACTCAGAAACATGATCATATTAAGTCCAAAAATAAATTTTATCAAAAATTCTGGAGTCTCTCAAGTTTATTCAGTTGGTCCTCGGTCAGATCTGAATAACTGGCATCGGTATAATCGAGAATGGGAAAGAGAAGGGATTAAGCAAGTGCTATTTTTGTAAAACGAAATTTAAATTAACATTTTGATCCATGGTTTAGTTTTACCCTTTTCTTACAAATTTTAATATATAAACTGCTAGTAGCGAATAGTTTGGTAAAATTTAACTACACTACCCACACCACAAACACACGTAGTCGTTAAAATATAGTTCATCAGGCCGGATAGTTTAAAAAAATGCCATACGAGCACTCAGCCGGCTGGCACTTATGGTTAGTGGTTATCGTTGATTAGAACATATACAAGGTCATTCATGTTCATTGTACAACACGACAGTATTTTGTACCACTATTCATATTCGATTTGATATGTTGTTAAATGTAAATATTGAAGATTGAAAATGAGTGAAAAATTTTTATTTGCCAAACCATACAAGTAGAATCAAACTCATTTATTTGCCTTAAATAACACGTTTTCTTTAATCGTAACAGATTGCCTAATCGTTATTTGTCCTTTGCCAAACTTTAGTATTTTTATGATATCATTAATATTTTGTAGAAGTTCTGTAAATATAGTCAAATGTCTATAAAATATGTCAAATGTCTATAAATTTATAGTGGTAGAGCCATGCTTAAGCACGAATGGGCCGGCTCGACTGGTGCGATACCACGGCCTCACAGAAAACCGGTTGTGAAGTAACGCTTGCGTTGCATTTCCCCGAAATGAGTGAGGTCCCGGAGGCCCAAAATCCCCAACCCCCCCTAATGATAGCGCTGTTAACAAAAAGGATACCCTAGGGGGGTACCAGCGCTAGCGTTGGAGAATCCCCCCCTGGACGTCCACCCTCAGTACGGATTATGCCTGCCTCGTACTCTGGGGGGGGCTCAACTGCGCAAAATCTGCTCGGGGCAAGAGAAGGCATACCATGGCACCCCCTGTCACGTTTACCGTGGATTTTTGTAACATCAGGAGCTTACATTCGAACCTCGATACTGTCCACCACCACCTTGAGACAGCAAAGCCGGCCTTGCTCTTTTTAACCGAGACGCAGATATCATCTCCAGCGGACACATCCTACCTCTGCTACCCTGGGTACGGACTGGAACACTCCTTTGTTCCTAAGGCTGGTGTATGCGTGTACGTTAGAGATGATATCACTTCTCGCCGCCTCGGCAATCTTGAAGGTAGGGACCTCTCCATCTTATGGCTACGTGTAGACTGCGACGACCATCCCCGCATCTACCTATGCCTCTACAGGTCCCATAGCGGTGATGCCGAAACGGACCGACTCATCGACCACGTCCAAATGGCTACAGACTCAGTGCTCCAGCAGGTCCCATCCGCAGAGATTGTGATTCTTGGCGATTTTAACGCCCATCACGCCGAATGGCTTGGTTCGCGCAAAACCGATCATGCGGGAAGATCTGTTCACGATTTCGCCTTGGCATATGGCTTGACGCAGCTGGTAGCAACGCCTACGCGAATCCCAGATGCAGAAAGCCACGTGCCTTCACTGTTGGATCTTCTGCTGACCTCTCATCCTGACGGCTACAAAGTATCCGTTGAGGCCCCTCTTGGCTCTTCGGACCATTGCCTGATTAGGAGTATGGTGCCACTCGTTCACTCGCTGCGGCCGCGAGTTACAGGCAGTCGCCGCGTATGGCACTATAGGTCAGCAGACTGGGATGGAATAAGAACATTCTTTGCATCCTACCCATGGAGGCAGGTTTGCTTCTCGCCGGATGATCCCAATGTCGTTGCTGACTCTGTCGCTGTCGCTGTCGCTGATTCCCACAGGTGGCAAGTCCCAGCCTTGGTTTGGTCGAACCTGCAAAGCGGCGTCCCGCCGAAAGCAGGAATGTTACCAAGCATGGGCTAATGCAGCGACAGCACGGGATGTAAAGACCAGCACATTAAAGAAGCAATTTAACTTTGCCTCCAGGTCCCTCAAAAGAGTAATTGCTGGGGCGAAGTCGACTCACATCGGCAGAATTGGCGAGAGACTAGTGAGTCTCCCCTCCGGAACTCGTGCATTCTGGTCTCTTGCCAAAGCTGTCCAGGGGAACTTTTGTAAGCCATCCCTTTCACCTCTGCGCATAGGAGATAATTCGTTGGCCCACGACGCTAAAGAAAAAGCCGATCTTCTGGGCAAATTCTTTGCGTCCAACTCGACCCTGGACGACGGGGGAAACGCACCGCCGACCATACCGCAGTGCGAGACCCGCATGCCGGAAGTCCGATTTACACAAAGGGCAGTGCGTAAAGCGCTTCTTTCCCTCGACGTTCAT
Organism: Tyria jacobaeae; assembly: GCA_947561695.1. Taxonomy (NCBI): domain Eukaryota; kingdom Metazoa; phylum Arthropoda; class Insecta; order Lepidoptera; family Erebidae; genus Tyria; species Tyria jacobaeae. Next base: position 9,848,042 of record OX387221.1, read on the forward strand.
AAGTCGAGTGGGCCCGATAGAATCTCTCCTATCGTGCTGAAGACGTGTGCTCCAGAGTTAGTACCGGTTTTAACGCGCCTTTATCGGCTTTCCTACTCTCTTGGCGTAGTCCCGAACTCATGGAAGACAGCTCTAGTGCACCCAATCCCTAAAAAAGGAGATCGCTCGGATCCGTCCAACTACAGACCCATAGCCATCACCTCCTTGTTCTCCAAGATAATGGAATCCATTGTTAACTGCCAGCTCCTCCGGTACTTAGAAGACCACCAGCTTCTCAATGATCGACAATACGGCTTCCATCGGAGTCGTTCAGCTGGTGATCTTCTCATATACTTGACTCACCGGTGGGCACAGGCGATCGAGACCAAGGGGGAAGCGTTGGCCGTTAGTTTGGACGTGGCGAAGGCCTTCGATCGGGTCTGGCACTTGGGCTGGCTCCTTGCGAAGCTTCCTTCCTATGGGCTTCCGGAGAAACTGTGCAATTGGCTCACCAGTTTTCTTACAGACAGAAGCATCAAGGTCGTTGTTGACGGTGCATGCTCCGACTCGAAGTCTCGAAGTCTGTAATTCTGGTGTCCCACAAGGCTGTGTGCTATCACCCACGCTATTTCTTCTGCATATCAATGACATGCTGCATATTAGCAGCATCCATTACTATGCAGACGATAGCACGAGTGATGCCCTTTACACCGGCCGCGCTAACATTTCTCGGGTAAACGTCAGCGAAAGCCGATCCAAACTTGTGTCTGAAATCGAAACTTCTTTATCAAAAGTTTCAGATTGGGGTCGACTTAACCTAGTCCAATTTAACCCCACGAAGACACAGGTTTGCGCGTTCACCGCTTAAAAGTTGCCATTGGTCGTATCACCTCAATTTGAGAGCACTTCCCTAACTGCATCAGCCAGTATCGGAATCCTTGGCGTCGATATATCAAGCGAAGTCCAGTTTCGCGGTCACGTAGAGAGTAAGGCCATATTAGCCTCGAAGAAGCTTGGTGCGCTAAACAGATCGAGACAGTATTTTACACCGGCCCACCGCCTGCAACTTTATAAGGCGCAGATTCGGCCGCACATGGAATACTGTTCTCATCTCTATGCAGGTGCACCCCAGTACCAACTTCTCCCTCTTGACCGCATTCAACGGAGAGCGACTCGCATCATCGACTGCCAAGATATTTCTGATCGACTTGACACCTTGGCGTTGCGTAGAGATGTAGCTTCACTCTGCATCCTCTATCGCTTGTATCATGGGGAGTGTTCAGAGGAATTGTTCGGACTTATACCGGCTGCTGGTTTCCGCCATCGTCCTACGCGACAAAATATCCATCCCCATCACCTGGACGATTGGCACTCCACCACTGTGCGCTTCTCCAGAAGCTTTTTGCCTCGCACAACCAGCTTATGGAACAAATTGTCGCCTGCCGTATTTCCGAACGGATACGACCTTCAAACCTTCAAGAAGAGAGCGTACCTCTACCTAAAAGGACGGCAACGCACTTGTGACTCTTGAGTTGCGGGTGTCCATGGGCGGCGGTAGTCACTTACCATCAGGTGACCCATCTGCTCGTTTGCCCCCTATCGCATAAAAACTATTTTAATGAACAGTTTCGTAGTGAACCAGATAAATTATACCATTATATTATTATACCAAAGTAGTTTTTTTAAAATGCAACAATATATTTTGAGAACAGGGTTCACCCTGAGCCCTATTAGTCTGCCGTGATAAAATATGCTCCTTTTTTTCGATTTTTCAAATCTGTTAAAAACCTGTTATCTTATTTCCCGCAATTTCACCTGATAGTATGCTCTCTGTACCACTCCTAAGAGTTGCGGCGTGATGTTTAACAACCTCTAGAGTTTTGGAAAAACGGATTAGCAGTTTCTGAGATTCAAGCAAATAATGAAACTCTGCTTCTTTATAATATTAGTATAAATGTTTATTTTAAGTGTACATTTCACACTTAACATAAATATTTCACTTCTCAAACAAGAATGTAATACGTTAACTCACTAAAAAGTAAATAACAAAAAGAAAAGCAAACAAAAATTTAAAGTTCGTACAGAAAAAATACGAGAGGCGAGTGTGCACACCTTATGGACGGTTGAATGAGAGATAACGACCAGAGTTCGGTTATTTATGACTAACGAGCCTATTCAGAGGCGTAGCGCCTCCAAATGGAGATTTATGAAACTGAAAATGTTGGATAACGTACGTCTTGAATATAATTTGTAGAAGATTCTCAGATTGTAAGATGTTAGATTAATTAAAAGTGAGAAACAAATTCGAGTTTAGTAATAAATTTGTATTGAAGGTAGTAACTCTATTGAGTATTTGTGTTAGGTAGTTCCATAAGGTATTTAACAAAAAAGTTTCCATTAGAAAGTTAAAAAATGTTGTTCATAAAGATTGTTTGATTTATATGTAAATTACATTATTAACGAATTTGTACTTTGGAAAACCCTATTGATGAACCTAAAGATATTTTTTTCGTAAAGTATAAGTTTTTTATGGTATATAGAGCAATAGAGCAAATGGGTCACTTGATGGTAAGTGAACAACGCCATGGACACCTGCAACTCGTGAATCGCAAGTACTTTGCCGCTTTTAAGGTACATAATATTATTTTAACACACGTGTATTATATACTTAAATTACTTTTTACGTTTGTCACTTTGTGATAAACATTAATGCCTATTTTTTACGTACTTACCTACTACTACTACTTACTACTGTATCAATAGATTGCCTTTAATTAATTAACTGCTTTGCAATGAATAAATTTTATGATCTAAATTTTTTATAGGAACTTGTTCAACTGCACTGTTACAACGCAACTTAGCATGGTTTGTGAAAGGTGTGGTATGTTTCGTGAAATTCTGTGTCTGTACGATTCGGCACGTACGTCACCTATAGTAAATTATAGTGCGACAAAGTCTACGCTCACCATTAAAGTAGTTTTACTTCGGCAATTTTTCCACTCGAATATATGTGGGTTTCTTTTCCCTACCCCAAACTTAATGATATTCTTCGTGAAGCCGGGTTTGATTTTTTATTATCTTCTCTTTCCATTTCATTGAACTTGCTGTCAAGGTTTTTATGAAGCCTTTACTAACTTATTCAAAATATTATAGTTTCTCTTATAACGATTTCTATCTTATTATGCTCAACGAAGTGTGAATACTATGTATGTGAAAATATGTAGCCAGAGCTTTTAAAAGGGTACCAAATATTCTAGAGGGCGGTGCTTCCATATGTATTAGGTATAAATAGATTACTTAATAAACTGCTTCTTATTTGTGTTATGTGTTATTGGCGCTATTTCATAAGCCACTAGGAAATAAATCATTTTAGTAGTACTCTCCATTTTTCAAATTATGAACTTGCGCCCACAGCTCTTCTCGCAATGCAGAGACTAATGTGTCAGAAGCCATGTCATGAGCTTTATTAAACACTTTATATGTATAATGTCAATGCATTGGAATTGACACATAGGGATTAATTGTTTGAATATACCATCATTTATTTGAATGCTTATCCATATATTTGTACCTAAAGAGAATACTTTACACACCTCTTTTAATACATTTTATTAATTTTATAAGATACAGGGGCCCAGTATACATATTGACATGTCATAGTACGGGAAGTCTATACAATGACATTTATCCACCGAATCCAGTACTTACGCATCTAGATGTGAGAAATAGCTGAAAGGATCTCAAAAAGAAAAAAATATATAAATAGTTTTTTATTTTATATAATATATATTACTTATAAAATTAACAACTTTCACTGTCATATATCATTGAGAAACGAGTACATATATTGGGTTGTAGTAGCCAACTCGCGTTGACGACCATTATTAAACTACACACTCATTTTTTTAAGAACTGTAGCTATCAGGGCCCATTCCTCCCATTTCTTTTCTCATTTCATTTCTTATAAGTAAAATACTTTTACAATAGCTACAGAAATATATATTTTTATAACAGACCGTGAAACTTAAAGTTCTTAATACAGCTAGTTAAACATTTGCAACTTGAATGGAGTTCTTCGCACTGTACTAACTATAAACAGTTAGAGTTAAGGCTAATTCAGTAGAAATAGTTCGAATACTATGTTTTAGTTGAACCAACTAAAGTTGATTCGGAGGGCCTTTCCTCTTAAAATCATCAATTCCTATTCATTCATCGTCTACTAAGTACTCCTTTACCTTTTAACTAAAATTTTATTGTGCATTATCTATGATGGCTATTATTAATTAAAATAGATTACTTGAATAACCATTTATAGAGACAACATTTAGATGTGATATGATGTAATACTTTACGTTGTGATTATAGTTATCCTCTACTGCAATTGCTGTTGTGTCACTTTCAAATGCGAATGATATTTAAAATGTTACGGCTGATTAAAGGTCACATATAAGCATTAATCAGTCGCTTGCATAAAGCTTACTGGTGTTTATTTACAGTAAGTTTCACAAAACTAATAAGTTAGAAAATAATGAAATATCTAAAAGTCTTAAAAAATATTCTGAGTTAAATACACTCGGTATCAGCTTACTCCAATATTCCATTCACAAAAAATAATGAAAATCCTGCCTTCTAAATTTATCTCTTAGCGTCTGATGTAATGCGATCTTATCTACATTAATATATAGATTCGTAGAACACATACGTAAAGAGATCTATGAATATATCCTTATAACGAGATGTGTGTGTCATATTAAAAATAACGTTACAACTAACACGGACAAATTAGTAATTTCCTTAGGTATTCCAAATGATTACCTTACGAAGACAGGCTTATAGCTGCTCTTGGGGAAAACAACTGTGAGAATTGTAAATTAGAAAAGTATTTGCAAATGCTGGAAACATGTAGAATTAAAAATGTATGTGTGTATTTACATAACTTTTCAGGCTGACACGGACATGAAGGCTAAATTTACCCATTATAAACGTGGCGTATTCAACCGACTGGAAAAAGAAGGTGTTCAATTCGGTTGTGTTTTTTATATCTGTTACCGCCTAACTCTGTTACTTATTAAGCGATTTGGAACTTGCTTGCCCCTAATACTGCAATCAAATCTAAGTTAGACTAAATTATTTTTGTTAAAACGTGGGCGTTTGAGACGAATCTTCCTAATACAGAATACAGACGTATGTATGTATGTAATAAATACATACCGACATCTACTACTAATACTTAGAAATTTGCATCAGCAATCTAGTAGAAGATGGAAAATGTGTATATGAAGAATTTAGTCATGTCTGAATTGATTGCAATAATTCTTTTATTAGTTAAATTGGTTGCACTTAAAGTAAAGAAAGAAAAAAGAAAAAGTTATTCCGCCCCTAACAATAAGAGAAGAATACACGTAATACGATTTATCATGATCGATGCCTTGAAGTCGGTTGTATACTTTTTGTAAGTTATAGTAGAATATAAATAATAATTTGGTAAAGCACAAAGGCATCATAAAACTATTAAAAAACTGTCTTCTATTTCAGAATGTCGAGTTTTCTGATATGGTAAAGTTAAATTTATCTACACCGTTTCATTGATTGTTTATATACAATTATAACCAACCATCCATAACATTAAAAACCAACGCTTTTATTGGAGATATGTAGCAATATTTGCTAGGAATAATGAGATAAGTGACTTTAGTTACTAAAAATCAATCAAGATAAAAAAATGTTACGTTGAAACCAATTGTATTCATCAATATTCATAGAACAAAGCTTTATAAACCGCAACAGCAACAAACATAAATTAAATTAATTCAACATTTATTCAAGAGAGTAGCAAAATATGAAAAATAGGAGTATTTCACAGTAACCATAACAATAGAGGCGACGTGAAACCGGGTGGCGTTTGTACAGAAAATATTTACAAGCTAAAAGCTTTTGGGTGTTAAACCTTAATATCCGAGTTGCTTTTTTGTTTTGCCTATGGACAAATGTTAAGACCTGGATCGTGATGTGTTTGTGATACTTCACGTGAAGCTAATCGAATGCACGTGTTTGTTACTATCTATACTAATATAATAAACCTAATATTTACACAAGGCTGTAAGATTAGTAAGTATACCTTCAAGAAAAGAGCGTACTCCCACTTAAAAGGCAACATACTTGTGACTCTTGAGTTGCGGGGGTCCATGGGCGGTGATGGTCACTGCCCATCAGGTCCGCTCGTTTGCCCCATATCCCACAAAAAAGAAATGTAAGCCCTAAGTCTTATACACAATCAACACAATTTCACTATAGTTCACAAGTTACATTGTACCTTAAACGATTTCCAACATTTTTATTATTGGAAAAGTGTTAGTGACCTACATCAATGTATAGGAGAGTATTTATAGAACTAAAAGGTAAAGTTTATCTTTCAGAAACATTGTTAAACAATACATAAATTTTTGACCATCGATTCCCGAGTGGGACGAACATGTTTTTTACGGAAACCTGTCAGTTTTTAGGCCTGTATTTTTTAAATATTATAGACAAGTTATAAGTACGAAACAAATGTATTAATTACGCTATAGATCAAAAGCTTCTTGGGCTCAAGATTAGTTAGATGCTAAAACTCCGTACAAATAATTAAAAAGTTATCTTAAGTAAATAGGAGCCATTCCTTGCGAAGTGGCAACGACAGAAGTTAATGAAGACTTTAAACTGAGATCTTCATACGCACGGGTATATAGCAACAATTCTATAGTGAGAATTTGGGCAATTTTAATTTCGAGCTCCTTACTCGTAACTCGGTGGTGCGCTGTTAAAACTTGTTATGAAGTTTGATGTCCGTAATTAGCTCGGCGTAATTCGGTAATATCGTTAATAATACTTTCGCTAATTAGACTAGTACTGTCCAATTCATGACGTAAATTTTTAATCGGATTATCGTATCTACCATCATATGAGTCTGAGTATCGTTAACTTCATAATTCCAATTACGCAAATGAATAATACACAAATAGAGTTTGGATCTGCAAAACAGTTTTTTTTATTTGTGGATTTTGTATGTTTATTTGCTTTTAAGTTTTAGTTTTCATGTAAGTTCGTGTTTGGTATTCAGCTAATCAAATAAAACTGATACGATGCAGTGCTTTTAAGATGTTGGTCTATAATTCTCTTCTCTATCATTATATAACGAATTTGTAGGTGCTCTACAAAGCTCTGTTACAATTATCGAAGCGTATAGAATTTAAGATACAAGTATCGGACATACGTGACGTATCTCGGCAACTGTTAAAACAGGAGAACCCATATTCAGTTCTTTCAGTGGAGCTTACAATACGCTAAATAAAAGTATCATTTTATCTGCTACGAAAAGCTATAATAAACGCAACCCAACCTATCCATATATAACAAGTTAGTTGAGCTTTATAATAAATGACTGTTATAAGTAAATTCTTAATGTATCTATTTTACTGTTTTTTATTTCCTGTTATAATTTAAGTATTTTTTATTTTAATTATAACTACAAAAGCTTACACTTGCTACACGCCACACAAAAATAACGTACACAAACATAAAGTTCCGACATATCTTGCACCATTACTCTATAGTAAAATTAACTTGAATTGCATAATTTTTAGACACACGCTTCAAAGCTAAAAAGACTCTATGGAATTTTCTGCAATAGCAATACGCACACTCACAGACATACACACAAACTTTGCGTCTATTTAACTTTACCGTTACCGTTATTACTGGCTATGTGTCATTTATGAGAATCAATTAAAAATTGATTCCTTCCATATCAGTGGAAGGGCACTGTTTGTCCTTACCACAGGCTGTTAAGATAACCACTAAATATGTTGTAAAATTGTTTGTTCCATGTAACCTTTCTTACATAATAAATAAATTGAGAAAAAAAATTGTTAGACTTGTTCTTTGTTTTGCGTAAAAGGTAAGTTTCGTAAAAAATATTTTTTAAAGGCTTTAAAGTATTTCCCAAGTAGTCATTCCATAACATTTCAAAAGCATCATAATAGTACTAGTACCTACGTAATAGTAATAAGCCATAATCAGTGTAAATCCCGTGTTAGGTTAGTTACTGCAAGCAAACAATAATCACTGAATCTATTAAACCATACCGCGGTGGTTTGGTGTCATGAAAATCAACTCATTCGGCTCGCTCGCAAACAAGGTCCAGCATCCAATTAGGTTCCCCGAATGGAAATTCGAGCTGCATTAACCTTATTTGCTTTCCAACTCTGATCCGACTGTGTCCGGCTGCGGCTAACTATTGTTTAATCTCGAGCATCCAGTAGCAATATGCGGTGACAATCAATTATAAATTTGTAAAGTATTAGTACAAATTTATTATTATTAACTATAAAACTTATAACAAAAACACATTTTTATTGTTTTTAAGTGTTTCTAAACGGCGGTTTGGTCAGGTACAGGTATTCATTAAGTGAAAGCACATGCTTCGTCGGTTCACAATAACTTGTGATTATAGGGACATACCTGAAATTAACCTGTTGTATGTGATGACGCCATCACGTACGTACGTACGCACGTATCCAGGGAATATTTTGAGAATGTATTTTGAATGTAGCTTTCGATCGCTTTTACAAATTTATTCTAATTAGTATGTTATTAAGTACTTATTCCTATTAAATAATATTGAAAAGACCCTATTATTCGGCGATAGAGAATCTAAAAATACTTTTAACCCAGTTTCTCTCTGTTTTAGTTTTGAGATGTTTGCTTCTATTTTTCTCTTTTATATATTATATAATTTAAAGAAACGATGGATCATTGTTCGTTATTGAGGGGGAGACGCCGCATCTTCAAAAACTTTTATAAATATTTGTATGGTAACCCGTTATTTTGGCAAACCATCTATCACTGTCCAATGCAGAAACTAAAAAAAATAATGTTAGAAAAATGTTTTTGGGATCCTGTATATAAATATATCAATAAAGTTTCGTCGTCGGGGAAGCAATAAATATGGTGACATGGTTTGACAGTCACGTAACACTAAGTACTATGCTTACATATAATTATTGTAATTTTTTGATATGATAGTCGTATATGTTCCACTTATCACCTAAAAGCCTTCAAGTCGTAGCCAGATTTTTGTATTTTTATTAATTATTTATTTGCGACATACATATGTACAGTTACGCTAGTATCTCAAAAGGCTTATTAAACGACCACATTTTATAAACTATAATTTTAATAACTATCAATTAATATTTAAGAAATAAATATTTCGATTTTTTTTATTAAACTAAACCAAAATAGTTAGAATTGGAATTCCTGGCACCAGCCAGTTCGAGTTATAGGTATGCTATCCTGACTTCAAATATTACTTGTATAAGGAGTATTCTCTAATCCATCTGTATAAACAATATCCTTCCTTTCCTCTCAATATATGTCAAATGTTCCCATAAAATTCCCAAAAGTGCTAAGATTACGGCAACAGGCTTGCCTTCTATTACGTAAATGGGACAAAATTATAAAGGAATAAATGTGGACGCTAATTACGGGGATTAATTACCTACCCCATCGGGGATACCGTCGTGAGTTTATGTATGTATGTATTTCAAATACATCATTATTCCGTAATATTGATGTATATGAAATACATATATAACCTCTTGACCTCTACTCGTTACTTTCCAAATGTCCATGGCACTTTCCAAGAGTACTGAAAATTAAAATTTACTCTAAAACCAGATAAAATGCCCATGCCCAAAGTGGCTTTGTATTAGTTTTCGCTGACAGTAGTAGTTCTTCAGATCGTACTTAGATATATTCAATCAATCTCTATTCCCTTCCTGAGGATGGTTATTCCTTAGGCCTTGTGTAGGGGTCAGTTACGCTTCCTGCGAATGACAGTGTCCGTAGAGTTTTTTGCCTGATTCCTGTTCTTATAAATTGTATAAGCAGATCCAGAATTAACAGGACACAAAGTTCAAGACTGACTTGTTCTCACTGAATCGCTTGAATTAAAATAAACAGTTTAGACTTTGATTTTTAAAATATAAAATAATTAATTGAATTCTAAAAACTGATATAAAATTTGAATAAATAACCAAATGGGTTTGTAAACATTAATACATAATATTTATTCATATGTTAGTAAATAAAAATAAATGAAAATGCGAATGCAGCATCTGAACCCTCATAAAACGATATTATGTCTATTTTATCAACTAATTGTGTCAGTATAATTGGACAGATCTAATTTCTATCTCCCGAGTTGAAAATGGACAAATGAAATAACAAAATTTTGCATAATTGTGCTCTAGTTTGAAATTTAAAGGAAAGGCATAAACAACAAATGTTCAAACGAATCAAAAAAGAGAGATCGTTCGTTATACCTTTGTTTGATGATGTGGTTTATCTTAAGTCGTGAAAGTTAATTTTCTTAAAACGATTTATTATAAACTACAATAGATTACAATAGACCTTACCGTGCGAGAGCGATGCTTAGACATGAGTGTGCTGACTCAACCGAAGTAATACCCAGGCCTCACAGAAAACCAGTAGACAAACAATGCTTACATTGTATTGCCGAGTGAGTGAGGATACTGGAGGCCCAACTCCCCCTTTACCATAGCTCTGCTCTTTACCCTTCCCTCATCACCCCCTTTCCTCATTTCGCTCCTATCATACCCCTCTCCTTGTTTTCCATCACCCCCCTCGTTCAGCACCCTCATAGGCGAGCTGTGCAATTACGACTCGTGAGTCACGGGTATCACTTCACCGCGTCACTTACCATCAGGTCACCCGTCTGTTCGTCTGTCCCCTATATAATAAGTAGTTTTTATACGAGCCGAGTATTAATTTTTCTATTGCTATGGAAGCCTAAAGTTGTGGTGTCACCTATCACCTGTTACAATTTACATACTTCGATGTGATTTATAATATTAGTGTGTAAACGAACAAATGAACGAGGAACAGGGACATGTCACTGACACATGCAGATTTGCTAAAAAATAAAATTTAAACCTTTTTAAAGGATCTGAATGATCTCTGTGTACGAAATGTGATTACAAAGTGAATATTGCAATCTCAACGTGACCCGCTTCTTGCAATAAAAGTCGCTCTTCATGAGAGTACAAGGCGGAACTGTTTAATTTCATTTTGTTGTCAAATGCACCACCGCGTGCCCAAATTCTGCACTGCGCCGTAATAACTCCTCCGCATAAGTTTTATTTTAAATGTAATCATATTTGAATACACTCGACGTGGTAGTGTTAACATATTTTAATGAAAACGTTGTATAATTTTGTTGTGCTGTACTTTGACACATATTACTTCTTTAAAACGCTTTGTTGTACTTTTGAGTTGTATTTTAAAAAGCTTTGTTTGTGTAAAAATATTTAGATAGAAACAGCAATGCTAAAAAAACAACAATACTTTTATTGGCTACTTTAGTGATATTGTTTGTTACCATGTCTTATAGTTTTTGGTTAAGAGAGCTCCAAATTAGAAATAAGACACAAAGAACACCTAGGCTCGGGTAACTATTTGTGGATCACACAAATTTTACACACAACTACCAACTTTCTTTGCAAACATTTGTGATTCTATGTACGGCAAGAAATGAACTATCCTTCAATTTAGTTTCCATGAACGCTTTCTTTATGAATTACTTACACAAAAATTTTCTCACAGTATGCTCAAATGCTATATAATCTTTGTCAAAGCAAGTAAATTGCATAGAACTGTAAACATAAAGTGTGTACCAGTATTTACGTAACAAATTCAACTTGCTATATCTACTTCACAAACACTTTGAACTACAGCAACTAACAAATATGTTTCGCTAAGTCAGCTCAGGCAATGTAGTACGCTGCAGTTTCATTTTGTGGCTGCTACTTTCTGTTAACTCATACTCGCCTTGAAAACATTGCAGAAACTGGCGTAAAAGATTATTTCTTTTAGTTTTAAAACTTTCCAATGGCCTGGATGTACGTTGCAGTTGTAGTTAAAGCGCAAAATAGAATTCTAAGATAATGTAATATCATATTTAACTGTACGGTTCATGACTCACTCGTTGTCTTGGTAGATTTGAACCTCACATACTACAATTATTATGTGTGATTGACAAATTATTCTTCTAAGTCATAATGAAACCTTGTGATAGTTATATATAGCTTATATATATATATATATACGTAGTATTTTGTTGTTTTTTACGTAATGACCACATACAGAGGGAGTGGGGCGATCTGGTGAACAAAGATAAATGCTCAGCACAGTCTTTCTCAATTGCAGCAGCATGGGGGTTCGGTTATATTCTGGGGTGGAATAATATATGGTCGTTGCACGCCGTTTATCCCAATAAGACAAAGCATGATTGGTACAATTTACCTGGAACAGTTACTACATCCTATAGAATACCTATTCAGACTGATTCTTCTCGTCGACGATAATGTTCGTCCACATCGAAAAAGGGTCATTTATATCTTTGGGTCCGGAATATTAGAAAATTATAATTGCTAGCCTACTCTCCAGATACGAATCATGTCAAACATGCTTGGGATATGTTACATCAGAACAAACCACAAAATTAGATGACCTTATAGCCGTTGCCATCTAAGAGTGGGATAACCTTCCTCAAGTAGGACTGAATAATTTAATCAGGAGTATGAAAAAACGCATCAGGGCGTGTGTATAAGCCCGTGGAGGTGTCACTAAGAATTGTTTTTTTTTTTTTTTTTTTTTTTTAATACTATAGGCAGACGAACAGACGGGCCACCTGATGGTAAGTAACACCGCCGTCCATGGACACTTGCAACTCAAGAGTCGCAAGTGCGCTGCCCGCCTTTGAGGGTGATGAGGGATGGGGGATGCAGGGAGCGGAAAGAAGAGAGGAGGGATGAGGAGATGAAAAAAATTTGAAAGGGGATGAGGGGAGAGAAAAGCAGGGAGGGGGAATTGGGCCTCCGGAAGACGTGATTAAACCATACAAAGATATATCAATAGCCGTAACATGTTTAATTGTGAATTGTATTTCTTAATAAATTTATTTTTGCAATTTAAATGGATTCAGAATAAATGTGTAGCATAGAAATCAACTTGTTTGAAGAAAAATTGTTGCTTATTTAACATTTATACTCCTGAAAACAAAAAAACAAAAATATTTTTTTAAGAACACAAAAATATATCCTATAAGTGGTCCACAGCATTTTTAGTAAATATCCTTGCCCTTTCTCAAATTATTACATAATTATTCTTAATCTACCGCACTCGCTTGATGCGTATTATAACAATTCTTAAAACTTAGTACTTTCAAGAAGACGCACAAAACTGTATCCCTTGACTCTATTTGCTGCTTGACACCTAAGCTGCTTATATTATCTTCATGAAGGTGTAGTGTTACGAACCATCACAAAATGAGTGTTAATCATTTATAGACTTTATTTAAATTATCATGTCATGTTTGTTCTTCACTAAACAAAATAGATGTGAGCACATAGAGTAAGACAGTGAAGGCTATATGAAATTGCCTGTTATTTTTTGTTATTGGTAATTTTTACAAGGTAACCTAACGTTTATTATCCTATTATGGTCATAGATTCATATATTATAACATTGTTACCTTACTATGTATACAATTGTTGTAATAATAATATAGAAAAGGATGGTTAAGCTGACTTTATATAACAAGAAAAGTAAAGGATAAAAACTTACTCCGTATATATAACTGTTTCCCAAACGAACACTAACACCACTTTATACAGGTCAAATCATCACCTGTGTAATTTTCTTTAACAGAAGTTTTATTTCTTATTGAGCTATGCCAACATTGATTTTGTCTACTATCTTTAAAAGTTTTGGAAGTTCCCGAAGCCAACACGTATCTGGCAACTATACAATGCCAACGTATCCGAATCGAGACGTGCCAATATATATTATTCCAAAATATGATATCTTAAAGTTTTTAATATACTATGGAGTTACCAGCCTTATTTTAAATAGTTATTGTATTTTGTTTAGAATAGGCTTACGTAGAGTTAAAAAATATGTGTGTTTGATAATAGTTTTTATGAATTGTCGCAGATGAAAACTGGTTTAGATGCTGTCATAATTTTCACTTATGTGTACATTGTACTTATAATATAAAATATATATATAAAAAAATAGATTGATACTCGTATGGGACGTTTGTTTATGAAGTACAGAAACTCAAAACAATTTTTTCACATAGCTCTGTAACTATCAACAAGTTGAGTCAAGATGCAGCCATAAGGATTTAACTTTGATGAAGATTTAGCCCAACAAACGATATTTTATTTGCTTTTGTTCATTTATATCTACGTTTTATACATATGCACATACTAGTTGTTAGAAGATTTTATAGATGAAAATAGTGACACGATTCTATCTGTTTTCTTCCTCAATTACATATATACATAATATCATAATAGCGTATTCAGATTACGACAGTACAGTAGCACTGACTTATTAACTTGTAATTTCATTACTATACAAATTTTATGAAATCATTGCTACTGAGTGTGATTGAGCGGGCTAAAATAAAAATCGAGTAAGAGGTATTTTTTAACCATGTTATATAGAAAGCTGCTGTATACAATTCGTATTTCGATCCAGTTTTCATGCTAGTGTTGGTCTATGGTTATGGTCTACGCGGGCTAATATCCGCCACTCGAAGTCTTCTGTGCGCCTGTTTTGCGTGACAGGTTACCATGAAATCCTGCGAGTGTTACAATTGGCATCGTATTCAATTCATCACCAGAAATCACCAAGTTTCACCCTTGCTTGTTTGAGCAAAGGATTTTAAAATTTATCAACGTTAGCTAAAACTGTGTCTAGTGACTGCGGTTCCACATGTTTTTAAATATCTCCAGGTAGGCTTTGTACATATCAATGTCGTGAAAATTGCCTAGTACTTAGTTTTAATAGCAAAGTCTCAATATATACTATGCTATCAGAACGTGATATTACAACTATTGCAAGATATAAATAAACTTACAACGTATACGTTACATCGAAACGAAAAAAACTTACAACGTTTACAAAACATAAAAAAATAACGCTATTTTCCTAATCGCCTAAATTAATAACAGGTACACGTACTGCACACCAATTATAATTACGTTAGACGGATATCGCAAAAACCATATGTACAGTACGTTCAAAATTTTGACGTAACGTGAAATTTTAGGCAAGGAGGTGTTATCAAAAACTGTTATTAGGTGCCATTTTTTCAATTAGCAGGAGTGGCAAAAAGTAATAACAAGAAATTCACTAAGAGCACGTCAAAAGGTATTATATTTCCAATGTTGGAACCCTATTACTTTGAGGGGAAACCTAGCTAGCTTCGACCATCAAATTTCTTGGCTAAATGTTGAACTCCTCTCACGTTAGTAACCTAATGAGTAATGCGCTATAATTAAGGATTCTACTTGTTTTCCGATGCTTGTGCACTGAGAAACCTTCCTTTCTTTTTAAGTCGGTTTGAAAGTGCTTCAATTAACGAAGTACTTAAACACGGTGCTTGTAGCGTAGGAACGTTATTTTTCTTTTTTTTTCCACAAGAATGGAGAAACAAATATAGTGAAAATTTATCTAATGTTTAGCTAATTATAATTTATATAAATATATTGTTCACTAGTTTGTAAATGTGGTTACTTCACTTACGTAACCACATTTACAAACTAGTGAACAATATATTTACAGTTGCGTGTTAGTCTAGTGACTCCCGTTTGGTATTAAGTTTAGTAATTGTTAAGTTATTGGACTATGTTTTGATTTTTGTACAGTCTCAGTATTTAAATAAACATTTTTTTTTCCTTTTGTTCTTGCACTAGCAATTATTCCTGTGTCATGGGGGACTTTACAAACATACGCACAACGGACAGGAAGATCTATTTGTTGTTTACATCAAACCGTATGGGAATCAAACCAAAGACCTCTGGTTTAACCGTCGAGGTCACTAACCGCTAGTCAAAACAGGACACTCAAAATTATAAGGTTCATATGTATATACATACGCTCTCACCTGTATCCCGTAAGGGGTAAGAAGAATTGTATAAAACACCCATTTTTTGCTAATAAAAATTTGGTCCCACTAATGTGAAAGAGGGCAAGCCTACTGCCGTCCACTGGGCATTTTATGACAGTATACATACTGTCTGAAAGATAGCATTCCGATTCAATAGTCGCCTTTAAAGACACCATCGGCACCGGCATTCATCGTGATAAATTTAACTACTTAAATTTAATTTGTACTTTCTTTTATCTTCTACATTTTTTGCGTTAAATGTATTTTCATAAAACAGGAGACACATTTTAAGCTTTATATACAGATAAATATATACATTTGAACACATACGAACTAAATTGTTAGTTTGGCCAGTAACAGAGAGACATGTCTCCAAGAAAGATGTGCAATCGCGGACCAACGCTCGTTTGGCAGGATTAAAGAGGCTGGCTGAGATAGAGACGAATGACGACTATTTATATCATACTACCCTGCAGGTTTGGACCACTCCAAAGCTTAGCTTACAACTTCTTGGGAGCGATTTTGCAACAAAGTTGCAAATCGCGGAAATTAGGTCATTCTAAACGACAATTGGTTAATTTTTTTTTTTTTTTTTTTTTTTATACTATAGGGGGGCAGACGAACAGACGGGTCACCTGATGGTAAGTGACACCGCCGTCCATGGACACTTGCAACTCAAGAGTCGCAAGTGCGCTGCCCGCCTTTGAGGGTGATGAGGGATGGGGGATGCAGGGAGCGGAAAGAAGAGAGGAGTGATGAGGAGATGGAAAAAAGGAGAAAGGAGAAAGGAGATATGGGAGAGAAAAGGGGGGAGGAAGAATTGGGCCTCCGGAAACCTCACTCAATTCGGGGAAACGCAACGCAAGCGTTACTTCACAACCGGTTTTCTGTGAGGCCGTGGTATCGCACCGGTCGAGCCGGCCCATTCGTGCCTAAGCATGGCTCTACCACTAAAACACTACTACCACTGAAACTAAATAAAAAGATTTTATTAATATAAGTTACAGCTTAACTTGGGACTAAAAATCATTACAGCCTTTAATACACTTCTGAAGAAAGAAATTCTGTAATCATTATTACCACAAGTGTGACAACTTTTGTTGCCAATAATTTATTTTTAATCAGTGTGTGGATAGTGCTGTTTTAACTGATCTTATGAAATATAGTAAAAATTATTTTATTGTTTGAATCTCGTACTATTTCGGACTCATATTACTTTATACATATTTCATTACTACCAGTATTCAGTAAATTTATTAAAAAAAAAAAAAACATTTATGATTATATGCAAAGTTTCCTTCGTACTAATAATTTGTTGCATAATCAATTCGGTTTTTCAAGCGGTTTTTCAAACATAGCAAGGTATCTTTTTTTAATGTTAATTTTACAGTTGCAGTGACACTGTATGTATTGATCGATAATTATATATATATTTTTTAAACAGGACATTTAAAACAATTATTGAGAAGTTTCATAAAGTAAAGAAATTTAATTTGAATTTTAATAAGACTTATTTTGAAATTAGAACTTGAAATTAGAAACTGTTATATTATTAAATCTCTGTGAAGCAAATAAGTAAAGAATATGAAGTATATAATTCCATCTTAGATATAGACATTCCCATAAGAAAATAAATAAATTGCCTACCTTTTTTGTTCTCTATGTTTTGCATTAACGCAGCAGAAGTTGCAGCTTACATATCGTGTAAGTAATTTTAATTTGTTGGTACTTAATTATCTTAGAGTTATAATCATCCATAATATATTCGGAATTATACAACATTGTTCAAAGATGTAATTGCAGATAAAGTTAAGTTAAAATTCTATTTTTTTTAAGTGTTTCACTTTATTTAATTACTTTAATTATTTAATTAAATTTACTTGGTTACTTACCGGGTTGTGAAAAACATGTACCTATACACTTTGATTCACGGCAAACCACAGGGGAATGCAACATTATTTATGTAAGAGAAGTAGTAGTAAGAAGTACCACCCTTAAATGTTTAAAACGAACCTAAACCGAAAATTACATCGTTATAATGTAAAGTATGATTACTTTAGTCGTCTCGGTAGAAAATAAAAAAAGTTTGTTCACAGTAATTTGAGACACTTAATTACGTTTTTGTCTATGGACCTGAACCTTTTTTTTAAAGACGTATTTTCAACGCCGTATCGTATTTACTTTGTTTAAAATTTTCTCAAAGGATGTAATTACTACTTGATTGAGGCAAAGCATACTTTATCGTGAGTTAAGTTGTTAGAACTTTATAAGTCTCTATTCCACTTTAAATGGTTTTAATTAGGTTAAGTTACTCTTTACAATTTCGTAACATCTACACTTCTAAGCTTCTATAAATTATGACGTCAATATATACATTAGTTATCCTTGAAATAAATAAATGATAATATTCACGTCAAATCCGAATAGTTTTCCTAAATTCACAATGAATTTTGATTCTGCACATTATATTTTTATTTGATCGTACATATATTATTGTATATTCTAAAAGGCCAGCTATTTCTAAGATTATTTTTATAATGATATAAATCCCATTCTTAATTAAATTTCCGAGAGAACAATAAAATTCTACAACATTGAACATAAATTGATAGGAAGCTATTCATAATACTTTATAGAAATGAAATTAGGAGTAAAGAAGCTGGCTACTTTAGCGTCCGCTTTAAATGTGAAAAAGGCTGCCTTTATGACATCATGTTTAAAACTAGCGACGTCAGTGAGGTTTTTCTTCCATAAGACGCTTTTATAACTGTTAAAACTGTTACCTAAGAAAATACATATGTCTTCATTTCATGGATGACTGTTTTTCTACAGAACGTATGGTGTTAGTACAGACCCGACCAGATTTAAGTTGTTTGAGCGGTTAATTTACTAAAAAACAGTAATAAGAAATTGAATGATTTTTTTATTAAACTTGCAATAACATTTTTTAGGTACTAATTTTACATAGTAAATTTGATTAACGTTCAATTTTCTTTACACCTTCAGTTCCGAAGACAATGCATCTTTATGAAGCATAACCGGACTGTGCCCAAGATTATAACAACAACACTGTATTGGCAAAACAATCATACATGTTAACCCACTTAAATACCTTAATAGTGTTAGCTGCCGCGACCATCAAGGCAAGCCTGTCCTGTACCCGCTCTTGTAATGTATTGTTTAACAGGTCGAAAAGGAAAAGAATAGTCTAAACAGCAATGTTTTAGTAGTCACAAAACCAGTCCGTATTTAAATTATAAATATTAATATGCATATTTATCCGAATATTTTCGTAGAAATGTAGCTTCACTCTGCATTCTCTATCGTTTGTACCATGGGGAGTGTTCAGAGGAATTATTCGGACTTATACCGGCCGCAGGTTTTTGCCATCGTCTACACGAAACTACATAATCAAATAAAAATAATTTAGGCATATATTATCAAAATTTACTGCACTGCAGTTGAGTAGCCTACAGTGAATTTAACTCACGATAAAGTATGTTTTGCCTCTCGTAGTATAAATAATCAAGTAGTAATTAGATCCTTTGAGAAAATTTACACTTTCAATAAAAAATAAAAAAGACACCTACAAATGGAGTTATTAATCACATCAGTTGACATGACAATCTGAAGCCTCTCGTTATGCGAGAGGAAAATGTAGGAGTAATTTTGTACCCCTGAGAAACCTTCTCAAGCCTAAAATTAAGACAGTCATGTTCACTAGCGTATCGTAAGAATAATTGGAAAGTATTAGAAGAATAGAATGAGAATAATACAAAAAACAGAAGATTTTAGAAATAATTGACTTTGAAAACAAATTCATAACCGCTTTCAATGCGCCTTTCGAATTATTTTCCGCAATACTTTCAATCGTTAGAACTTGCAACTTAAAAACTTTTCGTGATTTCCCTGGCATTATCTTTTCGTAATTTTCCAGGCATGTCTTTACAATGGGACCACTCCAGGAGTATAATAACATCAGTAGACAAAAGTAAACAATATTGGTGCAGAAGTCGCTTTAAATACATAAGAGAAGATACAAACATTCGAATATAGAAGGTCCTCCTTTTTAGAAGAGGCTAATTATGTATTTATTTTCTTAGTGCAATATTAATGATAAGTAAAAATATATATATATATTTGAACCCATATAAAGTCATACTGTAAAGATATATATACCTAACGTTAATTGCAAATTAGGTATGCATAATATCTAAAAGCTTTAACGGTTTTGGATGTATTTTTCATATCAAGAATCCAAATAGCATTGTGACTGAAACTGGCTATACTTTTTTTTTTTTAATATGATAATATGATTGCTGTTAGATACCAAGCGGGATATCTTTGGACTGAGTGTGTGAAGTGTCACACCTACTAGTGAGTAGGGATATAAATAAAACCGCTGTGCACTGTACTATGGGTTCGTAAGACTCCACGGTAATTGGCAATCGCCTTGAACTAAACTTCAGTCTTGCTCCATCATACATAAGGGTGCAGACCATATATACTAACGCATGTAATTCAACCATAGCGCGATCTAAGCTTTGTAGCAGCTCCATCTAGGGAACGAAAAGGTAACAAATATTTTTAACTTTTGACTTTGATCGCACAATGTTGTTGTTGGTCTTGAACAGCCCCTATATCTAGGTGAAATCATAAAGAGATATCGAAATAATGAGTTCATTTTCTAATTTGAGCATTTGCGAAGAGATTTCCTTTCCGTTCTTAGTACAGATATACATGAAAACAAACACAAAACATAATGTTTTAGAAAGAAAAAAAACAATGTTAAAGCTAGGTTTTTTGTTCTATGTTTCGTACATGCAGTCTCGGCAATTGAACCAGAATCAGTCAAACTTTTATTATTCGAAGTTACAATTTATAAATATATTTTGTATGTGCGCAATACTCGTAGCACTGTCATATACTTTCAAATATTGTTTTCTTTTGGAGCCATTCAATATAAAAAAAAAAAAAATTACTGAGTCTTTGTATAATTGTTAGTGAAGATTTTATACATATAACGAAGAAAAATATAACTTTGTTAGAAGGAAGAATAAGATTATGTAGAAAACAGTATAAATGGAGAGCGTGCATTGTTACAGTGCAATGGAGGAGTCTCGCCCTGGGGGAACCACCTTCTTGATCACGGTGTCCCCTATGCCAGGTAAGAATAATAAAAAAAAAATGTTACAAGTTCACTTTGGCGTCGTCGCTGGAGGAGGCAACATCTGAAGGATTCGTATTGTTATTGATTATCTATTTCTATTAACTGTTATTATTGTGCGTATATAGTGTGAACAGTGATTAACCTATGGGTTTAAGGTTTGTTCCTTGTATTTATTTCAATCACAAAGTTTTTTAGTTGTGATAAATAAAAAAAAACGTCACTTCGTGTGACATCTAATATATTGTTTTAAAACCTTCGCTTCTGATTCCTAACAATATATTCTAAATATAATTAAAATAACGAAATCGAGAGCCAGAGGATATACGTATTCTAGATATATCTTTTCAAATAATCACAATGTTACATTCTGATTATATTATTTTCATTATCCAACACCCAGTAGGTACAACGAATAACTTAATATTACTGTTACCCTAAAATTTAAGGGATGACTTGGTCTTTATTGCTTCTCAAAACAAGAATAGGCAAAAAGAAATATTTGTACGCACTTGGCCATTCAAAGCGGAGCCTGACAGTCGACAAGGGATCACTGAATTGTACGGCAAAGTTACCGAATTGCGGTTACGAGTCTCGCCGCGGTCTCCGCCAAATATCGTCTAATGTCGCATCCACTGAGAGCATTTATTAGAACTAAAGCAATACAAAACGTAAGAGTTTTCCAACAAGTATTATTTGCCTCGGTATAAAAGGAAACTGAAGACTGTAAAAATAGGTTGGTTTAATTTTAGGGGCGTTATATGCAGTCATATAGTGTATACATCTTTTTTTTTTAAAAGGTTTTTTGGTGTTAGCACATGTGGGTTTCTAAATAATATTCTATGAATTTTCTAGTAATTATAAAAAATTTAGCTTTTTTTTTAACGATACATTTCAAAGAAAATAACGGATATGTCACCGACATCCTTGGTTTTAAATACCTATAGTTTAATTCATGTTAGACCTCTCTTACGAAGGAAAAGCTTTGTAGCTGAATTTTAAGGAATAATTGTCAGCTTCAAAATAGGATTTCTGTATTAAAAAACAAGCATGAGTTTTAATTAAACTGTTAGCGATTTACTTTATTCACAGGGTCAACTATACGCCCTAAAATATAATTACAGTATTCTGAATCATCCGGTATATAACGTGACTGTATCAGTATAGTATAAAAATACAGGTATTATCTGTTGAAACGAAATTGATAGATCCATTTTTATATTTTTCAAATCAATAATCTTCAGATCAAAAATCAATAATCTTCATAACACTAAGGCTACCATATCAGCAAAGTACTAGATCTATGTCACCTGGCAGTTCTGAGTATGTACTGCTCGTCTAGAAGTCTTGTCAATTGTCGCGATGTGTCGGGTCGGTCGGCTTCTAAAGAGAACCACCGGACACATACACGTGCGTCATGCCCGTGATCGAGTACCGTTGATCTGGACTGGTCGTCTCCGGACTGCTATTACTTAGCAGTAATTATTAGAAGTCATCTATTTTTGAGAATGACGTATTTGCACATTCCTCACATTTATTTAATCTTATATACTGTATATAACGAGAAAAATATTGAAGAATAGTTTTTTGGTGCCTTTCTTGCCTGCTACGACTAGTCAGTCGTGACTAGTTGCCTGTTCGAATACGTAGATCCTCAAGTTTGACTAACTACTTTTCTTGACAATTCAAAAATACAGTAGTAACTCCAGTAAGTTTAAAATGAACTTCAACGTCAAATGCGTCTTAAAATCGACATTTAAGGACTTGGTGTAAAACCTTTAGTATTCTTATGTTCATCTAACTAACTCTTGAATTCTGTCTAACAGACAGAATTCAAGAGCTGTGACGACACACCTAGTGTAATTAAAAGAGACCGTAAAACTTTTACGTAACTGATAATCTTAGATCGCGATATGAATATTCCCAAGCTGATTAAAATAATATGGATCTCAATGGCAATGGTTAGGGATCCCAAAAACTATATTATTACATTAGATTTCTTAAAATACTGTCAACCTAAGCAATCACTACAAGTAGGAACAATGCAAAACAAAGTTCATTTAAAAAAAAGGTAATAGTCTTAAATGTTTAGCTACTTGCCTCTGAGCTTCGATAAGTGTAAATGACTTAAAATTATACACCGTCGTTGCCATATCCCATCTCAGCATCAAATCAAAAGTTCTTAATTTAAAGGAAGCAGTTAAGTACAGTAAAAATAAGATTTTTATTTTTCATTATAACAGCGTACCTTTTACGGTTAAAACAAGCTTTGAAAAACTTTTTCTTATGAACGAGTTAATTTCTCAAAGGAACAGATAGAGATTTGTTGTATTTAATCAGGCTGTAGTTTCAATTCAAGTATTTGATAAAGTTAGTGATGCTTTTCTTATAAAAACAAACTCAACTCAACTCAACAACTCACTTTCTTCACCTTTGATTACAAGGTTTGCCTTACGATCTTATCCGCCTATGTATACGCTAAGCGTTTATGTGGTAAAAGATTACGCCGCATACTGTGTTACAGGGATGGCGCTGTGGCGTAGTATGCGGCGAGAGGAAAGCCAGAAAGGGGCAATAGCACATAGGTTTTTCTCTACGGCCGAACGACGGAATTACATTATTGTACTAAAGATTTAGTTAATAAAATATAATAAATGTGTGCGGTTCAATTATTCTCGTAGAAACACACAATTATAAACGTCAGTTGAAACCATCGATCAACAACATATCTGGTGAAGAAACAATATACGATACATATAATATATATACGTAATATATTACGTCAAAAGTTTTGTACATTTTTAGGGTTCCGTTAATCAAAACGAAAAAACGGAACCCCTAATAGGATCACTCGGTTGTGCGTCTGTCTGTCAAGACCCCTTCTCTGCGGAACGCATGGAGGTATTACGATGAAATTAACATTAAAGACGTATGAATGTACTGTACGTATCAAAAGATACGGGTATTAAATCCTTAAATTTCAACAAATTTGAACAGTTCGTTGGTAAACCTAAAGACAAAAACCTATAAGATCTAGAATCATGAAATTTTGCAAGAAGCAGGGTCTTACAGTACAAGTAAAAGTAAATATCCAAAAACTTTTGTAATTAAAAACTTAATAAAAATTTGTAATTTATGTGGTCCAATCGGTTAATTACTGTCTGTTATGATAAGTGCAGTGAAGTGGGCTATAAATATTTTTTTTTAAGTCAAATATTTTTGTTATTACACAGTCGTTCGTTTACTTACAGAACCCTCGGTGTGCGAGACAGATTCCTACTTGCACCGTGTTTTTGCTTTTATCTTTGTATCGCTTTTCTACTTTTTTGTGTAACGTTTCATTAAATTCCTCAACATATTTTTTTTTAATTTATTTCTTCTCAAGTTATTAAGAAGCTAGCTAGGCTAGTTTACACAATTGTAACGTCAGTAATTTTTTAAAACTTCAGCATTAGAAAAAAAATGTTTCTTGTCTGTTCAAGAGTCATACACTTACCATTGACTCTTTTTTATTATGATAACTTTACGCACCTCACACACGTCTGATACATAAGTAAGCAGAGCTTGTAAATATTTAAATATTTCTAAACAAATCATATCTATCATTAATAAGTTACACCAACACTGAACAAAATAAATAATCATGCTCATCATACAATAAACTTTCCTAGGTGGGAATTGGACCCACGACCTCTTTCGTAGCAGTCAGGACCACTTACCACTAAACCAACAGACCAGTCGTGAACTTATTAACCTAATTCATATATTATTCACAATAGTCACTTACCTATGATCATCAACCTATCGCCGTCCCTGCTGCTGCTGAACGAGGAGCATCGAATATCCTAATCTTGGGCAGTTTACATCCATCCGCTGCCAGCCACTTTCCCAAACAAATAACAGGGCATTCGATGCTTTCATATATTGTTGAAATAAAGATAAAAAAAAAAACTCTTTACTGACGGTTTATTGTCTGAAATAAACTCATCGTTTTGTATCAGAGTAATTACCCGGCTTATTTATCATGGCATGTTTTAGGTAACAAATAAGCCGTACTATTCACTTAATCTTAAGCTATTTATCGTCCCAACTGTATAGGCCAACATATGCAAAGTGTTACAATTTTTAGTTTTATTTTGTTATAAATAAAAATATGTTTATTTCCTACATAAAAAAAACAATGTACAATAATTAATAAATATTGGTACAAAGATAAAGGTTGTAGTTTTGGTGGACTGTAGCCTAAACTAGGTTAGAACCTGTATTTCAGAACTCCATGATTCACGCCCGCGTTGTTTTGTTAGTCAATGTATTGTGGTGTGTTTGTGTATATGTGTGTGCGCGTATTGTGTGTGTGTACATGTTGAGAGTTTGTGTATGCTTGTATGGTGTATACGTTTGTGGGATAGTGTGCGTCACTAAATAATAGTGATAAGTGATTCTGTGTTTCTATATCATATATTAATTAAGCAATGTTGAATAGCAGATTTACAGTAATACGTTGTATGGAGAAAATATTTAATATTGTGTTCAATTTCTTACATAAATATGGTGCAAGAAAAAGCTTACATAAATTATTTTGAACATTCACATAAATTTCAACATTATTACTTAAATTAAAATTACGAATAACTTAAAAATAAATATATTGTATATATGATGTCAACAAAATAAGATCAATAATAAATTATAAAACAATGAATTTACTATCTATCAATGAAATGTCTTTATC
Organism: Tyria jacobaeae; assembly: GCA_947561695.1. Classification (NCBI taxonomy): domain Eukaryota; kingdom Metazoa; phylum Arthropoda; class Insecta; order Lepidoptera; family Erebidae; genus Tyria; species Tyria jacobaeae. The sequence continues at coordinate 9,873,941 of OX387221.1, forward strand.
ATGATACACCAACAATGCCACAATTAAAAAGAAAAATATAATTATTCAAAACAATTTAAGTATGTCATTATCTTATCACTAGTCTTATCAATAAATATGTCTGTGTTTGGAATACTTTTAAGAAAATCATTTATTAAATTGTTCTCTGTTACGGTGGGACTATTGCTAGCTTTTGTAATATGCCAGGATGATGGATACGCAAGCAGTTGATGTTGTCTTCGACCACAACTACGCGCGTATTTGTTAGGCACGTACAGATGAATACATTCACGTATCGATGGATTGTCCACTTTATTATTTAATAGAAGATAGTAATGTATTATAAGCATATGCTTCCGTCTGAGCTCTAGAGTGTCGAAACCAACCATTCCAGAAACAAATATTGAGGGATATAAAAAATGATAATATCCAAACACACTTTTATATATGTATATACTTACTATATTTACGCTGTACTTTTTCAACTATCAGTGTGCATAATTTTTCTTGTTGAATAGAGTCACAAATTCTCTTTCTTCTTCGGATTGAGTATGGTATATGGGTCATAGTGAGTTACTTTATGTATACAGAGGATACTATTTAATTTAAATATTTGACGAACTGTCATGACTTTGGTATATATTTATATAAGTTGATTGTTGGATAACAAAACGGCTTCCTAAGCATAACCTTGAAGATTGATCGTTGGGCACGGTCAACTATATTTATTTTTATTTATAAGTAAGACATCAGTAACAAAGATTTTTTCGAGTTTGATTTAGACTGATACACGATTTACAAAAAATAAAGAAAACAATAGAAAACTGGTACAGCTTGCATTATGTTGCTGAGTGAGTAAGGGTACCGGAGGCCCAATACCCCTTCTCTTTCTCCTCAACCCTCTTCATCAGTTCTGTCACTTACTATCAGGTAAATCGTCTGTTTGTCTGTCCTCCTATATTATAATTAAAAAAAAAAAGAATTTAAAATTGTTTCTCGTAATAGGGAGGGAGTGACACTTATTACTTTATTTTAGTTTTACATTATAAACCTGTCCATGGCGTCTAGCATAGGCTTTACAGGTGGCTACTAATCCTCTCAAACCGCAGATTGAGGCACTCAGCAACGCTATGTGGTCAGCGTTACTAATATTATCAACGCACGCACTATCTATTTAACACCCAACTCGCTCTCCTCAAAGTGTCTCGATAGTTCACCACCCCAGCACACGTGATTGACCTGGTTACCAATACCTTGAAATATTTAGGAGTACGTTGGGTACTCTAGTCTTTTCCAATTTGCATCAGAGGATTTCGTATGAGACCAGATCAACTGCCCTAGACAGGTCTAGGAAACAAGCGTATGTAGCTGTTTTACGATCAGCATAGTCGTATTTGACCGCCTATTTAAGGCAGACGATGGCACTTTCTGTAGATAAACCAAGTCTGAATCCAAACTGCTTATCTTATAACTTTATATACTCGTATTTAGAATTAAGAACAGCCTTTCTGTTACTAGAGTACCATTGCATTGCGCATTGCGCATCGTGTTTGATAGTGTATCAAAATCAGAACATTAAATTTACTAAAATAACATGTAATTTAGAAACGATATTTATTTACAAGTTTTATTTATACTATGATGGACAGACGAATAGACGGGTCACCTGATGGCAAGTGACAACCGCCACCCATGGGCACCTGCAACTCAAGAGTCGTAAGTGCGCTGCCCGCCTTCGAGGGTGATGAGGTTCGATGATGTTCGATACGGGGAGGGAAAGAAGAGAAAAGGGATGAAAAGAGGAAGGATGAGGGGGGAGTTTGGTCTCCGGAAACCACACGCACTCACTCATTTCGGGGAAATTCAACGCAAGCGCTACTTCATAAACAGTTTTCTGTAAGGCGGTCGAGTCGGCCCATTCTTCCTACTGTTAAAAACCTTTTATATTAGAATGCATTTATGTAATCAAGTAGTCCAAAGAGAAACAAAGGCTTAGAGACAACTTCTAGCAGCATGTATCAATTATGATAAATCTAAGCCTGATAACAAATTAAATGTTGGAGACTTGGGTTATGATGCAGACAAATCACCGATCTACGACTGTGAACATCTCTCTCCTGCGAATATGGTTACATGCAGCGACAAAAAGTTAAAGAGCTGGGAATTAAGTTGTAAAACTTAAACTGTTAGAATTTAATACTTATTTTAGCAAGTTTTTATAACAATTAATCAAATTCTGTAATTTAAACATTAATTATAAAAATGTACGAGGGTTAAGAACCAAAGCACATATTTTTTATCAAAACCTCTGTAATTTTAACTATGATGTCATTGTTTTAACTGAAATTTGTTTACAAAATTCATTTTCAGATGCTAAATTATTTTCAGATGTATATATGATTACAATGTTTATAGGCGAGACCGTGCAGTGAATATTGGTGGTGAAATCTTGATTGCTGTATTAAAAAAAATAACTCTACGTTTGAAATCTAAAGAAAGTAATTAAGTAGTTACAATTTATTTTATTTTTATTAATCAATGTAACCATTTTTATGAAGAATTGAATTCTTAAGTCGTATTCGTCAAAGGTAGTTTTATTTGAAGCGCTAATAACTGGAATTTAATGGACGTAAGGCAGAGAAAACTAATCTTGTACTCTTAAACAGGTAATATATACCTAGTGTTCTTATAAATATTGTTACTATAAAAATATTTTTCTTTTCAAAATAAAATTATGGCATGATTAGGTATATGTATTTTACTTTTTTTAAGACTACAAGATCAGGTTTACTTAAACACACAAAGTGTTATCAGCCGTAGACATAAATAGTTGAAAGAGAATATTTATTTAGACAAAACATCATTTGGTAGCTATGGATAAAGGATTTGAATTTGATTTGGATTTTGCTGGTTACGTATTAGCGAGAGGTTTCTCTGCGTCGGCAGTCAGCCGTCCTTTGTCTGTTTTCGTACCGTTTTTATTATGAAAATCACGACGCTTGCTTACGTCGCATTAAATACGGTCATCGTGTCATACCTAATGTCACTTGCTCAGGTTTAGAGAATTGTTATGTAGAGGTCTGAACGGAGTGTTTCTTGTTCAGAATTTTTTGTCGTGAATGGGTACGCGTTTCCTTGTAGGATCAGCTTTTTATGGGTATTAAAAGCTTTCGCTGTCAGACTGTTTACCAGCTGTGTTGTAAAGCTTTATAGCACAAATTCTGTTGTATAAATCTGTGATATTGACGAAAGATAGGCGAATACAAATATACATTGAATACAAATAAAACTATTACGAAAGGTAATAAAAATATGAAATGATCTGTGATTATGGATAGTGAACATCAGGTCAGACCTTAAACTTAATCACTTAAGTAACTTTATAGTCTGTGAACAAGGAAAAGTAACATCAACAAAGGTATGTCAAAGTAGGTACTTATGTATGTTGGAGTCTACTCATTTGTTTTAAAAGGTGTATAGGTAAAGATAGGCCAGTAAAGGTAGTTTAATAGAATGTTGTTTATATTAAACTTAAACTCAGTCTTATACGAAATTTAAATAACGTTGTATTACCATCACTCAGCGTTCTCTGGATTGTTCATTAGGTGTATTAGGTCGCCTTTTGTCATTCACGGCTAAACATACAAAAATTCTGAAAAAGATCGTTTGTTGATTTTACTTGGGAATGATCAAACAGCAAGATTGAGTTGAACTTTGTAGATATATTTTAATTCAGAAAAAAATTGCTAAAGTTTTTCAGGAGTTCGTGAATCATTCTAATTGAAGTGTGTTTGGAAATTCGCAAAGTTTTATGTACAAGTAGTTATTAAAAAATTGTTGTAATACTCGACTATTTACCGCTTCTTTCAATAACGTCGGTAAATTTAACTTGTAATACTTGAAATCAAATAGAATTCATAAATAGTTTTATAGTCTAAACTCCGGTTATATGATATGTAATCTCTCATCTTTCATGTAACTTACGAATACTATATAATATACTTAGAATTTTTATTGATCTTTGAGATCAATAAAAATCCTACCAACAATATTACAAGAGGACCCAAAAAATGAGTATTTTTTAGGGTTCATGTATTTGTATGTATTAAGTTAGTTTGTTATATTGTTGTTTAGAACTAGTAAATACGTGACTTTCTTGGGTCATTAACCAATAGACTAGATTTTAATTTTTTAAGCCTTTATTACATTGAAGAGGAGAGATAAATATTAGAAGGATAGCAGTAGATATGTATATAAATATATTTTTAGATTAATGAGATAGGGGGAAAAACAGAAGATGGGTTAACTGATGGTTAGGGACAATCACCACCCTTGTGTTATGATTTGTAAATAAGTCACCCACCTTCACTCACTCGGTCTCACTAAAATATAACGCAAGCATTGTTTGACCACGGGTTTTATGTGAGGCCCTGTATTATCTCCCAAGCAAATTGTATATTATGCAGAAATAATGCAATAATGCTTATTACAGGTATTGTAAGAAAGGTATTTTCATTTAATATTGTACGTTGAAATGTTAAGAAACTTAAAAAATATAACATATTTGTATCCTTTACTACCGTTATGAAGATATCAACTGTTATGATTGTCAGCAATATGTAAAATATAACGTACGCCTGTCTGACAACGAGTATACACTCTTAAACAAGTTATCCTAATTGCAAGTACATCGTCGGTTCTTGGCCCGTCGAAGGTGTGAACCGGCTTTCAGGGACGTTAATCTTCACAAAGAGGCCCAGAAAAGTTGCTGCGTCCCATTTCCTTTTCACATTCATGCCAGATCTCACAATTATTTACCTAAGGTATGGCCCGCATAAGAAAATTTGTCATCTCATATTCATATACCCACATGATTAAGTCGTGACAATTTACAGTCATGCATATTAATTCATCTGTTACTGAAAATATTAATGAATCTTTAAAAACTTCAATGGATGGGATGTAAGTGGACGGCTTGGCGCATTGGTAGATTGTTTTCTGAATCAGAAAAAAATAATGCAAATCGAAATAATATTGTGTACCTATGTATATTTAATAGTGAATAGTAACTGGTTAGTTAAGACTCCAGGAAGCTAGGTAGCTAAATAAGGTTAGCAATACATGCTTTTCAAAATAAAAGAAAAACAAAACGGAAACAAAAATTGTAAATGAATATTAACAAGAACTATAATTGATATGTGCTAATAACCTTTGATAAAATTCTGTAGCTTTTTACAGTAGTGAGAGTACTAAGCTGGTACGAGTGGAACGGATAAGCTCTTAAGTGTCCCCGCGAGAAAAACTGAAAAGTGCAGTGCAACAAAGTGGGTTGTTATTCTAATAAAGAATCCATTGTACCACGTTTATTAATGCATCAATTCCGATTCGGAATTTTGAAATATGTACATCATTGCAGACGAACAAAATAGCTTAAGCTTAAGTAGTTAGTAGAAGACATAAAATATGTATTTTATATACTTTACGGTGAGTAAGGTATCTAAAAAGAGCTGGCATATTATGAAACATTAGTTTGATCATTATTTGTAGAGGGAGATAGAAATTTACTGTGTTTGTCTTTTTTAATGATCGTCATAGATTATTTGCTTAAATGTTGTGAGGGATACAGAAAAAGTTATACATAGGTTATATTTCATTAGCAATAAAAACTATTTCATAGGTCCAGAATAATTATGTTTACAGGAACAAAGCCGTGGTTTTTAATTTCAATTCAAATAAGAATTGATAAAACTCGACATATTTGCTATTATACCTAAAATATCCTTTGTATATATAAAAGTAGCAGCGTAGTGATACGCTGGTTTTATAGGCAAATTCTAATGTATTTAGGAGGGGTTGTCGTTTAGAGCGCAGTGGACGACAAGTGTTGGGTATAAATGCGCGCTGCCCGTGGTCGGCTCGGCGTGATTTCTTCAGTAAACTACTCACGTAAAACTCTGCCCAACACCTGCACACAAATGCTTTGGCGCAAGATGAAACACCAAGAAAAGAAAAAAAATGTTCCTTACCAAACTTAACAAAGGGAATTCTTTACTGTAGTTAGATTCTTTCCCAGTTCGGAATTCTCTTCAGAAAGTTTTTTCGGACATAATAGAAACCGCTATAGTGTTGTTTATTTTATTGTTATGCATAATCATAAAGTCTTTTTCTGTACACAAGGAAATAAAATAAATTTATAACTTCTTTGTAAAATACATGGACCTAAATTCGAAGGATACGCACAAATTTCTTCACAGTAATTTATTTTCCATATTTTTCTATTACTTCAGAATTTGCCTGCAGTGGAACCATTAAACATGTTCCATGTGTGCATGTGTTATACGTATAGTACACTGCGGAGCATTTTTTTCACCTGTTAAAAATAAATGAAAAGCGTATGGTTGATGGGGTAATTCATATCATATTACAGTGCAAAATATAATTGTACATTATTTCGCCATAGAATGATAAGTTTGTTGTAACTTAAACGACAATCTGTTGTTACTTAGACCAAACGGTATTTCTGTACCTGTATTACATTTTATGTTTACGATTGTGTCCGGAGCGAGCAAAGATGCATAGTTATATCTTACCACTATTGCGGAGGAAAATTTGCAAGTTAGCTGTAAAATATTCCTTGTGAAATTCGTTAGTAATTTTTCTTAGCGAGGAGTAATATCATTAGAACTATTGTTGTGGATTAGGACTAATTAAGGATTAGTTATTTTTTATTCTTACTTTTTACTAACATTGACACCACCCTTTTAGATATCAGTTACCAAGAGATTCTTGTGTAATCCACATATGGAGATAGTTAGTTTTTTGATTATAATAATATAAGATTTATGTAAGATGATTGGCTTTCATTCAAATATGACCAAACTCATAAGTGACAAGAGTATATATAAAATAAGTTTTGTGAAGAGGTGATGCTTACCAAAGTGATAGCGGAAAGGGAACGGGAGAATATGAACACACTCTCATCACGCAGGAAAGCACCAGACCCCGAAGAGCGCTTAACGATCTCCGCGATCTATGAGAGCTGACCTAAAAGAAGCGGGCATAAGCTGACTTGAAGCGACACACCTGACGTCCTGGCCTGGAGGCGAAGTCTGTCGGGAGTTGAGTTGTGATTTTTTGGTGTCAGTCGGTTGTATAGAGGGGGGGGGGGTTCCTAACACACAACAAAATGAAGATTTGTAATAACTTATGCAAATTAATGTCATAATAAGAAACCCGTATTTTAATAGGTTACATTAACTGCAAGGTGAATTTATGAAATTGTTGTACGTTTGTCTGTTAGATCCTACTCGTGTTATAACGAGTATCATAAGCTTCTTTTGTTTATGAAAAGAATTAGGGGTTCAGACTAAAATATGTAAATATGTACACACAAGGAAAGCCGTGCAAGGCAAAAGTTGATTTAAATGTATACATGTAATATGTTTTAATATAATTTTAATCAACAGCACAAAAAAAATTGTTTAACATAGGCACAAAGAAAAACTCTGTACAAGCAAGTATTAAATTGATAACTGTGATACAAATTCACATTAAATATGTAATTGAGCAATAAAGTTAACAACCCCTCAAGCATAATATGGGCATTTAAAGAAATATTCTTATATACTACCACCTAATTGCATTCAGGGCCTACTTCATAATAACAAACAATAACCTTTTTATTTTATTTCTGCTAGCAGAATATTGCCGATAATCTTTTGGCTAACATGGATCTAAAATTAAAAAGTTTTAGTAATTATGTAAACCTAGTTTATAATATAAAAACTAAGCATATTTGAAACAACGAAAAACCACGCCATGGTATACAGTAACTATTACAGTAATACTATAGGTTCAGTAATGATTGCGTGTATCTTTCAGTTAAAGGATATGTGAATTAATTAGTGTTTCCGAGTTCGTTCCACCATTAACACCGCTTATGACAGCGCCTGACAGTAATTTATCTCGCACGACTATTAATCAACCTACGAGAGTAGGTATCTACGAGATACAATAAATTTCGTAATGTTGTGTGTTAGTATAAATTAATATATTAGATAATAGGTTAGACACTCAAATCACTTCGACTTTTTGTTCCCTTAAGTATGTGTTGAGATTTAAAAAAAAATACTTTACTGACAAGAGACTACTTGCCTCATAACAAACTTTTTGCTACTAATGGTTAAGACCTTCTGTTATCTTATACTGCTTAACCTTATACTGGCGAACCTTTCTTTTAGGCCAACGCTCATGGAGGCCGGAGATAGTGAAGCGCTCTTCGGTGTCTGGTGCGTCTCATACAGGAATGGAGTGTGCTCATTTTCTCCAGCCGCCGCGGCTTTGATAAGCACCACCTACTTGCAGAATGCGTCGGAATTCCACGCACCCTCGTTTTGGACCATGGACCATATAATGATCTCAAGACCGCGAGAGGCTGCCGGCACCCCGTCATGAATTCGGTATTTGGTTTGGCAAATTGAAATATATCAACTTTAGTTCTCAGCCACTGTATAGTCCACGAGTTTAAAGGAGTCTTTGTTTAATGATGCAATAATGATAATACTTTATTTGGTCAGTTGTAAATCAGGCTTATTATTATTATTTTACTAGACCCAATCCTGTTAATTTTTTTTAGTAATAGTACTAAGTATTATTATAACTTTATGAGAACAACGGAAAAAATACTACCCAAAATGTTTTTTTCAGGAAATTTGTTATAATTTAAGTAGTACAAAACGTGTAAGTTTTAATCATATAATTAAAATGATACTTTAAAAATGTTATTAAATTTTAGTTGACTGTTACACAAATATCCAATAAGTTTGTAGGTACCAAGTTCGCAACAAATTGGAGTGTACTCTTCGCATGTGTCAAGAGGCCACGGGCGCCCTGTTCCAACATTCGAGATTTTTCTCCTCAACAATATCTTAATGATGTCTCTTAATTTTTTTATTTGTTTTGTTTATAAGTACCTTATACAGTGTAGATTTATCTTCAGTTCATAAAATAAAATTCTAAAAAAGTTTGAAGTGGCGCTTTTGTCGTAACATAATTCAAATATTCGAAACCAAACGTGTTCGTGTTCTCTACCAAAAAGTCTCCATTCCTTCCCCTTCCTACTCTTTAGAGCACTCAACTGCCACTGCAGGATAGGCTTAGTATCCTGGGTATGGATATTTGCCGGATCTCAATCCGCGCGATTACATCGAGAGTGTCACTAAGGCGGCCTCGCGAAAGCTTAGCGTTTTGAACAAGGTGAGACGGTTCTTCTCGCCCGAGCAACTGTGTCTTTTATACAAGACCCAGGTTCGCTCCTGCGTGGAGTACTGCTCTCATCTTTGGGATGGCTATGCGCAGTATTTGCTTGACGCTCTCGATCGGTTGCAACGGCGCGCAGTCCGCATTATCGACTGTCCTGAAATCACCCAGTCTCTTGAGCCTCTGCAGTTGCGAAGAGATGTCGCCTCTATGGCAGTCCTCTATCGCCTACATCACGGGGAGTGTTCTGATGAGCTCTTCCAATTGGTCCCACCTTCTCCCTTCCTCTACAGGACTACACGTGCTGGCCTGAGGAGTCACCGTTTGTGCGTCGAAAATATACGTACCCGAACTAAACGGTTTGGCTCTTCTTTCCTGTGCCGATCGGTAAAAGCCTGGAATTCTCTACCAGCGCACGTGTTTCCTTCCCACTTTGATCCCGGGTCTTTTAAGCGGGGCGTGAAAAAGCATCTCACCAGGCCGCCATGGTGTGGGTCAACAAAAAAAACTTTAACTATTTTTAACTCGTCACAAGGGATGATAAAGCTGGTGAGGTAAAATATGTGAATTTAGTAATTTTTGAATATCCCAATTATACATAACTTAGAATGTGCTCTTTTCTTGCTTTTCTTGATTCTCTTGTATGTATTTCGTCATGCTAAACGCATAACATTAAGATTAACACTCTATGGCGTCTCACGCGTCAAGTCAGTAATCATCCTTAAATGTACTCGTATGTCCATTAATAACAAGTACCTTAGTATCCTATCTGATTTATACCTAACTAGTACAAATACCTAAAGGTCTCAAATTTATTGTTATTTTTGAATAATAAATTAATTAGTATACTTTTATTACTGTTGGTTCTAAATATTGATACAAAACAACCAACAAAAAGCAACTTTTGGTTGTTTTGTTGTTTTTGTGTTTCTCACATTGTTGATTCGGACTTCATAAATCAGTCAGGACAAGGAAGTAATTTTGGTATATACATATATTACGACTATCGAAATCTTAATACATAAAATGTATAGACAGTTATAAAAAATAAAACAATAGACTAGTATCACATTCGTGAAATACAGTGACCTGAGTCTTTATAAGATTCATTTAGTTCTTTAAGTAACAAGACATTTATGTCTCATAACTTAAGTCGAAATTAATACGTAGTAATAAAAAATACAGTATATATAATATAAACACTGAACTTTAAGCTAAAGATTGAATATATAATATAAAATATATTAGCCAAAAATCTGTGGTATTAAATGAAGTGCTTCATTTATAATTTTCTTAGCAGTGTATTTGAACTTTTGAAGCACTTCATTTAATACCACAGGTTTCTGAGAGGCAAGCCCTAAGCCTCTTTGATTACACTTATATATATTACAGCATTCAAAGTGATTGCCGGGACTTCAGCCAAATTGAACGATGTAAATAAATTTTTATGTGAGAACATAAAAATTGGTTTTAATAATGTCATATTTTCTCTTCGACGCTACGAGTCGTCGTCGTACAGTCAATTGTAAAAGTTACTAAAGATAATATAAAGAAAAAATAATTTTATACGATTAAACAAAAAAAAAGAAAAAACTTTAAATAAAAAATAAAATGTAAAATTAATAAAAATAGACGCATTGTTGGGTTTTTGGCCTTTACTGATGGTCTATTAATTATTATAATTAATGTTATGTTAATAATATTGTATGTTTTGATACAAATTGAATAATTTGTAAAATAATTATAAAGTAAAAATAAATAAAACTAGAAAGCACCTCTGCCTTACAAAGGTAACCCAGCTCTATTAGTCGTGTCTGAGACCGACAGGACTACCAAGTGGTAGTTTTCTTAATTCTAGTTTAGTTTTGTTTGTGGCAGCTTTTTTACTGGCGGGCTACACAGAACATTCTTTATTACAGGGAGTATCATAGGTGATCTTGTAAGGTTTTTGATTATAATAATAAAAATAAGTGAACTGGACAACAACGTGAAGTTTTTTTCGAAATACGTTGATATAAGACCCATATTCTGATGAACTTGGGAATGAAGATCTTTGATTAGCCGTTATTATCAAAACTGGAACGACTGTAATAATATCACTCTGCTTTTACTGTTTTCACTTATATCGGTGACAACACGAATACTGCCTAGAAATATGTATGTAGGTATATGATATATGTAGATACTAATGGCGATTAAAGCTAAGCTATCGTGGTAACGCCATGCTTAGGCACGAATGGGCCGGCTCGACCGGTGTGATACCACGGCCTCACAAAAATTCAGTTGTGAAACAACGTTTGCGTTGCATTTCGACGAAATTTGTGAGGTTTCCGAAGTCTAAACTCCACCTCGTAATTGTAAACGTAACGTAAACCACTTGTAATTTCACAGAATAATAGGATATGGATAAATAATTTAAGGAATAAGATTATGGAATAATTTTCGTATGTTTATATGAAATTAGCAGAATTTGTTCTTTCATGTTATTAGAATTTCACCCCAATAAAAAGTATAAATTTATAAAAAAAGTAACAATAAAAGTATATATTTTCCCGTTCTACATTTTTCATTCTATCGTGACAGTTGCAAGAATTAGTAACTATTTTATTTGAATTAACGTAAGACTTTTTTTGCAAATACTTCATGGGGTATAAGTAAAAAAAGAATCCTTAAACTATGTTGGCAAATAGACAAAAAAAGGACAAGAACTCACAAAACATTTCGCTTAATTGGGAACTGGTCCTGTTAGAAATCCTAAAAAAAAGTAAAGTATCCTGGTTAGAAAACTGTAAATAAAAAAAAAGCATGTGTCATTCAGGATTCAGATATTTAAATTATTTTAAATGAAAACTGGTTAAGGAGAGCTGACGATCGACCTCAGAGGCGTAGGAATCTAATCATAAGTTACCTATTTTTATTATTAAAAAGGCTAACTAGAAATAGTTCATATGTCGCGGGGGATTTTAGAAACATACATACAACAAACACAAAGAATAACAACTACATATTTGTGGATTCCACAAATTTTTGTCCCATGTTGGAATGGAACCAACGACCGAGACCAACAGGCCAGTCAATTATTATTTTACCAAAAAATAGACAACGTTGTTAATTTGCAATTGAAAAATTAAAAATTTGATTCTATTGACATTATAAAATTGAATTGCTAATTTTTTAAAATATAATTGTTATAAAATCACTACAAATATAGCACTGTTACCTTAGCTGGATAATTATATCCATATTATATAATTGAATTGAATTATTATAATATGGATATAATTGAATTGAATCTTTTACTCGGAGGTTGGATAAAAGAGTAACACAGTAGTAGTTGAGGCTCTTCTCATTGTTGTCGCGCAGTTTATTCGATAGTTAAGTCACGTATTACACGTAAGACTTCGGCCAGTCTTCACTTAAGATAACCGAGATTGGATTGGCAGAGAGTGTTGTTCATAATGATACTGCAATTCCCTAACGTGACCGTGTTTTACTCTAGTTTTTATTGTTTAATTCTGTTTAAACTGTTAATTGTCATGTTGAGCTAGAGGTTTGTAATAATGATTTGATGATGTAAAGATGATGTGCAATGTTTTTCTTAAATAAGGACAAATGTGAAAGTTAAATTGTGTGTTTTGTGGGTTGCGATTTTGTACATACGTATACTGATATATAGAGGAGAATCCAGAACTCAACAATACAAATACATACCTTTCGTGGTATCCTCTTTTCATTTTGTAAATAAGGTCAGAAGGTAATTGGTTTTCAAGGCCTGACTTTGAAGTCAATATTGAATGTTGAAAGTTTATGATTGGATTCAATCATCTATTTTTATTTTTATGCATAAAGCATAGCAGCAAGTAAGGAAATCAAGTTTTCTATGTATTACATATATGATATCGAAACTCATATAAGACTACGTGTCAGGATACGTCTACACCGATTGACACGGCATCCCGCCTCGATACGTCCCCCAGGAATTGAGTTAGCCTGCCAGTATTTCAATTTAAATGCTATAGCTAATTCTGCACCCCTCCAATAGGGTGAGACGCGACGGTAACTGGCGATTTGCTTTGTACCTATGATGTATAGATAGGACGGGTAAGTTCGTTAATTCGTTTTGGCTGATTTTGGCATTGGTGGGGACAATGTTTGATAATTTAAGGATTAGAAAGTTGTTATTTTGATAGGCTAAACTAAAACAGAGAGATAGAGTAGAATTTGGTAATCTAAGATGAAGAAAAATTCTAATATTTTTTATTTACCCATTTAACAAACCGTGTCATGTATAAATACCGTGAAATATGAAAGTAATTCTAAAAGTATACTTGTGCATGATTTCGCATCCAAATTTTATGAATTCACATTTTATGCCATAATGGAGTGAATTTCAGAAATGTGATATTCGGTACTTACTGTAAGCGAAGAATAAGCGATCCAGTGAGTAATTAAGGTTCTATCATATATTAATAGGTACTTGGTAAATTATAAAAAGACAATTTAGTGAGAAAGATTGCAAGCCTTATAAATAATAGTACAAGAATAGTAACAACACAAATTCCACGGGACTGATACTGGTTAACAAACAGTTGTCCTATGTATGTATATAAATCAAATGATACCACAGTTGTAAAAACTGACCATAGTGGTAAGTAAGGGGTAACCGTCGTAAACGTACTTTTTTTTAATAGTGTAGGGTGACAAACTTCTGCCGCCCATAAACACTAGTGTGGAAGTCAAGAGACACAAGAGTGATATCTGATACCACTCTTGTGTCTCTTGACTTCTTAAAAGGGAGAAGGGGAAAGAGTGGATGGGAAAATGGGGAGGGTAAAGAGGGGAAGGAAAAAAGAAAAAGGGGTTGGACATTGTTCAATAGCTTTAAGCCTTTTATTTAAAGGTACAGGGGACTTGAAGAGACAGAATGGTCCGGCTTATAGTGAGAATACAATAAAATACATTATAATGGCAGCTATTAAATAAATAACTTCACAATCGTTTGGTAACGAAGACACTTTCAGTGAAAATCGAATTGCCTAAGATCTTTAATTTTATTTGTTCAATTTCAGGTATCTAATATTTTATAAAATGAAAGGGCTCTCTTAAAAGGATATTTAAGAGAAAGAAGTTGAGCAACGAACGAAGAATTAATATTAATTGTTTACAATACTATGCTTTTCTTCTTTTCCGCTTATGATAGATTTCCACTTCTGATACATGATGTATCAACTACAAAGAAATACATATATTTGCTATTAAAACTTATATCGCAACTACTTTTATTTATTGAATAATTTCTTATTTTGTCCTCCGACCGTTTTGTCCCAATAGATATACAGAATTTAAATAGTCCCCTTGATAAAATTTTAATGGAATGTCAGTTTTTAGTACAGTGCGTCGTCCAATCATATTTATATAAATAGTGTTTCAGTAAAGCAAACTGTTTAAAAAAAACTTAAACAGTATTTTTTTTTTTAGATAATAGTGAAACATTTTAATATAACAAAAATGACAAATACAGTTGGTAACTAATAAGTCTTTTAAATTTCAAAGTTTTATTTATAAATCACAATAAAAAGTAGTCTTAAACCAATTTAAGTATAGTCTGTTTTATATTTTTACCAAAATCTGAGAGAACACTGTTTAAGTCAAAGTTATATATCAAGGTTATGTAAGTTATATATTAAGTATTTTTATTTATACTACTTGATATTTTCAATTTCTGTGTTTCGTCCCTTTAGCACGAAACGGTCATGGGTTTGCATTATAGGTACATACCTATATACATTTCCATGTCGCCTTAATTATATATCTTTCAATACTGAAGATATTGAAGAACACAGTGTTTGACCTGAAATGGCCGAGCATCTAGTTTCAAAGAGTATTATCCTATTATAATCCATAATGAAAATGTTCAGATCTACATTTAAGGAACTGAAAACTATAGAGCCATATAGACTATAGACTCTAGAGCTGATTATTACATATCAAACTTATATACCCAATTTTCGTTACTGACAACAATGATATTTAATTTCAGAATAAAGTACTTTTCTTCTCCATAGAATTCTGTTTTATTTTTTTGCTGTCAGGTTACGGCTTACCAATTATACAACCATTATTTTAATGGACAACGTTTTATTTTTCAATCTTTTGAATGGTGTTTTTAACGTTGTAGCTATAAATTAAAGCAAAATGCTATATTGATAAACAATGATGTTACACAAATCAAAGTACACTATGCTGCGGGCTAAATAAGAGACTAATTCTATATAATAATACTGAGCTCTTTGATTTTAATGAAATTAAACTGTTTACTTTCATTTTGAACTTTTAGTATTACAATTTGTATTTATTTATCTAAATAATCATGAATATAATATTTAAAGAAAGACTTCATAACTTTATTGGTATTTAATGTTATAAAGCTAATTTCGAAATATGACACATAGTATTTCTAACACGAGGTTGTATTTTAGATAGTAATGAGAATAAAGTCCAATCCAATCTCAAAGCACACAACCACCCTGACAACCTTTCTAATACAATTATTTACCTTAGTACATATAAAAACAAATAGATCCAGCATTTTTTTTTATTTAAACTAAATCTATAAAATTTTAAGTTGTACGGAACCTTAATTACGACAAGACTCATGAAACGCTAATATTTTATTTTAGACATAGGTATTACATAAAAACCACCTAAATTTAAGGCCCCCATGCCTTAAAATGCTTTTGTCTTACTTCTCGAGCTCTCTAAGCTAGCCTGAGTTGGATGTCATTCAGATGTACGTGCGTGTGTATGGTGTGTGGGCAAGGCATAAGCTTTACACATTCACCTATTTATTTTCATTTTTTATTTTATTTATAGGATTATACATATTTTATTTTAAGGATTAATTAGTACATTTTTCAATGTAGTGAATTCCAAAAAATAAAATAAACGATATCTCCTATTTAGTTATTTGCACTTTATTGTACATCGCATGTTGTATATTAAACTTGTATTCAGTCATTTATGGTGATTTATACTTTAAAGTGTGTAAATATCAATATTATTATGAAATACTAGACGTTCATCCAAAACAAGCATGATGTTATGGACACTGATAGTTTGATTAAGATATGTGTATGAGCATTCTCAGCCCCGGATATCGAAGATGCAAAGAAACTGCTGTAGCTTCTTTTCTGGATTTGTCGAAGGCTCGTTGATTCGACTGAGTAAATTATGAGCTACTCTAGTACATGAGCCTGCTCAGGATACTACTGTGCCAGCTAATATTATATAATTGTTAAGATATTGGTAAGTACAATAATAAAAAAATAGAGTGATGCTCGTATGTGGTGTAAGGCAGGTTCCCCAACTTGAGAGGGGTACTCACCCAACCCATAGAATATCATAGTTTTTTTTTTTGAAACCTTCCGCACTAGAATTAACTCCTGTGTCGCGGGTGACTTTACAAACATTCACAACGGACACAAAGAACACCCAGACTCAGAACAACAATTCGAGGATTACACAAAACGTTGTCCCGTGCGGGGATCGAACCCACAACACTAGGCGCGGTAGCGTAGTGGCGAGGAGACCATTTAAAACGCTGCGCCATCCGTGCAGTCATTTAATTCTTATTATACTTTTTTTGTCACTGTAATTTGATTTCTGGCCCAAACTTTTATTTGGCTTACAATTACCAATAGTTTATTATTAGTCGTAGATATAATAGAATTCCCACCATGTCCTGAGATTGTTGATAAATTTATCTTTTTAGTTGTATAAAACTCTCAGTCTATCTTTTCTGTGTATAAATCAATGCTGAAACCTCTGCAATGTAATTTTATGTCACACCTCTTAACGGGACGCCTGTAATATATGATCGACTAAATCCGACACAAAAAATGTATAGGATTTCTCTGCGGCAACAATAAAACAAAATGTTTCTATTTCTTTGCCATATACATACGTAGACGTTCTATCTACTTTATATCAGATTATGTTTGGGACGAAAAGGTGATATGAAATAGATATGATTTTTTTGAATACATATTATTCGAGAATATATTCTTAAAAAACTAAAGTTCACATACGGTGTCAAACAAGAAGACGAGTCACCTGATGGTAAGTGACAACCTGTGCCTATGGACACCTCCAACTCCAAAGTTGTAAGAGGAGTTGGAGGAGCGGGGGTAATTTGAAGTGAAACAGTAGAAAAACAGGGTTTGTGCTTCCAGTACCCTCACTCACTCGGTGAATACAACGCAAGCAGCGCAAGCTCCTGTGAGGCCTGTAGTATTATTACGGTCGAGCAGATTCATTCTTTCCCAAGAATAACTTTCTACTTCTTCTATAAATATGTTACTATTACTTTTAGCAATTCTAATTTTAAATTTTAAACTTGAAGTCAGTTATTTGATTTCTTATATTATCGTAGTTTTATAATCATGATACAATCATGTTGAGTTTTACTTTAAAAATAATAATGAAATTACAATAAATCCAGCTATTATGCTTGTTTGAGCATGGGTAAAATTTTTTTTTCTAATTAAAAATGTTGTGTTCTTACGATTTCGGTAAACAAATTTACTATGAAAACTATAGTCTAACAACTACGTATGATAATTTTGTGGTAGTAATAATAAAAACGTATATAACTTTCTTTAATGCTGTTGAAGTTTATTACCAGCTATGTCTATAATATATATTTGATATTAAAAGCAGGGATGCAGTGCAGTTTAATTTATTACTTCATTAACTGTAATTGCACTGAGTGGTATAGTTGAGTGATTAGCCTATTTCAGGACAAAAATGTTTATTATAAGGAAAGTGATGTTTTTTAAGAAGATAACACCCGCATTTGGAATAATTCCTGTTTTGCGGGGGGCTTTAAAAACATTCAATCAACGGACACAGAGACACCCTGACTTGGGACAACTATTTGTGTGGGAATCAAATCTCCAGTTCAGCAGTCAGGGTACTAACCACTAGACCATTAATAATTTAGCTATAGAGCTGCTATCCTACTCGTACTTAACTAATGTTTACCTGTTTGTACTTTTTAATATACCATTTAACCCACTGATGACGTATTTATGGTATTTTTGATAGGTCTCAGTAAGATTTGATCCATAATCTGTCACTATAAGATAACCACATAATGTAAAGTGATAAACTACTCTCCTGCTTTCACACCCGTTAGCCACACCTGTGAACATCCGACTTAAGCTTATAGAACAAATAAAAACCTGATAAGATATACGTAATATAATGGTTTACTTCGAAAATATTTATTCTGCTTCTATTTTTGTTTTGTTACAGGGGAATTTCAGGTGAAGCAGACAACGAAGAAAAAGTGAGTGTTTGAAATTCGTTGATGTGAGGCTTACTTGTACTTAGATATATTTTTATTTGAGGTTTAGTTGTCAAATTATTTGATTCTAAAAAAGAGTGTCTAACGTGATTGATGGAATTGTTTTCTTTGGAAAGCGATTTTGTGTGGAAGTAGTTTGCAATAAAATACTGATAGTACGGGAGGCAGCCTTAATTTTGGGTGGTAACTCTCAGAATTGTGGTGTGAGGTAATATCAGTAATGTAAACTCTAAGATGACAGTCGTACCCCCAATAAATGGTGCACAACAAATATTTTTATGTAAATATTTTTTACATACATATTTTTATTATATGTTAACAGTGGTAGAGCCACGCTTAGGCACTAATGGCCCGGCTTGACCGGTGCGACACCACACCTTCACAGAAAACCGGTTGGGAAGTAACACTTGCGTTGCATGTCCCCGAAACGAGTGAGGTTTGCGGTTCTCGTTCTCTAATCGTTCCAATCTCTCTCCTCACCCCCCTCTCTTCTTTCCCCTCCTCGCACCCTCCCGTCCCTCATCATCCTCTAAGGCAGACAGCGCACTTAAGACTCTTGAAATTCTGGATGGCGATTGTTACTTACCATCAGGTAGCCCGTCTGTTTGTCTGTCGCCCTACATATAAAAAAATTAGTTACGAATCATATTAAATGATAACACGTCAGCTGAGGTACATAGTAAAAAAAAATATATATAGCTTTGTCATGATTTCGGACATATAAACACATATTTTTTTATTAATTCTAATGATCTTATTTATTTATATAAAACACAAAAATGGTTTCTATCTATCCGTTGCAGACTTTGGAACCATACGACCGATGTGCCTCAAACCATTTTCATTAGAAAGGCAATAATGCGAAGATCGTTTTAGACTACTAAAACAAAGCATTACATTTTTAGCGTAGTAGCACACGCCGGTTAAAGTAAGAAATAAAACAGTATTTTTTCAATAAATCTATCTATCTATTTAATAATAAAATAAAAGAAGAATTGCCCGCTTCAAATGCCCCATCAGTATTTAGTAAAAGTCAGCAAGACATGATATAAAGAAGAGGTTACAAAATTTATTATCGCCGGTCAGGTTCAAACAGAGCACTTCAAGGTTCAAACACTTCTAGAATAAGAACTCTCTGTAAATATAACTTGAGTTAATAGAATAAAATAAACTGCAATGAGTATTATATAAGAAGTGTACAACAGTAAACAACTTAAACAGTACTATATGTGTCTAAGAGTGAGTGTTTGCCAGAGCTCAATAGTCTAATTATATTGTTAAACTTACGAAACAAATGCAGGCTTCACTTTCTAAGCTTCATAGCTTTCTTAGTTTCTACTTTTTGTTTTGATATCGAAATGAATTATTTTATAGTGAATTAAATATCAAAACAATAAGGGCTATTTCCAAAATTAAATGATATTATGTCGAATTTACTTCAATTGTAATAACACCGTGCACGTTCAAATCAAGCAGCAAGACTAAGATCAGTGAATATTAATACATCGTACTATTCTCGGGCCGAAATGTAATTAACCTTTAAATGGGTATTGCCACTAGTTACGAGAGCAAAGGTCAAATGGCAAACGTACCTTAAACACTTTACTTACCGCGTAATATTAGATTCGAAATTGCTTGAGACTATTATTTATTTTATTGAATTAGATTGTCGGCTTAATTTTGATGGTCAGACTACAATTTTTTCGATCTTGGGATTCATTATTTTAATTTTAAAAACATATGTAAGCTCATACAATCGTGTCCTCCACGAGGTTATAGTCACTGTTGCGATTAATAAATTGTATCGCCAGGTAAATTTTTTATGCTCTCCTGAATTCACAAAAAGCTGAAGAACTGAATAAAGAGTAGAAAATACTGTTGCACTAAAGTTTCCGTACAAATCTACTTAACAAGTGAGTCTCTAACATGATTATATAAAAAAAATGTGGTTACGATTTACTTTTGTGGTTACTATTGTTGTATCTATATACCTGTTCTCATTGAATAATTCACTTGTATTTGAAGCTTAGATTAGATTTTTACTTATCTTCATTGAGGTAACAATATTTACATACCTTATTTACAAGCAATTTACGTACCTACATTCTGTACAAATAATATTCTATTATATTTTAAGCATTTGTTGTGTTGTTTTATTATAGTGGATATGCTCTGCTGTAGTGGATATTATCTTGTAGTATTATCAATAATATTCAAAACTAATTGTTTGGTTCTATTAAGCAAAATCAACAGTAGAGGGTGACCTCTAGAGACCGGTTAAAAAAAAATAGTGGCCTTTACGCAGAGGGGATCCATGTCAAATATAAATAAATTTAAACAACTAGATTTAGTATATATATATATATATATATGTACCCACAAATATACCTATGATGTGGAATAAAAAGCTTTTCTTTATTTCTATTAATAAATAAACTGTAACAAAGATGCTCCAAGCTTGCACACACAAGAATTTATACAAAAGCTAGTAGGAATAAAATCAGGCATTGTAATTTTATTTATTTGCAACCTCTGGCACAAAGGTGGACAAAATGCCTATGGATATGCATAGGAAAGAAGGAAGGAAACGCGTTTTAACAAAAACAGTTTAAGAAAATGTTATACAATTCCACAACTCTAAATATTGCGTGATTGACTTCAAAGTTTGACTCAACGCCGCATTTGAATACGCACAGACTCTTATACTCATACCAGAAAAAAAAAACCGTTAAATCTATTATGAGCATTATTACAACTGGGTAAGCACTTTGGGTACGGGGCTACCTATGTTACAGGTATGCGCCTTGGTCGTCTTCAAGCTATTGCTTACACTTCCCAATACCTCCCAATAATATCCCTTTCATTTCATTGCCCTCTTTGTTCTTATCTTTCCCTCTAATTATAATCCGATACCATTTTCCCAACTTTAATTCCGTTTGACGATAATAGACTTGCTCTCATTTACGTTAGTGGGACCAAAACTCTAATTGACAAAATATGGGTGTTTTGTGTAGATCTGGCAACCCTTTCGGGGATACGAGGGCGAGCGTATGTATGTATGTATATATTCAAAATATTAAAATGTTTTCCACCAAATATTATTGATATAGTTAAAAAGAAAAACTGTAGACACAGAACAGAACAGAAAAACTGACTAACTAACGTGAATCAATAAGAACATTAGAAAATAAGTTGAACTATTTCGTACAATCTAGATACATTTACATAAGCCGAGTAAAACCACAACATTGGTTTGCAATTCGATCGAAACGATCCCGTGAACAAAAAGCAAAGGTGTTCTGGGTTTTTTCACTCGTGCAATTACTACGATGTTGTGTTCCGTACGGATGATTGGCTAAAGCTAAAGGTAAAACAGTTGTATTAGAACCATACTTTGGATATTAACTCGGAGGTATTATTAAAACAGAGGTAGAGAAAAACTAATGATCTCCTAGACGCTAAATATATGCTTGGTTATATTAAACTGATATTTGAGGCACCTGCAATTTTTGGTAAGTTTGTTTGCCAGACGAGAAAGAAAATTTGGTATGGTGATACTTTGGACCCTGAAGGGATACTTTATTGGCATACAGTGGGCGATTGCTAGTAGTATATATGAATGTATGTATACAGAATAAATATATGAGTTTTTGAAATAAATATGTTTTCAAAAACAACTTTTGGCAGAACTGTAAACTCATTCAGTAAACGAATTAATGAAAAACAACTGCACTGGAGGATATCCACGTTAAATTACAGACAATAAAAAAAAAAACTTACCTAAACTTACACAAAACCGTCACAGAACGCGTTAACTTGATGTTGATAAGCGTTTTGAATTCGTTAGGAGTAAAACCTAGCATGAGTAAACATTAAGATATCTAAAGCCACTAAACTTTTAAATTCGAACCATTTTGTATGTAAAGTACAGTAACTCCATTCAAAAATATGTTGGCCATAACAGAAACGGTAGCAACGGGTGTGCCAAATTGAATTCAGCGTCATTTTTTACTCCACACTACAACAGCGTGCTAACGGCCCGGTCTAGATGCATAACAAATATAAACGCGAAGTGAAGCATACTGATGAAGGTATGTATTTGCTTAAATATATCGCAATACAAACAATGCGAGTAATTAAAATTATGTATGTATCTAGGTATTATATATGGGTGGTACCCAAACTTTAACGTCAGTGATAAAAAAAAAATCAATCAAAAAATCAGTTGACGTAATGTCTTTAATTGACATTTTTTATATGACTGCGCAAATAATTGAAGTAAGTCAAATGAATAAAATTTAAATAATAAAGTGTTTTCTTTTTTTAATAAAAGTAATAATTGCAACTCAGTTCACAAAAAAACTGGGTTTAATATGCTTTATATCATAAGCTAGGTTGTTTCCATTCTTTAACGTCAATTTTTACAATGTTATACAAAATCTGTGTGCCTTGTCACTTCTCGGAACTCAAACAATTAAATTAATAAAATTTTGTATATTTTTATCTGGAAATGTTTACATATTGTGTCGTTGCTAAAGACACTATTTACTTCTTATTTTTACAAAGTATGAGATAGTATCTCATAGTAGTAGAGTACACTATGAGCTAAAATCGCAGTCGCTGAATAATAGGTTTAGTTTCAAGGCCCTATGATAATAAAGGCATTTATCTTCTATAACAAACCTGTCAGGATACCTAGGTAATTTAATTTCCGTAAAAATTAAATACGATATTTTTTTTCCAAGAACACAGGATACTAATATTCTTAGTAGCAATTTATTAACATATAATATATATATATATATATATATATATATATATATACATATATATATATATATGATATTCAAAGACAATATGTAAATCTGTGCCTATTTTGATTTTGCCGTATCTATTATCTATCTATCTATCTATCGTATTTGCCGTATGTTGCCAGTATTGATGTATGATTTACCTATCAAGCAATGGCATCCTCCAATGGGCGGCATAAACTAGTTTGTAGCTAGAACTAAATGCATTTTTCATGTAGTGAGACCAACTTTGGAAAAGTTCTGGAATACTCTTACGTATAGCGTACACAGCGCACGTTTCCGCTAAATCATCGATTCTCCGTTGTTTCAAATGAATTAAAGTAAATTGTAGAAACCTACAATACCTAAACACAAAGATGCCTACATACTTTTAAATATTGGAAAATTATATGCTAGATTCGGAATTATTTTTTAACAATGGAAAAATTAAAAAAATATAAAATTGAATGTGACGAGGCAGTAACTAATACTCGTGCAGGTATTAAAACACTTCGTGTAGGTACGTGATTCTTTTTGCTTTAATTGTAACGTTTTCATGTTAAATGTAAATATTGTTGTATGTATACCTCAGTGTACGCTTACTATCAAATAAAACGTATGAGTGCTCGGACCAAAAGAACTTTTTAACTAAACTTGTTTATTTCTCTAGACTTTAAAGCGAAAGGTTCTCTAAACTAAAGTCTATTTAAAATTTATGGGTGAAAAGTAGGAATTTGTTTAACTCTCTTTTACTATCTGTTTTGCAAGCCGTGGTATAGGACTTGAGATCGAGTGGTTGAAGTTTTGGACCATTTCTAGTACACTGCTGACTGAGAACCTGCTTATAATACATACTAAATAGTCTATATAAATGAAAATGACCACCCAAATATGCTGCTAAACTCAAAACTCAAGAATACCTGTACTAACTGGGCTAAATTTTGTGTCAAATATTTTTTAAAGTAAACGGGAGGTGAAAAGTATTTATTTTGTTTTGGTCAGCTGGTTATCTTTTCTTTAATAATGGCATGGTGATTATATTAATCTATATCACATGTTTTAAATTCACTTTGAATTTTCGCTGTTATATATAAACAAAATATTTTTTGAAAGTATTTGTGTGCCAATCAAACTATTAACATAATGCTCAAAATATGTTTTTAACTATGTACATCAAGCATTCACGATTATGTAAATTAAACGTAATTTAATAAACAAGTAATTGATGAGTCGTATAAAGGGCAAGTATCCAATTAAATGTGATTAGTGTAATATGTGTGTTTGACTTGATGGCAATTAATGTCGCTTATCTGAACCCTTTGACGGTATGATATTTATCCTACGTGTATTTAAACTGATTAAATACTTTGCGCTGTGTTTGAACTCATATTCGCGAGAGCTATTATGAATATATTATATGTACATACTGTATACAAATTACGTATGTATATTATACAAAATAATTACTATATATTTAATTATGTATTCAAGTGAATAGGGTTGTTCTTTTTTATTACGTTAAATATATTTTCTCAGATTTAGAGACTTTATATGAATGATCAATTAGATTATGTAAGTTAGAGGGCTCGGACGTCTTGGCAACAGTCACTTCGAGTCACAGTGTGCCACCCTGACCTGCTTGAGCTAAAACTTACAAATTCTATTGTTATGAGTGATATCTCTTTCCTCCCTTCTATCCTCCATTTCCCTTTCAATATACTCCCAATTTTGGGGTCTTAAGTCAAAAGTGGCCCTATGACTATGTGTCAGTGAAGTGTGTATGTGAAGTCATATAAAAATCACAAAATAAATGATGACACTCTTTGATATGTTCGAATATAATAATGTCCGTAATAGCCATATGTGTTCATTGCATTCCTATTTGTAGTGTTGTTAATTCTATTTTACTAAGGCTTACCCAAAACGAATGTTTAATCGGAATACTTACGTCTTGTTATTTATAAAAATGATTACTATAATATAACTTTATTTTTTATACTATCGGGGACAGACGAACAGGCGGGTTACCTAATGGTAAGTGATAACTGCCGTCCATGGATATTTGCAACTCGAGAGTCGTAAGTGCGCTGCCAGCCTTTGAGGGTGATGAGGGATAGGGTGATGCGGGGGGGGGGGGGGGAGGAAGAGAGGTGGATGAGGAGCTGGGAAAGAGAATAGGGGGGATGAGGGGAGGTAAAAATAAAAATAGATTAATATTTATTTGGGACTTTAAACAATGAAAAACTTCATTACAAAAATTTAGTTTTGACAAACATACTAAAATGCTGTCTGCCATGTTGGTATATAGGTTATCTGTCATTTGGATGTCATGCGATATGTAAATAAGCAGTTGTTTTCATACTGTAAAGTTGTATTTATTTTTTTTACCGATGGCGCAACGTCACACCGTGGCCCGCAGTACTCAAGTTAAAAAGAAATAAAAGAAATTTTAAATTGATTTTGCAAAGAAGTCTTGAACTTTTGTTCAATTACGTGAATATATTTTGGTGTCCTAGAACAAATAGCGTAGGATTTAATCCCGTGTTGCGTAATATTTTATATAAGTCAATAAGCCTATTGATTGGATTTTATTCTCACTGAGTGAATGTATAATATTATACTGATATTATATATTCTATGATCTTGAGATATAATTATGAAACAGTTAGGACTGCCGTAATTCCACCCGGAGCATAGTCAGTGGGATGCGGGCCCAAGTTCGTACTAATTTAGCAAATAAATGGACAATTTAGTCAGAGAACTTGTCGGAAGTTATCCCTCTGGCTTGTCCTGGGGATAGACGTGATGTCACCCTATCCTAATGCGTTGTGGCTACTTATTATCGTTCTAACATGAATGTTACACGTTCAACTATTTAATGTAGTTAACTGCGACAAACACGTCGTGACGTTCTTACTTTTGACGTCGTAAGGGAGTGATGTTTATTGTATGTAATTCAATTATGTGTTGGTTTTACGGAATGCCTTTAAACGATGATATTAACTATGTATCTACTATATTTATTAGATGTGCTCATAGATGATTTAGTAGATGGTGCCACTACTGTTAGCTGAATTGATATTGCGTGACGATGATCGCACAAAGTAAGTATTAAGTCAAGTCACATCATTTCTTTTTTTAATACTTTGTTCTAACCAAAGTACTAGTATTAACTTAATATAAATGTTTTGATTTAATTAATTTAAATGAGTTTACGCATTGCAGAGTTTTAGAGAATAAGTAAATAACTCGAAGTAGTTAGGTATACATAAATATGATTAATTTACATGTCAAAAGAGTCTAGTTTATTTTTACCATAACTATTTAGCAATCAGTGCACAAAATGACTATGGTGGTCACGGGGGTTTACAATTCCTTGCCTCTACCTACTAAGGTGGGCGTAAGTCTGTATCTCAGAAGACATTATTAAACCGTGACTTTTTGATTTTATCTCAAGACCAGATAAAACCAGATTTAATTTACGATTTTCGTAAAAATAACCGTATCTTTGAGCAGTGTGGCTTAAAAAGGATCATAATCCTGTATATTTTATACAGGTAACACTTATAAAAATTCAATTCAATTGATTTAAGATTGTAAGTTAGTAAAAGTTGAAATACTTAAAAGAATTCATGCATCCATGCCCTGTTCTTATCCTCATGCGATCCTAACAAACAGTTCATTATACGTATTTTGATTTCAATAAATGGGCGTTAAGAAAACCACAGAGATGAGATTCGTTTGCATCATTCAGACGCAAATTGATTCCTTTCTCCGCGGTGCCGCTACGATTATGGAAAGAGATCCAAGACCAATTGAAATTGAGGCATATCGAATCTATAAAAACAATTTTCCTCCTCCACCGTGTTGATATAGGGGGTGGATATAAAGATATTTTTCGACACCATTTCGTTCAGAAATGTGTACGAATGTAATACGTATCTGTGGGCGACGAGATTAGATCGATGTTACGCTAGGCCTTGAGGTTAGCGGCATTTTTAAAGTAGATTCATGTAAATTTCTAATTCACTTGTTTATAATTAAAAATATGCTTTTAAGCTTACATAAATCAATGTTGTAGTGTAATTTTTATTAGAAGCAAGGCGTATATTTTGAAACTTAGTAATCCAGCTATATTTATTTCTTTGTCTATGGAATGAATTTTAATTTGTTTAATACGATTACAGTAAACGAGTTATAATATATTTTATTGCACTAAACCTAAATTCATTCGGATGCGTTTAAAATGTGTATTAATCATCAATAAATAGTTCTTAAGCGGAGTAGTAACACTAGGTCCGCCATTGTCGTGGCCTATATCTTAAAAGAGCTGAGTTTGATATTGAGTAATCGCTGAC
The DNA here is from genome assembly GCA_947561695.1 of Tyria jacobaeae. Classification (NCBI taxonomy): domain Eukaryota; kingdom Metazoa; phylum Arthropoda; class Insecta; order Lepidoptera; family Erebidae; genus Tyria; species Tyria jacobaeae. Next base: position 9,901,693 of record OX387221.1, read on the forward strand.
TACGTAGAACTCAGGCACGGGCCTCTCAAACTATTCAAAACTGAGTCATAGTCAGCTGAACACGTATGTTATGTTTTTTTTTTATACTATAGGGGGACAGACGAACAGAGGGTCACCTGATGGTAAGTGACGACTGTCGTCCATGGACTCCTGCAACTCAAGAGTCGTTGGTGCGCTGCCCGCCTTTGAGGGTGAAAAGGAATGGAAGGATGGGAAAGAGAGTGGGAGGTTGAAAAGATGGGAAAGAGTAGAGGGGGGATGAGGGGAGTGGAAAGGGGTGAGGGGGAGTTGGGCCTCCGGAAACCTCACTCATTTCGGGGAAATGCAACGCATGCAACCGGTTTTCTGTGAGGCCTGGTATCGCACCGGTCAGGCCGACCCATTCGTGCCTAAGTATGGCTCTACCACGGTTTGTTTGAGCCCTAAAACAAATTTATTTGGTTCTACGCCCAACACGAAAGAAGAGGTTAAATATTGACAAATAACTATTATTGCTGGCAACTACTTTGACGTCCCTTGTTTGCGACAAGACGACGATTCGACGTTAGGTACTTTTAATCGACTTCAAGTAAGAAGGTCCTCAATTTGTATTTTCATGTTATTTATGCATATTTAATGGTAATTCATAGTATCATTTTAAAGATAATGTTTTATAAAAGAACATATTTTAAAAGGTTTTCACAAAAATGTGTAGAAAACTATGTTAGGTACAGTGGATATGAGATCACTACGATGCATGATAATTATGTGACACTTTATGATATTATAAGAATAAGACTAGCTGCCTGTTATTGCACTCTCTGTCTTCCAAAAGAGACTATTAGTTAAAGAAAAATAATATATATATAATAATAAATATACTACATATTAAAATTCACAATCAAAATTTATGAGTTCAAAATCTCTCAGGAAATTCAAAACAATAAAACAAGAATGAACAATTATTCTAATATCTAACATCTGTACTTAACATTAAAGCAAGCGTATTATCCAAATTTTGCCGGTATCAAGCATAGAGCTCGTAGACCGGCGCCTTTCATAATAAATAACAAATTACTGCCTGTACCCTCCAAAATACGGAAGCCTCATTTTCCTGGGAACAAAATGAAACCTTACCAAAACTTTTATACTTGGAGCATGAACAAGATGGACAATTACGCTTCAGCGTAAGTAATGAAACTTGAAACTGGATTGTGTTGTTACTTGAAAAAAAAAATTAAATATATTCTCTAAATCATAAGTTTTTTTTTGATCTCTAAAGCATATTAAAACATGAAAAGTATTAAATTGCACTTACATATTAACAGGTAATAGTACTTCTTTTGTGTAAACGTACACTTTTAAAGATACGGGGACTAGAAATAGAGTTCAGCTCGTTATTCCAACAACATTTGCAATTTTTTTCCAATTGAAAACGTTCTAAAGATACCATAGTATACTAAAATTATTTCTGTATATAAATGATCTCATAGCCTGATTGTAAAAGCACCACACGTTAGGAGACTAACTATTCAACCTTTAAAGAATATGTATTAACTCATCATTGGGTACATGTCTTACAGTTTCATTCATTTCTATTTTTATTTAAATAAGTTTAAACAAGAATAAGACTAGAATACGTATATGTTGAAAATGTTTAAAGGCCAAAGAAATCTTGTTGAGCGGAAAAAGAATTATATATTCTACAAGTCTAGTCTGTATAAATTGAAATTAAACGATAACGAAAATTTGTTGGCTAGGGAATTTGCCAATAAATCAAGTAACTTCATTAAAAAACTTAACATAACTTGTTCTTAATAGAGTATACAGATACAAGTAAGGCAACTTTCTGTTCTATTTTTAAAACAAGAGGATAAAACTACACGATGACCCATAAAAGGAGTGTAATGTATTAAGGGTTTGTAAACTCATGTTTGATCGTGTTATTTAGGCTTTTTTCTTCTAAGAAATGCATAGTATGAAGAAATAGGTGGTTTGAAAACATTAGAAAAGAGGCAAACTGGAAGTGAGCCAGCTGACCTAACTAGATGCGTGCTGTGCGAAAAAGTACCTTTATAAGAATGTGTAAAAGAAGCATTATTTATTTTCACATTTTACATTCAACGATTTTACTGAATAGAATAATCAAATACAATCACTTCTTCATTTTAATGTTAATAATAATTAAGTTACAAATATATTAGTAAATCAACAACGGAGCTCTAAACGATTTAAGGGTGATTGCGAAAGAAGGCGGGTTATGCTTATCGAGTGCATGTATGTCTGTTTCTCTCTAGAGCCATGTCAGAAAAATAGCTGGAAGTTTACAATTCTACAAAACCTTTTAACGTTTAAAATAACTATAAAAATATATATAAAACCCGACTGATAAAGGGAACCGAATTGCTGTAAAATCATTACACAAAGTAGGTATGGAGCCAAATGCAATTTTTGAAACTCGGCAACTCGGCAACTCGGTTTGTGTACCGGCCAATTGATAGGTACAATTAAACCTTCTTTGTTCGAGACGGAAAAAGATCTGGCCGTCCACCCAGTATTCGTACAAAAAAGGCGATCAAAGCAGTGAAGGAAAGCATTCGAAGAAATCTGCAAATGAATTTATCACCTAGAACCATGTCACATGTTTGAAAAGATGACTTAGAACTGGCAGGCTATAAGAAACGCATTGGTAATTATCATCATGAAATATTGTTTGTACTTTTAAGAACAATATATCTAAGACATTTTAAGATATATAACTACTACTACTACACTAACCTTATTCTTTTTATTCTTGTAAGTAATGTCTCACCCATACCTATTAGATAAGTAATAAAGTTTTATAACCCTTGTATAAAGTAGTAAATAATAGAAATTTAATTTCAAAACGACTTGGCATTACGACTAAAATTTAGATTTTGAGAGGAAATCAAAATTAATTGAATTGTACTAGTTATTGTGTTATAATAATGTGGATTGATTTCTGTCCAAATTTTGCTAATAATATTTTGTAGCTTCTTGCCTATCACGTCTACTAGGGATCAACATCAGATCGCGCAATCGAATGCACATAATCGAAACATAATAGAAATAAGAAAACATAAGGCACGTAATCGAAATAGCAATCATCTTCCAAACACATTTATTGTATCTCATGTTAAACCATAACAAGCACAAATTTTGACTCCTTCGTGTAAGTTAAAGTGAGCTAGATTACAGCATACAAACAAGTTGTTAATTGTGGCGAATTGCGACGCTCGGGCTGGTTTTACTAATGAGTCTCGAGTTCTTGGCAAGTACATATCTTAAGCTTAAATTGAGGAAAGTAAAATAGAACACATCGGTACCAAATGCAGTTTACTGACTTTGTTCACGAGTGGAATTTGTGGCTCAAGATTAGGACACGAATTTTAGTGTTTGTTTGCCGTGTAGTCCTATTTTCGTTTTCTGTAAGAAAACTTAGATGGGTAAATCTTAAATAAAATCATGTTATTTATTTATTTAAGTACTAAATAATTGTGTGTACAAATTCATAATTTATTGTCATCAGTTAATAAATAGTAGTGCATTAAACCAAATATATGTACACAAACAACAAAAAGTATGCTGATTATGATTGTGATGATGCAATATCTTCTCACAGAATTAACTGTATAAAGAATATTACACTTATATGATTCCATACATCGTCTTTATCGCGCGTCACCGATGGGACTCAGAGGTATCTCAAGTTCCATGGCCATCCTGGAAGGATCAGTAAACGCATATGTATAGATACAACAATCCTATTCGTGATCAACTCCATATCCTTCTTATAATATCAAGGCCTCTGACATCTTAGCAGATGTTTTTAATTTAAGTAGCGTCTGTAGTTGAGTGGCAATACGGTGTTTGGCCAAAAAGCTCAATGCGCAAGCGACAAGTTCTTCCGCACTTTGGGCAAATATGTTTAGGGGCGGCCGTCGAAGCGAGACCCATCCCCTTGCCCATGCCTTTTTGGTCGTTTTTCGTCTAAGGTTTTAAACCAGGCACTGTTATGAGTGATACATCCTTCCGATAAGGTTCTTTTCCATTCATCATGGTCAGAAGCAAGGACCTCCCATGAGTTGCATTTGATATTAAACGCAACCATATCTCGCTTTGCACAGTCTTGAAAGCGCAGTATAGGCCGCCCAACATTACGCTTTGCATATGCTACATGCCTGGGCAAACGAATGCTGCTCATCCGGTGCACATGCCTCAGCCACCCCTGGCGTCTTTGTTTGAGAAGAGCGGTGATGCTGGGCAGCTGTGCAAACTCCAGCACTCTCTTGTTTGTTACCCTACTCTTCCGTGTTATGTGAAGAATGCTCCGAAGACAGCGCATATGAAATGTGTTAAGGCTCCGCTCTTGCCTAGCATACGACGTCCAAGTTTCAGATTCGTACGTCCGTCCATCTTATCCACCTGATGCACTGGAATGGTTCTCATCATATCGCTTGGGGCGTTATCGTTCGCGTCGATGAATCCTCCTCAATATCTTGGTTCTGGTGTTCCACAAGGCGGCATTCTATCCCCTCTATTATTCTCTATCTTTTTCCCTCTATTATCTTTATCAATTTAATTACAAAGAATCTTCAGTGCGCGTATCATCTTTACGCCGACGACTTGCAGCTGTACTATCAAGCAACTGTAGAAGACATATCTGAGGCAATTTTGATGGTAAATCAAGACTTGGCTTAACGCTGAACCTCTCCTAATGCCAAGCCATCATTGTAGGCAGCCAACGGATGATTCGGAGGCTAGATCCAGATAGACTGCCACCTGTGACTTATAACGGATCAATAACCCCATTTAGTTCCTCTGTCAAGGATCTGGGCCTGTTTATCGATACCAACCTTAACTGGCACACCCAGGTTACAAGTGTCAACCAACGCGTCAGAAGGCCACTGCGGGCGTATATAGGCTCAAGAACTTTCTAATACGTAGGAAACTTTCTAAAACCATGTTGGTTCAAACCTTGATCATCCCTGTTATAGACTATGGTGATGTGTGCTATTACGACCTGAATGCAGACCATCTCCACAAATATGTTCGTCTTCTTAATAACTGCATTCGATTCATCTGTAATCTACGTAAGTATGACCACGTTTCCTTCTTCCGTTCTGATCTAAATTGGCTTCCGATTTGTGAACGCCGTTACTTGCACGCACTCACCACTCTGTACTCTATTCTTAATTCACCTACTTCTCCCTCATATCTTACCACTATTTTCCAGTATCTTTGCTTTAATCATAACAGAAACCTCCGTTCTTCAAATAATCTTCTTCTATTATGCCCCAATTATTCTTCTGCTGTAGTCAATTCCTCTTTCATTGTACTGTCTGTCCTCCTCTGGAACGCCCTGCTGCAGGAAATCAGGATGGCACCAAGTCGCCTTTCTTTCAAAATTAGGGTTCGTCCGTAAGTCATCAGAACGTTAGTACCATATGACTGTGTATATCTTTATATATATAATTCTTCTGTGAGTGTGTATGTCACTGAACTTCTCTCAAACGACTGGACGGCTTTTGATGAAATTTTTTGTGTGTGTTCAAGGGGATCTGGGAATGGTTTAGATTCACAAATCAGCCCGGCAGATGGCGCTGCAGTCGGTATCTAGGTTATTTATCTATATTGATCCTAATCGCTTGAAATATCATGCAGGACAACGTCTGTCGGGTCCGCTAGTCTTTATATATAATTATATATTATTTTATTTATATATTATTATAAGTCTATATTTATTATTTATGTATGTTTGTATCTAATGTCACTATATATTATGTTTATACTACTATTTATCGTTTGTACAACTTTTTTTTTGCATAGTGAAAGCTGTCAATGTACAGGTCCTCATGCTTACGATGGGATTTCAAATGTCCGATGTTAAGCAGTTTCCCATCAGATCTTGTGTGTAAATGGATACCCGGTTGTATGTCACCAAAGGCGACTTTAAACAACAGGGAGAAGAAAATGCCAAACAATGTTGGTGCTAGAACACAGCCTTGGTGAACTCCTCTCCACATTTCAAAAGCATCGGACGTCTGATCGGAGTGTTTTCTTTCCGACATTTCTCTTGAAGTTGTCAAAGAGTAAAGCTCATATCCGTAGTGGATCGCTAGGAGCAGAAGCCGCACTGTGCCTCAGACTTTGTAGTTTTGTCAACATGACTCTTACAAAGACCTTACCAACGATGCTGAGAAGAGAAATTCCGCGGTAAGAGTTGCAAGCGCCACGGTCACCTGTACCTTTGTACAAGGTACAGGTGACCGTGGCGCTTGACCGTGGATAATATTTGCATCACGCATGTCCTGTGGAAACTGCTTCATCTCCCAGCATTTACCTAGAAAAAAAAAAAAATAAAAAAAAAAACTATGCAGCAATGGTACAACACACTTGAGCTTCAGGATTTCGGTGAGTACACCATCTACCCCTGGACTGTTTCCACATTTGAGCTGCAAGACGGCCACATGGAAATATCGCGCGATAGGTAAGTCGTCGAGCTCAGTCATGACTGATAGCTTTGGGATTAATTCCAAGGCCACATGACTTATCTCAGCTGGATAAGAATAAAGCTCGGTGTAATGTTTTACCCACTGATTGAGTTGTCGATTGACGTCTCTGTTAACCGACCCGTCGACCTCTTTTAGAGGGCCCGTTTTCTTTCTTATGGGGCCGTAGGCTGTCTTGATACCCGCATAGACACCGCGTAAGTCTCCTGCAGCCGCGCAGTCTTGGATGCTTTTGCACGATCTCTCCAGTAAGCGTTGGCAAGCTGGCGACACATACATTGAAGAGACGACTTCGCTGTGCAGAGTTTGGCGCGGGTGGCTTGATTCAAAGCAGCTCGCTGCTTGGAGTCGACAAGAGGCTAAAGCTGTTCTAGATTTATGGAATCCGGTTATATCCAAAAAGGTCACCAGCTATTTTAGTGAGCATAACTTTAATGGACTCCCATTCTTCTTCCAACGGTGTATCCACTCATCAGGTTGCTGAATGCCTAGTAGTAATGTCTAGTAACTTCCTGCAGGCTGTTCTGGAGGAATGGATCCTTTTAGGTGAGAGGTGGACCTTTCAAACAACCAAGGAGTATATATCTGTATCACACTGTGCACTGTGAAAGGTTCTGGTATGTGTAACTTCCTTCTAACTCCCTCTCTTGCACAGGACGAGGTCGAACTGATGCCAATGCCCAGACCGGGGATAACTCCAGGAAACTTTACGCAGTAGTTTGTCTTTAAAGTAAGTGTTAGTTACACACAGCTGAAAATTAGAGCAGAATTCAAGCAGGCGTTTCCCGTTTTCTTTTACTCTGCCCATCACCTAGACATTCTGACCAGGCGGTATTATCCTGGCCGACACGAGTGTTAAAGTCTTCTAGAATATATAACCGGTCTCGAGGCGGCACACCGTATACAGTGGTACAAAGCTTGTCATATAACCCGTCTTTGAAATCTGCTGATGATTTGAGTGTAGGAGTGTAGGCGGATATTAGGCTCACAAATCCACATTCCGTGTTAAGGCGCAAGACTATTATACGCTCCGTCATGCCTCGAGGTATTTCTATGGCATATAACAAAGTGTTGTGAACAGCAAAGCCTACGCCGTAGCTCTCGGTGTTCATCTAAGCCTTTACCTATCCAAAAGAAGGTATAGCTATATATATCGCTCTCGCAATATATATAGCTATATATATCGCTCTCGCAATATGTATAGCTATAGTAAGAAGAAACTAATAGAGTTTACTACAAACTTGGTAATCTCTACGTCAGCTTCCTTGACGAACGCCCTCTGCCGCCGTCGAACCTCGATTCCAAGCCCGAGGAGGTCTCCAGGGATGACCCAGGCAGCGGAACAACGCAAGGGGTAGGCCAACCGTGCCCAAGCAAAGGGCCAATCGTCAGGGTCACTAGGGAAGAAGAGGAACTTCAAATGGAAAGTGACCCTGACGAGGAAGAGGCCCTAATGCTGAGCAGTGATGATGGCACTGCCAACTCCCCCAGCTCCTAATCTCGCCATCATCCAAACCAACCTCCAGCATAGCCAGACTGCAACGGCTAACCTACGCAGAACACTGGAGGTAAACACCAAGGCCGTGGCCATAATACAGGAGCCGTGGATTAGGAAAGGCAGGATTTGCGGCCTCAGCAACTTCGGAGGTAAACTACACCTAGACACCACTATCGACAACCCGCGTACTTGTATTATTACACCTAAATACGCGAACACTACCCTAATTACCGAGTTCTGTTCCAGAGACTTAACTACCGTCAGGCTCAATGAACCTTCCCCAGGCTTGCACAGCGTGGTGATGGCGTCTGCCTACTTGCCGGGCGACGTAGACATCCCCACCCCTGAACTCACTGCGCTTGTGGATTTCTGTGAGCGACAGGGAATGGAACTGATAGTCGCGGCCGACACCAACGCGCATCATGCCCTATGGGGTAGCAAAACCAACAACCAACGCGTTTCTTTCTTACTTTCAACCAAACTAAATGTTATCAACAAGGGCTCAGAACCAACATTTGTCACATCGAGAGCCCAAACAATAATTGATCTAACTCTAGCCACTGAGTACGCGTCATCATACATCTCGGACTGGCACGTCTCAGAGGAGTCATCGTGCTCGGACCATCGCTGGATTAAATTCCATCTTAAGATGTCACTCACACCACCTAAACCCCGACGAAATCCCCGCAAAATGGACCTCCTGCAGTATAAGCGGATGACAGCAGAGCTGCTAACAAACTCAGCTGCGCCAAATGCTCATGAGACCACAGTGGAGATCGATAACCATGTAAAAAACCTCACTAACTCATTGATCACCTGCTTTGAACAGACATGTCCACTTTCGTCACCCAGAACCACACCAGGGGGTGAGCACCAATGGTGGACACCAGAACTGCAGAGATTGCGGCAAAAGGTAAGAAAGTTGTTCAATAAAGCGATGAACTCAAGACTAGACCAGCACTGGGAGGCTTACAGGCAGGCCCGACACAAATACAAGAAGTGGATCAGAATCAGGAAAACTGATTGCTGGCGAAGCTTCTGCACTAACATAGACACCAACAACCATGCTAACAGAGTTAAAAATATCCTGTGCTCTGAGCGGAAGCCAGACCTTGGCTTCCTAAAAAAACCTGATGGTACCTTCACCAAAACAGATTCGGAGACTTCGGAACTGTTAATGACAACTCACTTCCCGGGGTGTCGCATACTAAATGAGAACGACATTTGGGAGGAAGGTGAGGTATATCTACCAGATGAGTCAGATTGGACCACCGCTCACAGAATCGTGAATCACGAAAAGCTAAAGTGGGCTATCAACAGCTTCCTTCCATTCAAAGCTGCAGGACTGGATGGTATTTTCCCAGGTCTGCTAAAATGGTGTGACGCTGCACTGATGGATCATCTACGGTCCATCTACAGAAGCTGCGTAGCACACCGCTACGTACCTACAAATTGGAGAGAAGTCAAAGTAGTATTCCTTCCCAAACCCGGCAAAGGAGACTACACACAACCTAAATCATTTAGACCTATCAGCCTCACATCCTTCATGCTAAAGGTTCTAGAGAGGCTAATAGATAGAGAAATCAGGAGCACGGCGCTAAACAAGCAACCCCTGAACCCACACCAACATGCTTATTCGATGGGTAAATCGACAGAATCCGCTCTGCATCGTGTAGTCTCATACATACAGGGCAACCTCAAATATAAAAAATCAGCTCTAGGAACCTTCATCGATATCGAAGGCGCCTTCGATAAAACAAACTTCAACAGCATAAGCCAGGCTCTGTCTAGACACGGAGTCGACTCCACCATTACAGGGTGGATCGATAGTATGCTTAGAGGCAGAGCTATACAATTCACTGTTAACAACACAACAAGAGGAATAGTAGTGCCCACAAGGCGGAGTTCTTTCACCACTCCTCTGGAACATCGTGGTAGATGAGCTGATTACTCAACTCAACGACCGCAAGTTCCTCACAGTGGGCTATGCAGACGACCTGACCATTCTTATTAGTGGCCCATTTGAAAGCACAATCTGCGACCAAATGAGGTCTGCTTTAAAGGTCGTCGAAAAGTGGTGCGTAAAACACAATCTATCAGTGAACCCAACAAAAACGGAGTTGATAATGTTCACAAACAAACGTAGTTTAGGTGACCTAAGGCTGCCAAAACTATTCGGCACTAGTCTGGTTCTTACCACAGAAGTCAAGTATCTAGGAGTCATACTTGACAGCAAACTCCTATGGAATAGACACCTAGACGCAAAACTTAATAAAGCCTGCATTATCTTTTACCAATGCAAGCGGCTCCTCGGCAAAACCTGGGGTCTTTCACCGAAAATCACTTTATGGCTTTATAAAGCGGTAATAAGGCCGATAATCACGTACGGTGCTATTGCTTGGTGGCAGAGAACTGAGCTTAGCACGGTTAGAAACAAGTTGCAGCAATTCCAGAGACTCGTTTGTACGGCCGTCACTGGATGCATGCGAACAACCCCTACTGCCGCCCTTGAGGTGGCTCTCGATCTAGCACCACTAGACCTGTACATACAACAGGAGGCAGCTATGGCAACAATCAGACTAAAACACCTGAGTCTGTGGAATAACCAAGAGGGTCCACACTCCAATATCTGGAATCAACTAGTGGACTACCAACCTCTGATAGCTGCCCCATGTGACAGGATTCCAAAACAACACATCTTCGAAAGAAGGTACTGTATAGAACTACAGGAGAACGATAGTGATCATTCCGGCATAAATGAAGTCCGAATATACACGGACGGCTCCAAGATGGGGTCAGGTACTGGAGCCGGGGTGTACTCACTAGACCTAAACATAAAAATATCGCTGGCACTAGGCAAGCACAGTTCGATTTTTCAATGCGAATGTGTTGCGCTAACATACGCAGCCCTAGCGGCTATGTCTAGAGGCATCAAGCAATATAACATCCGCATACTGTCAGATAGTATGGCGGTGCTAAGGGCCCTAATGGGCAACACCATGAACTCCGGTCTCATCTACGAATGCCACCAGTCGCTAGAACGCTTGGCCTCGGCGAATGGGGTAACTCTTCAATGGATCAGGGGGCACAGAAACTCACTCGGTAACGATGCCGCCGACGAGCTAGCAAGGAAGGGATCTACAACACCAGTGGCAGGCCCTACCACACTACTGCCACTACCCTTCAACTTATATCGCTCCTGGGTAAGGCAAAGGACTCGAGAAGTACACAATAGCAGATGGATTGACACACCTGGCTGTAGGCAATCCAAACTGGTATTAACAGAAATATCACCACGTTTATCGCGCAGACTCATCAGTCTTCATAGAACGGACATCCGAATAGTGGTCGGAAGCACTACAGGCCATTTGGCTCTGAACCGACACCTATTCGTCATTAACGCGACCGATAGCCCCCAGTGCAGGGGTTGTCTGAGCGTGGAGGAAACGGCCGCCCACGTTATCCTGGAATGCGAGGGCGTGGCTGCACAACGGGCAGAAATCCTTGCAGGCGCGAGGACGCTCCTAGAAGCCTGTGAACGCCCCAGGAGGCTTCTGCGCTTCTGGAAGGAGCTAGGCTGGCTCAACTAGTCAGCCTCCTGGACGCATAATGGACCGAACATGAGTCTAAATGCGGAAACAGAGCCCTTTACCATTACCATTACCATTATTATCGCTCTCGCAATGAGCCCTCACCAGGTAGCCTTGTTTCTTGAAGTGTAGCAATCGATATTTTAAGACGTGTCAGTTCCTGATCAATAATAGCAGTCTTACGCAGGTCTTGGGCGTAACCTATAGTCCCTGAGTTGTCCGGGAGACCTGTCCTCATTGTACGGATATTCCGAGTTCCAAAGCGCATGGGTATGTTGGTCTTACATTCTTTTTTAGATTGCTGTTGGTACCTGTTTTTTTTTTTTTTTTTCCGTGCGGAAATCCCCTCGGATACCACCTTCTGGTGGCATGTCGGACTCGAACCGACTAAAACCGCACGCCATCTTGGGTACTAGATGCCGGGGAACCAGGTACACCCTAGAAAGGAAAACCCTGGAACCCCGACGTACCTCGGGCCACCTACGGTTTGTAGATGGCCCCCTCCTGTGTGGGAACCCCAATGTTCCCGTAACTCCCGTAACTTGGGGGATCCCAAGGGCGCGCACGCTCCGCAGCGTCCGCGCCGCCACCCAAGCCTGCTTCTGCTAGGGTGACAGATGGCCTCATCTGTCACCCCCAGGCCTGCGCTTATGGAGGACGGAGATCATTCTCCGATCTCCGGCGCCTGAGTCGCCTGTGGTACCTGGCCCGTTCCCGGGCCTGGCGGGCCGGAAGAGTTCTAAACCTCTCCCGATCCCGCTCCGCCGTCTCCTTGGCAAGCATAACTTGCTCGCAGAAAGAGACGGCGGAGTTCCACGCGTTCTCGCTCCGCAACATGGCCGCAATCATGTTGCCGAGCGAGAGAACCACCACCCCGATGGCCGCCACGAGATCACGCCTCGGCTCCTCCCACGCCGGACATTCTGCCAGCGTGTGGAGCGCCGTGTCCACGGTCTGGCCATCGCAATGATGGCACTCAGGCGTTGGCTCCTTGCGGATCAGACACAGGTGATCTCCGAAACATCCCTTTCCAGTGATCACCTGCGTCAGCCGGTATGAGAGGGTCCTAGGAGCCAATCCTCCATAACGGGTCTTAAAGCCGTAATAACGGCGTGCCCAAAACGTACGGTGTTGGTACCTGGGTGTAAATCAGTACAGCTCCTTTTTTAGGGTGAGACCCTTAGTTCCCAACACGCCAGATTAGTACCCTATTGACCGGGGGCTGCCCAGTTTGAAGCGGGCGGTAACTGATCACTGGGCCTTCGATGGACCCTCCCACTGTAGAGAGTGATCCCTGGCTCCCGAGCTTACGCCCATGCGCACGAGCTTATAACCGGTAACTGCCACTGACCGTGTTGTTTTCCACGCTGTGGAATGAGTGTCCTCTCCACGGACGCTGCATCGCCTGGGATGCAGTTTGATGGCGCAGGGCTGCCCAGAACCTACACCCCCTCTCGATTTCCCAGCTTGACTCGCAGGAATGGCATGCCAATACGTGCAAAGCCGCCAGGTACGCTGCAGATGAATGCCGTTTTTAGATTGCATTCTACTTACGCCTGACGGAGACACCGGTTCCGGGTTTAATTTCAGAGCTTCCTTCTCTTAGACGGGTTGCAGACCAGTTCTAACGACGCCCTTCCCACCGTAACGTTATAATATATATATATATATATATAACTTATAATATACGCCTTCATAGAAGTATAGTACCTTCTTGTATTACCCGCCATAAAATGATATCAAATCATACCGACCGCCGACTGGCTGCTGTTTTTTATTATTATCAATTTTATGTGTATACGTATATCAATTTTTTTTCTCCATGTCGAAACTTTCACTAACGGGACTAAATTGTAATACTGACTTAAACCACACCGTGTTCTATCGCAGAGTTTTATTGGTAGAGACTAACAACTACATACAAAGGCTCTTTGAGCCTTATACGTTTTATCTATCGATACCAATTAAAATGTGCAGATCGTTAAGTGGCTGTTAGGATTAAAGTCCGTGTTCTTAAAGAATTATCGCAACTTTTTCCTGATAAAACTCGCAACACATTTTTCCATATCAGCAAAATTGAATTTCTTTTCAGCACACAAGACCCAAAAAAGGAAAACTTTATGGTATAGACGATTTAGTCCGCCCATTTGGCAAACATTGAGCTACAGTTAAAAAGAAAAATGATTTGTGTAACGTAGTAAAGGATGTTTTAGCCGGTACTAAACTTTGCCACTTTCATTGTATAGGAGCTCGGAAACCGGCCAAACATTTATGTACACATATTTACGACTGAATTATGTAAACGCATATTTTTATATTACATTTTATTGTATAATTATTGGTAGTATTTTTTTTTATTAATATAATTTCAACAAGTACCTCTTACCTACAGAAGGTACATTCGATGAAGGTGGAGGAATGGCGCATATTACGAGAGCCCTATATCCAACAGTAGACAGCAGTAGGCCACTTGATTGCTTTATTGATTGATTTATTTTAGAAAGACTAACAGTTAATATAACATTAATAATAAATCGATCTACGCGAATCCCAGATGCAGAAAGCCACGTGCCTTCACTGTTGGATCTTCTGCTGACCTCACATCCTGACGGCTACAAAGTATCCGTTGAGACCCCTCTTGGCTCTTCGGACCATTGCCTGATTAGGAGTATGGTGCCACTCGTTCACTCGCTGCGGTCGCGAGTTGGCACTATAGGTCAGCAGACTGGGATGGAATGAGAAAATTCTTTGCATCCTACCCATGGAGGCAGGTTTGCTTCTCGCCGGATGATCCCAATGTCGTTGCTGACTCTGTCGCGGATGTTGTGCTTCAGGGTATGGAACTTTTCATTCCATTCTCCCTGATTCCCACAGGTGGCAAGTCCCAGCCTTGGTTTTTTTTTTTTTTTTTTTTTTTTTTTTTTTTTTTTTTTTTTTTTCGTGTGGAAACCCCCTCGGGCCGTCATTCCACCCGGGTTTTCGGTGGAACGGTGTGTCGGAATCGAACCGACTAAAACCACACGGTGTGCCTTACTGCGCTTAAAATAGGAGGAATCCGGGAACAGCTTTATTAAGACATCCGGACCCCTCCTAGCGCCTGCCCGCACTATGCGGGCACCACCTGCGGGTAACCTATCAATAAGGCGGCGTCCAGACACACGCGGACGTCACCCCCTCGCGGCTAGCTATATGGCGGATGGAGGGGAAAACCCGTCCCGACCACCCGCAGCCACACTCAGGGCGGCATGAGGCGCTGGTAAGCGCGTCTCCGCCGCCCGGTTCGCCGGCGGCGAATTGGGTCGAGTGGAGATTATCCTCCCGGGCCCGCTCCGCCGCCTCCTTCTGTGAGATGACCTCCTCACAGAAGGCTGCGACCGCGGTAAAATTCCTGTCACTGACGACCATGGAGCGTATAATGGCCGGCAGTGACAGATCCTCTCCAATGACTGCAGTGAGGGCCCGACGCTGCGTCGCCCAAGCGGGGCAATCCGCGAGCGTATGCTGGGCCGAGTCCTCACTACAGTCGCAGTGGTGACAGGCGGGACTCAATTCTCTCCTAGCGACCGAGTGCAGGTACTTTCCGAAGCAACCGTGCCCGGAAAGAACCTGCGTTAGTCGGAAAGAAAGGGTCCCGTGCTGCCGCCCTGCCCACTCGACGATGACCGGCTGGAGCGCCTCCACGGTGGCTAAGCCAGCACGTGGAGCCTCCAGCCGGGACGACCAACGAGCCATAGTGACTCGGCGAGCGGCCTCACGCCACTCGCGTACCTCTTCGGGCGGGGGTCGATTGCCACTACCCGCCCGGAAATCAGTCGTCCGCCGATATACTTCGGCGAGCACTTCCGCCTCCAAGTCCCACGGGGGAGTTCCGGCCAACGCGCACGCCGCCTCCGTCGACACGGTGCGGTAACCGCGTATAGCTCTAACCGCCATGACCCTCTGAGGGCGCCAGAGGCGTGCCCTATTCTGGGCGGTCAGAGCTTCCGCCCACACCGGTGCACCGTATAGTGCCATTGACCGGACAACCCCCGTGTACAGCCGTCTTGTTGCGACGCTGGGTCCACCCAAGTTGGGCAAAAGTCGCCCAAGGGCGGACGCAGCGGCGACCAGCTTTGGAGCAAGCTGCCGGAAGTGCTCGTCGAAGAGCCACCTCCCGTCAAGGATCAGGCCCAGATATTTAATATGGGCCCGAACCGGTACGAGGACCGAGTTGACCATGATGGCAGCGCCAGCGGGTGGACCACGACGGGGACCATGAAATAAAAGGGCCTCCGTCTTGTCCAGGGCCACCCGCAAGCCTAGCGCCTCGATGCGCTGGACCACCAGTGAGGCTCCCCTGGTGGCCAGGCGCGCCGCCTCCTGAAAGTTCGATCCCCGGGCTGTGACCAGAGTGTCATCGGCGTAACAGATTACGCCCAGCCCGGGGGGGAAGTCACCACGAAGAGCCCAGTCGTACCCCATGTTCCACAGGAGTGGTCCAAGGACAGACCCCTGCGGAACACCGCACGACATGGGCCGATGACATAGGATTCCATCTCGGTCCTCGTACATGACGGTACGCTCCTCTAAATAGTCTGCCACTAGTCGCATCAGGTACTGTGGCACTCCGTGATAGCGGAGAGCTTCCCTAATGCAACTGAATGGCAGACTATTGAATGCGTTGGCGATGTCCAACGACACCGCCAACAGTACGCCGCCACAGCTCACAGCCTCCTCGGTCACGGCTCTCAGACGCATTACAGCTCCGATCGTCGAACGACCTGCTCGGAAACCGAATTGGGCGTCCGACAAATCGGGGCCAACCTCATCCAGGTGCCGGACGATGCGGGCAGAGAGTACCCTCTCAAACAGTTTACCCGCCTCGTCCAGCAGCACAATGGGCCTGTAGGCCGCGACCGAGTCGGCCGGCCGTCCCGGCTTCCTTAAAAGCACCAGCTTCCCGCTTTTCCAGCAATCAGGGAAGCGCCCGGACACTAAGCTAGCGTCGAACACCTCCCTGAGGCGGTCTGCCATGTGATCAAGGGCCAGGGCCAACACTCGGGCAGGAATCCCGTCTGGCCCGGGGGCGGTGTTCTTGGAGCGGATCCGTAGAACAGCCGCCCCTATCTCCGCCTCCGTGATGGGTAGAGCATCCTCCACCCCGAACTCCCCGTTGTCTCCAGCCAAAGGGGTCATCGATGGGGGTGAGTGCTCCACTCGTCGCGGAAAAAGACCCTCAACCACTTCCTGCAGGAAGCTGGGCTGGAGAGTCTCCGTAAGGGGGGGGCCCAGCGCGCGGAGCTTTTGCTGCGCCGCACGATATGGGCGACCCCAGGGGTCACGATTGAGACCCTCCAGCATCTCCTTTCTTTTCTCTTCTTTGGCGCGGCAAATGGCCAGCTTTAGAGTTTTCCGGGCCTCTCGGTACTCCTCTTGCAGCTGGTCCTCTTCTCCTTCTTCGCGGTGACGCCGACGACTGCGGGTGTAGGATCTCCGGGCACGAATACAAGCCGCGCGGAGATCCGCCAACTCCTGGGACCACCAGTAGACCTCCTTCCTTGGAGGCCGACGACCTTGAACGCGGGGCATGGCCACATCGCAGATCTGCGTAATCGCATCACGAAAGCGGCCTGCCCCTATGTCTACCTCCCCGGTTGGAGGCTGCAGAGACAGCCAAGAGTGAATTATGGCTGCCTCCTCCAGTAGATCCCGGTCTAGCTTCGAAATAGACCACCGCGGAAAGCGGGAAGAACGCCGCGCCATGTGACCCCTTCTGGGGTCCTGGGTACGGGAGAGCTCAAATCGGATATAAAGGTGATCCGAGAGCGTCTCAACCTCTTCCAGGACACGCCAGTCCCTTACTCGTGCGGCAAGAGCAGGGGTAGCGAACGAAAGGTCCACTATCGACCCCCCCTGCTGTCGCACGCACGTGTTGGTGGTGCCTCTGTTTAGGAGACAGAGGCCCACCGATGTTGCCCACTCTTGTACAGCGTCGCCCCGTGCGTCCGTCCTGGGGGAACCCCACGCAACGGACTTAGCGTTGAAATCCCCCAGCACTAAAACGTGCCCAGACGCTAGTCGCCGTATCGAGGTCTCCAGGTTATTGAGAAAAACCTCGAAATCGCTCAGACTCCGGTTAGGGGAGAAGTAGATACCATATATGGTGATCCCCCCCCACTCAGCGGCAACATATCCAGTACCCTTGTCTCTTAGCGACAAGGGCGGGGAATGAGCCGCTGTGGAGCCGACGACTGCCACGGAGCCGTCCCGGTCACCCAGCCAGTTTGGACGGGGAGGAACGTAATAAGGCTCCGCAGCTACGGCGACACCAATCGACCACTCCGCCATGGTTTGCAGGAAGAGGTCCTGCGCACCGGCACAGTGGTTTAGGTTCGTCTGGACAAGGAGGCTGGAGACTTGGTCCATTATTGGATCGTCTCTACAGCCTCCTCCATGGGCGACGGCAACGAAGCACGATTAGCATCGGAGGCGGCCTTGGCCGATTGGCTAGCCACCGATGCTTGCGGAAAAGTGCGGGGAGGTTTGCATCCCCCCTGCCCCATCTGGTGATTGGCGGGCAGATTACCCGCCGCACATGCCGGACAGTGAGGGGCGGCGGAACATTCTGCCGCTCTGTGCCCCGGTTGACCGCAGCGGAAGCAGAGTCCGCTGCAGTCAAAACAACTTTCGCACTTGACGCGGGTGTGTCCCGACCCGAGGCATTTGAAACACCTCATCGGTCTCGCCGCCAGGATTGTGACTCTGGCATTCACGAAACCGATGAGGATCTTGCCGGCATCACCCAAAATTTTGGCTGATGAAACGGGACAACTGGCCCACACCGCGCCAAGACCACCCGGACCGGGGCGGATGGTACCGACTCTGATGATGTCCGCGTTGCACTCCGTCTTCTTTTGAATAGCAACACGAACATCCTCCACCGTCACAGAGTCGTCCAGGCCTGAAATGCGCAGCTCAGCGCACTTGGTAGGCCTAACGACTTTGACACCATCCGACGCTGCAAAAACTCCCCGCAGCTTCTCCGCAACGACGTCCGCCGTCTTTGCCCCTTCAGCACCTGGAAACTCCAAAACTCGAGCCCCCGTCTGGGCAAGGCGCAGCCTCACACCTGAGGCCCCGAATTCGCCACCGAGGCTATCCCGGACCTTCTTAAAAACCGCCGCGTAGGATAGCCCAGTGGTCGCCGCCTCCGGCAACACGGTGACAACCACAGCCGCCGTTTTGGGCGCCTGCAATTTCCTTGCCTTCTTTGTGGCAGTGACTGCCACCGACGTATTCTGAGGCGCAGAGGCTGCACTTTTGGTGGCCTTCTTGTAACTCTTTCGGGACCTCTTCTTCTTACCCCCCTCAACTTTCTGCCATCCATCACTGGAGGGGGAAGACGTTGAGGGAACAGGGACAGACTTAGCATCAGTGGTAGCGCTAGGGACGCTTTTACCTCGTCCTGGACACCTTTGTGTCTGGCTGCCTGGTCCAGGTCTAGGAGAGGTGAGCGGAGGGAACTCTGACCTTGACCCCGTACCAGTCCTAGCCGCGTTTCGAGTCCTCGGTGCGGTGGCAGGCGCTGACGCAGACGCAGCTGCCGCGTAGGAAGTTGCGACGCTGCCACCTGAGAGCGGGAGCGGCTTCGGAGCCGATGTGGCCTTGGGTTTTCCCGCTGCAAGCGGTGGCCGAATAATTGGAGCTGGAGGCAGTCTTGCCTCTAGCCCCGCGAGGCGTCCGTCCATCATCCTCCACACTGCTTCAATGATTTTACGCAGGTGGGAATCCGGCACTTCAGACACCTCGGAGGGCGCTGGAGTGGAGGTTGGTTGCTGCGAAACCTGGCTCCGACGCCCACAGCTATCTGACTGAGCCCGAAATTGGGCAAACTGTGCACTCAGTTCGGCCACCTGTTCCGTGAGACGGTCATTTGCCGCCTGGAGACGCGCCACATCCCCAATGAGTGTTTCGACGACCACCGAGACGGCGGAGGAAGAGTCCTTCAGGGCTTTTACAAAGGTGCCCTTTAGTTTGGTGGACTTGGTGGCCACCTTGTTTATAATAGCCACTGCCGCCGTCGCCGTTTCCTTCAAAGCCACGGGTGTTAGAGGGACGGTACCTATTTCTACCGGTGGACGGATTTTAAGTAGGAGATCGGCGATCTCCTCCTCGGCGACGATTTCTCCTTCTGCACGTACTCGCGCGTACTCACCCGCCCTGGAGAAGGCAGAACTTGCCAAAGACGGTATAGGGGTACGCGACCTCGACCTTCCTCTTTTGCTGCTAGCCACTTTGGGAGGAAGCATTTCTGTGGATGTTTCAGGTTCCTCGTCCATCGAGCGACCACGCTTCCTGGTCTCGATATCGCGAGGCTCAAGCATCATCTCCGAGTCGGCATTCGAGCGTAGTCTTTCCAACCTGCGACTGCTCCCAGAAGCCAGAGTTACTTCTGGGAGCTCCACTGACATAGGCATCTCCAATAAGACTTCTTCGTCGTTTGACGAGGTGTCGTCCGCTTTCTTCTTCCTTATATTTTCCCTCTTCTTCACATTCTCCTTCTTTTTTTCTTCAGTTGGTTTTTTGTTTTGGTTGTTTATTGTTTCCATAATAAGACCCACGAGAGGGGGAGAACTATAGGTCGACCCGGGCAGAGATCCCCCATTACCCGGGTAAGCGTAAATTTATACCCAACCGAGGGGTCCGCAGTTACCCCGGCTGGGAGTGCGCTTGCGACTGAACCACCCATCAGCCATGCATCCCATGGTCACGCACCAGAACACAGGATTCGGGGTAATTTTTTATAGAGGTTTTCTACCTCGCAGTCCAGGCGGCTAAGCCAAGACCCCCGCCCCCGATCAAAGCCACGAGACTCCTTTCGGGATTACGATATGCCGACGGTGGCATCGAGATAAAATCACCAGATGCCTGCTCGGTGGCAGTGTGAGTGCACGCCGAGCCCGTACTCGTTCCTCCGCTGTGGACAGCGGAGCAACTCTGAGTGACCCTTGGAAGGGTCCCACAGGGTATCCTGTTTCGTCTGGAGTCTCCCCCTGGGCCAATCCAGCATGAGTAGCTCTACCGGCACAGCCCCAGGGATCATTGACCCGCGCAAGCCCCCCCACGACGACAACGTAAGGATACAGTTGGGGGGGCAGCCTTGGTTTGGTCGAACCTGCAAAGCGGCGTCCCGCCGAAAGCAGGAATGTTACCAATCATGGGCTAACGCAGCGACAGCACGGGATGTAAAGACCAGCACATTAAAGCAGCAATTTAACTTTGCCTCCTGGTCCCTCTAAAGAGTAATTGCTGGGGCGAAGTCGGCTCATATCGGCAGAATTGGCGAGAGACTAGTGAGTCTCCCCTCCGGAACTCGTGCATTCTGGTCTCTTGCCAAAGCTGTCCAGGGGAACTTTTGTAAGCCATCCCTTCCACCTCTGCGCATAGGAGATAATTCGTTGGCCCACGACGCTAAAGAAAAAGCCGATCTTCTGGGCAAACTCTTTGCGTCCAACTCGACCCTGGACGACGGGGGAAACGCACCGCCGACCAAACCGCAGTGCGAGACCCGCATGCCGGAAGTCCGGTTTACACAAAGGGCAGTGCGTAAAGCGCTTCTTTCCCTCGACGTTCATAAGTCGAGTGGGCCCGATAGAATCTCTCCTATCGTGCTGAAGACGTGTGCTCCAGAGTTAGCACCGGTTTTAACGCGCCTTTATCCGCTTTCCTACTCTCTTGGCGTAGTCCCAAACTCATTGAAGACAGCTATAGTGCACCCAATCCCTAAAAAAGGAGATCGCTCGGATCCGTCCAACTACAGCCCCATAGCCATCACCTCCTTGTTCTCCAAGATAATGGAATCCATTGTTAACTGCCAGCTCCTCCGGTACTTAGAAGACCACCAGCTCCTCAATGATCGACAATACGGCTTCCGTCAGGGTCGTTCAGCTGGTGATCTTCTCGTATACTTGACTCACCGGTGGGCACAGGCGATCGAGACCAAGGGGGAAGCGTTGGCCGTTAGTTTGGACGTGGCGAAGGCCTTCGATCGGGTTTGGCACAAAGCGCTCCTTGCGAAGCTTCCTTCCTATGGGCTTCCCGAGAAACTGTGCAATTGGCTCACCAGTTTTCTTACAGACAGAAGCATCAAGGTCGTTGTTGACGGTGCATGATCCGACTACAAGTCTGTTAATTCTGGTGTCCCACAAGGCTGTGTGCTATCACCCACGCTGTTTCTTCTGCATATCAACGACATGCTGCAGATTAGCGGCATCCATTGCTATGCAGACGATAGCACGAGTGATGCCCTTTACACCGACCGCGCTAACATTTCGCGGGTAAACGTCATCGAAAGCCGATCCAAACTTGTGTCTGAAATCGAAACTTCTTTATCAAAAGTTTCAGATTGGGGTCGACTTAACCTAGTCCAATTTAACCCCACGAAGACACAGGTTTGCGCGTTCACCGCTAAAAAGATGCCATTGCCATTCACCTCAATTTGAGAGCACTTCCCTAACTGCATCAGCCAGTATCGGAATCCTTGGCGTCGATATATCAAGTGAAGTCCAGTTTCGCGGTCACTTAGAGAGTAAGGCCATATTAGCCTCGAAGAAGCTTGGTGTGCTAAACAGATCGAGACAGTATTTTACTCCGGCCCACCGCCTGCAACTTTATAAGGCGCAGGTTCGGCCGCACATGGAATACTGTTCTCATCTCTATGCAGGTGCACCCCAGTACCAACTTCTGCCTCTTGACCGCATTCAACGGAGAGCGACTCGCATCATCGACTGCCAAGATATTTCTGATCGACTTGACACCTTGGCGTTGCGTAGAGATGTAGCTTCACTCTGCATCCTCTATCGCTTGTATCATGGGGAGTGTTCAGAGGAATTGTTCGGACTTATACCGGCTGCTGGTTTCCGCCATAGTCCTACGCGACAAAATATCCATCCCCATCACCTGGACGATTGGCACTCCACCACTGTGCGCTTCTCCAGAAGCTTTTTGCCTCGCACAACCAGCTTATGGAACAAATTGTCGCCTGCCGTATTTCCGAACCGATACGACCTTCAAACCTTCAAGAAGAGAGCGTACCTCTACCTAAAAGGCCGGCAACGCACTTGTGACTCTTGAGTTGCGGGTGTCCATGGGCGACGGTAGTCACTTACCATCAGGTAATCCGTCTGCACGTTTGCCCCCTATCGCTTAAAAAAAATTATATATATACATATATCGAATATTCACAAAAGTGCAGTCAGTCAGTCAAGTGCACAAGATCTCGAATATTTTTTTAATAAAATGTATTGTAACTATTTCTAACTAGCATTTATTTGATTAAAAAATTTTAGTTTATTGAAAGGGAAAGAGGGGATGGTAAGGGAAGGAAAAAGATATTGCTTATACGTTGGATTGAGGTGTATAAGCAATAGCTCAAACAACTTAGGCTCCACACTTTGGTGGAGTGCTCTGCGTGGGCGCAGCATCGTGGGGACCTCGTGGCGGCTATCAGATGGGGTGGGCTCTCAATGGAGACCATGTTTATGTGTATGGTGACACTGTGAGGCTCTTATAGTTGCCAAAGAAGCGGTGAAAGGAGAGAACTAGTTGCTGAAGAAGGCAAAACGATTTCCGGCCGCCATGAGCGCTTGCCTGATCTGTCCTGGCTATCTCTCGCCCTAGCAGAAGCAGGCTTGAGACGATGGCGCGAAGTGCTGCACTTGCGCCACTCTACGTATGGGTTATACTATGGTGTGGTCGCTTTGCAAAACAAGCGACCAAGTCTGCCGGGGTCACAGGGTTGTCCTTTCTAGGGTGCACCTGAGACCTCATCCACAGGACACAATAACGGAACACTGTGTGGTTTTAGTCGGTTTGAGGCCGACATACCACCTTACCGGCCCTGGTAAGGTGACGATCTGTGAGGGTTTCCACCCGAAAAGGAAAGGCTCACATGCAAATAACTACCACTGGCTAGTGACGGGAAGTCCGAGCTTTCTAACGCAGTTTAGCCCTCTAAAGTAGCTGAGCCCTCTAAAAATATTCACACAAACGTACCTAATATCACGCTTCTTTCCCATTGGGGTAGGCAGATACCGCTGCCTTCCATTTGCTACGATTCTGACATATCTTTCTCGCTTCTTCAACTTTCATTCCGTTCCGCATACAGGCTCGTCGGTTAAAGGTACATTTGACCTTGCCTTTGCTTAGATTGTCTTAAACTTGATCCAAGAACATTCGCGAACTCCATTTAACTCTGCCATACCTTTTGTCAATCTTCTTTCATTCGTCCTTGCGATATGACCGAACCAGTACAGCATACTTTTTCCTATTTTAGTCACTACATCCTCTTTCACACCACACTGATCCCTTATCACATTATTCTCCAGTCACTTAATTTCACATCAGCTATACTCCGCAATTCTCTCATTTCTACCGCATTAATTCTACTTACGTGTTTCTTCTGCCATACCCAACTTTCGCTACCATACCTAAAGTGTTGGCACCAACACACTTCTGTGCACAGTCACGCGAGCTTTCATTGCGACTCCGCGGCTGGTCACAAAAGTCGCATTACCCGCACTCACTCTTCGTTCAGTATCACCATATATAAAAATATAAAGTGATTAAAATATGGCAATTTTCTAAATGTACCAAAACATTTATATTAGATAGGTTCATTAATAAAATAAATCGTAGTTCAGACAAAATTTTAATATTTGGGGTAATTAATTAAAAATTTGATTTGTGTTGATAAATGAACTGATGAAATTAAAAAAGTTTGGAACTCTCTTTCACAACAACAGTGTTCTAAATTTAGATAAATACTCGACGATAACTCTTATCATTCATCGCGATTAGTATATTTATATTAAAACGTTTTTTTCCTTGTTTAAAGTTAATTTATATAATCATCCATACAAAAATGTCTCTCTTATACCCCCGACGTGTCCAACCCTTATTTAGTATCACCTAGGGGACAAGTCGTTTAACGTCACCTGAGCACTGTATTAATAGTTCCTTTAGCTGCCTCTTTTAGGACACCCACAGGAAGACTTGCGGTGACCAAATTCTACTACACCAGAAACCACACGGCAAACATGTTCATTGAAAAGAAAAGGAAGCTCTTTATTCACTATAATTTACTATAGGTGAGATCTAAAAGTCTACTAAAGTAAAGTAAGGGTTTGGGTTAGTTTCATTTTATGGTGCTGTGATCGACAAAAATGTGTATTTGTTCTTGTTATATGTGAAACGATGAACTGATATACATATATACATAGACATGGTTTGTTTAAATGTAGAGTTCAAAAGATAACCGTGAAATAGAAATAACTTTTTTTATATATTCCTTTAAATGTTTTTTGTTTAAGTTTATTACATAATGGATTAGAAGGTGTATGTCGGAATTTTTATTTAATCTATGGCTCCGTAGGTCACTAACTTTTAGTATATTTCAAAAAGGCCTCCTCCCTATCTTTTGGACATCTGATAACAGATAGGGAGAAGAGAGACATCTGACAAAGTGATCCTGACAGAACTCAACCTTTGAACAACATCTCATTTAAGCTGCAATAGAAATCCTTATAGGTCTTTACCATTACAAAATTAACTTACAATATACAATGGTGCTGATTTTACAATCAAAGCGAAGGAGTACAAACAGTGTGCGTTATATACAATTGCAGTGTTTGGGTTTTTAATGAGAGTATTGTAGTAATAAAGAAAACGAAAATAGTTTTTTAAATAGAAATAAAACTTAGAAGGGAAACGTGACACCGTAAAGACAATAGCTGTTTATTAAACATAGCTTATGTCCAAATTACTTTTCAAGTGCTCACTTACAACTTTTACCTCAAGGATTCTCGGATTTTATGTTGGTTCAAATTTATTGCCCAACTATATCCCATTAAAACAATAAGGTTAGTTTTAAGCGCCTGGGGTTTTGTGCAAATAGGATTTTATAAAGCTGATTTATAGTGTTATAATAATGCGACGGCGTATTCGCGTAACAACGTAGACCCGCTACGAAGTTACGTACGCTTCGTGGGTACGTTGTCATTTTATAATATGGTATGTTAGCTGCTGGTTTTAGAAAATATAACCTTTAAAATGAATGAGGGTTATTAAAATATTTACTCATTTATGTTTAGAAGCATTCAATGCGCCTTTAAAACTAAAACGGTTTAAATTTGAATTTCAATTTATATTTTATTTATTCTATTTCTTTGTTCATTTAATATAAGTGAAATTTCGTGTGTTCAATATATTAAATGATTCTTAGGAGGTGTAACTGGTTTTTCTTAGCTATATAAAACAACCTACTTGATATAAATTGTTTACAATAAATAGGTTTTTACCAGCTTACTGAGACGGTACCGAGAAAACTATAAAAAAGACGAATTTTATTTCAAAAATTTTGTTGAACTATTAAAAACTTAGAGAAACAAACATACAACCCATAACTATGCTACCGTAATGTGAACCTTCTCTCTAACAAATAAGGACAACTACACGGACTTCTTTCCTACTTATAGTCTTCTATTATTGCTCTAACAAAATATAATACAAGCAGAATATGTATGTACTTCTCTTTTTAGCTACTAAAGAGCAGATGGGTCACCAGATGGTAGGCGACTACTACGGCCTTTGAGGGTGACCCCCAGATGGTAGGGTGCGGGTGTCACCTGTTAATCTCACACTACAGTGCTAGCACTTACTTTAAATCGGTTTTCTGTAAATCCCTGGCATTACTCCGACTGAACCAGCCCACACGTGCTTAAGCTTGACTCTCCTACTTGTTATCTTCTATATTATCAGAAATATTATAGTTATAATCTGGAGACTATTAACCCATAATATAATCATCGCCCTATTCTTACAAAAATCACATGTCCTAGCGATCAACCATCAACACTATAATAGGGCAACTTTATGTGCTAAGTAAAAAGACCCTGAAAAAATATGTATTAAAAATATTAACAAAGAGTTTTATTATCCAACCTTGGTGCTTCATTTTTACGATAGTATTCAAGTAAACTGTTTATAGGGGTATCAACGAGAGTCGAATGGAATTATATTAACCTTTTTTGTTGGAACCTCGTCTAAGTTTTAGAGTTCAAGCCTCATTGGTGGCAAAATGGAAATTCAGTAAATTGAGTTTAGAACTGTGAAGAAAGTTAATATTACTTGATATAGCGGTTTGTGTTTTAAGTTACACTTTTATTTTAATTATTGAAAAATAAATTGATATTCATATAGATAGTCTAAACCATTAACTTACTACTAACTTAACTACTAACTAAAAAAAATATTATATTATTTAAACACCTCATTAGTTAGTCTATTGACAGAAACTTGAATAATTATTGTATTGTGTTAACTCAAGCTTTCTCTAATGATACTAACATATTGTCACCTGCCGTATTTCCGGACCGATACCGTACTGTTACCTAAAAGGCCGCCAACGTACTTGTGACTCTTGAGTTGCGGGTGTCCACGGGCGGCGGTAGTCGCTTACCATCATGTGACCCGTCTGCTTGCTTTTCCCCTATAGCATAAAAAAAAAGAAGTCTGACCCATACAAGATAATTAGAAAATTATAACCTTCAAATTAACGAAATAAGTTAAATTAATTATATTATTTTTATTTATATCAAATTAGCTCAAAAAGAATGAAGGTTACAGCGGATATTCAAGTCCGCCGCAAGTCTTGGTCCGCCCCCTGGCGCCTCAATCATGTTTAACTCGGTCCTTGTACCGGTTCGGGCCCACATTAAATATCTGGGCCTGATCCTTGACGGGAGGTGGCTCTTCGACGAGCACTTTCGGTAGCTTGCTCCAAAGCTGGTCGGCGCTGCGTCCGCTCTTCGGCGCCTTTTACCCAACTTGGGTGGACCCAGCATCGCTACAAGACGGCTGTACACGGGGGTTGTCCGGTCAATGGCACTGTACGGTTCACTGGTGTGGGCGGAGGCTCTAACCGGTAAGGGTACGCCTTTGGGGCCCTCAGAGGGTTATGGCGGTTAGAGCCATACGTGGTTATAGCATCGTATCGACGGAGGCGGCGTGCGCGTTGGCCGGAACTCCCTCGTGGGATTTGGAGGCGGAAGTGCTCGCCAAGGTTTATCGGCGGACGACTGAGTTCCGGGCGGGTAGCGGCTGACGGCCCCCGCCCGAAGAGGTACGCGAGTGGCGTAAAGCCGCTCGTCGAGCCACGATAGCTCATTGGTCGTCCCGGCTGGATGCTCCACGTGCTGGCTTTGCCGCTGTGGAGGCGCTCCAGCCGGTCATCGTCGAATGGGCAGAGCGGCAGCACGGGACTCTTTCTTTCCACCTGACGCAGGTTCTTTCGGAGCATGGCTGCTTCGGAAAGTACTTGCACTCGGTCGCTAGGAGAGAATTGAGTCCCGCCTGCCACCACTGCGACTGCAGTGAGGACTCCGCTCAACATACGCTCGCAGACTGCCCCGCTTGGGCGGCGCAGCGTCGGGTCCTCACTGCAGTCATCGGAGAGGATCTCTCGCTAGCGGCCGTCATACGCTCCATGGCCGGTAGCGACAGGAATTTCACCGCGGTCGCAACCTTCTGTGAGGAGGTTATCTCACAGAAAGTTGCGACCGCGGTGAAATTCCTGTCGCTAGAAGAAGGAGGCGGCGGAGCGGGCCCGGGAGGACGATCTCCACTCGGACCCAACTCGCCGCCGGCGAACCGGGTGGCGTAGGCGCGCTTACCAGCGCCTCATGCCGCCCTGGCTGTGGCCGCGGGTGGTCGGGACGGGTTTTCCCCTCCATCCGCCCTATGGCCAGCCGCGACGAGGCGACGTCCTGGTGTGTCTGGACGTTGCCTAATTGAGAGTTACCCGAAGGTGGCGCTCGCGCTGTTGCGGGCAACAGGCGCTAGGAGGGGTCCGGATGTCTTACCAAAGCTGTTCCCGGATTCCTCCTATTTTAAGCGCAGGATGGCACACCGTGTGGTTTTAGTCAGTCCGATTCCGACACACCGTTCCACCGAAAACCCCGGTGGGATGACGGCCCGAGGGGGTTTCCACACGATAAAAAAAGAAAAGGGTGAGCAGTTGTTGATTAACCTTAATAAATAAAATGAAATAAAATAAAAAGAGAGTGCAACCTTCCAGGACCTATTAATCGAATGAAGAAATGCATCCTTAAGCCCCTTTTTTTCTGCATTATTCGCCTTTATATAGGTTTTATGTGGTGGCTAATACATACTATGTTGAACAATACACAATTACGTTAAACTACGATTTCGGAATAACATCATTTCAAAAAGCCTTTCATCAATTCAGTCGCAAACATTCACAAATTTACATACTTTGGAAAGATAATCAGAAGCTGTAAGCGAGGTGGTTCATTCCAGTTTTTTTATTGCATCAACAAAGCACTAAATTACACTACTATTTAGTAGGAAATGAATTGGCCAATCTGCATGCTACTGTTAGGAGCTCTACACATTTATTTAAACGGCAACGTGAGGTCACAGTGCGGTTGTATGCGGTCAGTAATTGCGTCATATGTATGAGGGCACTCGTTAGATGACTGGTCATTGGCAATATTCTTATTGTCATCGTAGTTTAGCGGTGGTAATTGTGATGAAATGTGAAAATTATACATTAGTATACAGATCAGGTTTACTAGGGAATAGCAGACGCCTTACACGAGAAACTTCATTAATTAACTTATTTTAAAGTACACCGGTTTTGCATGCAATCAAATCTGGTTCTTTTTTTAAACGTGATTTTGCCTTTGCACTTTTTTGATTTATAAAGGCAACCCATACTGGGAAATGACTGAAGTCTCTATATACATTGGCCCAATTAGTAGTATGCTGTGTGTAGGGATTTGAAACAGTGAACCTAAAATATACCACATATGTTCATATGTAAAACTTTAAAAATGTAAACACTGATAGTATTATCGACGTCTAATCTTTTTGCTGATGTTATCTCTGAAATGTTTAGACGACTACTATTAAGGCGATTCAAATGTCAACTAGGCTCTAGACCAAACATAACCCTCCTTCTTGTGCAATAGGATAATGTAGTAATGATCAATATTGGTCAAGTATAATAAAAAAATATCACAATGTTTGAAGATAGCAAATCTTCAAAAAAAAAAAATGAGGTGTTTGACGGTTTGTGTAAATACGACATTGTACTATAAAAAAAAATACTAGGATAATATATATACTTTAAACCAATTGAAACAATAAAAAATAACGCACCTAACTTGCTCGTTCTCTTTAAATAACACGAAGTGTACGCCAGCCTTAAGCTACACGTAAGCGCTGGAGGCATTGAAAAATGACAATCACCAACCAACAGCGCTTTAAAGCGATGAAAAAGCGCCACAAGATGCACTCCAAGGTCTGCGGCTGAACTGTTTACTGCCGTGCACTGTGCACACCAGCTTATATTACACTGGTGACACCACTCCCCATTTCCGTTCCATTTTCGCGATTTTAGCCAAACTACGTTCCGCGTTGCCAATATTGAAAAGCGTAGCAAATATTTGGCAAGGGAACGGCTTTGAACAGTGAACATTTTTAGTAAGTATTTGAGACAAGTGAGTGTTGCTCTTTGTTATTTAATTTTGGAAAACAGTACATTTTTACTTAATATTAGTAATACTAACTTAGCGGCACTTTACAGTAAAAATGTTCTGATAGATTTTAAAATTTTTACTCCACCGATAACCACATGGTTTCCTTACATTATTATCATTATTTCAGAAAAATTCTGAATAATTTAAAACGTCATGCCTGACGAAGGTAAATAGTTCAAGAAACTGGAAACTTTCAACATATTTCTAAGTCATAATTTTTATATTACTTATAATAATACATTTTATTGTCAGTACTTTTTTTACATCACATTTTATAATGGTGCGAAATAATTGTCAAGTTTGTTTTTATTTAAAATATAATAGCAATTAACTTTTCAACCGACTTCAAGAAAAGAGGAGGTTTATGTTTGTCACCTCAGAACTTTCGACTGGGATTTTAATGTTTTTTTTTTTACTTGAAAGCTGGTGCTTCCCACGTGATCCTATTTCAATTTGGTCCAGTTCTTAGAAATAGTATCTATAAGAAAACCAAATGGACGAATAACGCAATATCACGCCAACCGATTTCGATGATAATTTTTTTATTGGAAAGGATTCATTCTGACAATGGCATCCATGAGAAAACCTGCAATTTTATAATAGACGCGTTGAAGTCGGTTGTCTACTTTTTTAAAGTGAATTATTTATTCTATTCATTTATTAAGGCCTATTTGTAGATACTGTACATCAACCTTTTTGGTATGCGAGACAAGGCTGAAGTATTTGGATTACTAATAATGTATGGTAACATTTAAAATCTAGATAGAATAGAAAAATAAATAGGAGAGTCGACAGATGGCAGAGTGCGGAAGAAGTCTGGAAGATAAATATAAATATTACATATTATTATTGCATAAGTGTGGAAGTCTCAGTATAGATATATTTGATGAGAAGTTTTTTCATTTCATTTGAAGCCCCAAGTTCATACTAGTAGCGTCGAGTTGTTTGCATTTGTGGTACTACAATGCATACATATTATATCTATCCCTTTTTAAACACTTGCTACCGGTCTTTATTCAATCTTAAATAATAAGTAGCATGTTTATTACTTAACTTTTATTTTTATAAATTGGTACACCATCCTAACTCCCACCACTAAAACGTTTCAAATGACACTTCTCAATTCAAAATCCATAAAGCCGTGTAGACAGTGTTGTTGCATAATCTGTGGTTTAGGCTCTACGGCGTGACAAAGAAACATCATACAGACAATAAATAAGTATAATTCTATAAAAAAGACAAACTTTATTTATAAAGACGAGAGTTCACTGTTATTGACGATTTCTCGTCAATAACAGTGAACTCTTGATAATTATCAACAGCTTTCGCCAACAAAATCGATATAGCTTGTAAGTGAACGTTGTCTCAACTGTCCGCATAGCTGGAAACAGTTATAGTTAGTTGGAAGCATTGCATTTACTTATTAGTTCCGACAAGCGAAGTTTCCAGACGTAAGTCCGTGAACTCAGCACAGATTCTGTTCACTGCAATGTGCACTGAACTGGTTTTATTGGCTTTATAAAATAATCAAAACTGTGCACTAACTTAATTTGGTTTGTCAATAAAAAAAAAGTATTAGATGCCTAGAACATTGTATGTCAAGTAAATTATCTCACTTCAGAAATCGTTAGAGGCTAGCTTTGGTAGAGAGCTTGGACTTCCCGGCTGTAGTCACGTTGAGTTATAGGGACACAGATATTAGCGTGTGTATGTATTTAAACGATTTTAAAAACACTACTTCATAAATGTAAAAAAAATATGTAATTTAAAATAAGGTATTCTTTAGTTCCAACGTCACAAAGAAAGAGTTCAGTTATTGAGATAACTGAAGAAACTTCAAAAGAATTTCTAAGTAACTACTGAAAGCCGTCAGTCCACTACTGTTTAATTAAAAAGTTTTATGTTGTTAGAATAAAACGATTAAAACTAATAAACTTTTGTACTCAACTCAATATTGGGAGTATATTTAATATAACCGCTATAGTAGTTTTGTAAAATTGATAAAAAATTTTTTTTGTTTTTCTTTGGTTTTTTGATTTACTAAAATAACAAGAATCTCTCTTCTTATTACTCTTAGTATATTACAAAAAATTGTATGTATTATATTATAATGTATTAAAGGTTAGTAATGTTATGTAAATGCTGTGTATAAATCTTGATACAAATTTGAGATATAAAAATATATTATAAAAAACTTCAGCCAGTCTTTTAGATCAGCACAGGCACCAGTTTAGAAATGGCCAAGGAGTGGTTTATTTCAATGTCTCTTCTCTTAGAGTAGCGAAAATATTCCACTATGGAGCTAGAGTTTGTAATCATATTGCGTATAAGTTTTAATATATATTTGAAAATTGAAATAATGTTCTACTTTATTACTTACTCTCCTTACTTTATAAGGTGTTCCTTCACACATTCACCAAGTCCGAATCGGTAGAGGATCCTAGAGAAACATCTTCAACGATTTAGGTACTTCTTATAGTAACAAGTGTTCTCGGATAACACTATTTGTTGATTTGAAACTAAAGATAAAGGTAACAAAGGGTCACTGGCACAGTTAATGCTCGTCACAATACGAAGAGTATTTTATAACTATTACAGTTCTTTTATCGAGCAAAGAAATATTTTATAAAAACTGATTCGGTAACATAACTAGTAAGGCTATGAAACATAAAAGTTCATTCATCGTAGGGTTTATTTAACAGTTTAGTAGGCTTTAAAGCAGTTACCGTCTTAAGTCAGAACTATGTTTAAGCCTAAATTAAATTATAAAGAATACAGCTTATTTGAATTAACCGCTATTTAAAGAACATTTGAAAATGGTTTAAAATTTTATTTAGGCTAAAATCAGCCGAGTTTAATTGACACAAAAATACATCAGTCGGTCTAAAATTCAACGAGACCTTTCATGTCGTACTAATGTAGATCGAAAATATTACCCCGAATGTACGTTTTACGATAACGTTAGAGCAGTCAGTGTTACCGTAAACACTTTTGATGTCATAACTTCATGGAAATATCTTCAACTAAAATTTTCTTTGTCATTTTGCAGATGGAAATGATAAATAATTCATCATTCGAGCCTTACTTAGACTAAGTACACCATATTTCACATAGGCGGGCCCTTCTGTGCATGCGACATAAAATACAGCCGAGGTAATCCTATCCATTCATGATTTATATTGAAGAAGGGTCAATGTGGAAATTTAATAAATGATATATATCAACCGGTTCTTAGGCAGAACTATTAAAGTAATAAAATCACGCTATAAACACAGCGCGCGTGGCAGGGACGTCAATCAAATGCACGAGCTTCGATCTATATTGTATGAGTTAGCTTTATATTAAGGATCAAATGTGAAGAGAAATTATAACTTCACCATACGTGAGTTTTAGTAAAAAGCTAACTTAAAGGTAATATTTTAAAATGCTATTTGTATAACACTTAGAGGTAAAAACATGGTAAGATAAGAAGTGAGATCATGCCAGCTAGGTGTGACATTCAAAAACTCACTTTAGAAATCGCATCATACTAACTGTAGATTTCTTAAGGTATTACTCACCAGTATAATCAATTTAAAATATAAGTGTTATCTATACGGGTTTTCCAATTTTCAAAACCATCTTACTCCAAGACACGTAAAGACAAACAAAGCAATAGTTTATAAATGAGACCGTAATTACTCAAAGTAATTTATAAAGTGGAAATTAAGTAATAAACTTCCTTAAATCTAATTTTAACTTGTTCGAACAAGTTGTGTAATTAAAGTACAGACTACGGTAATTGGTCTGGGAATACATGGGCCCAAAGCACACACAAAAACGCACCGGAATCAACCATCCGTGCACCCGTGCGGGATTTACGGAATTGTTTTCGGTTTTGGAATTCTGTGAATAAAGTTACGAAGTTTGCCGAATGTTGTCGGAAAACGCCGATATTTTAGATTTATTTACATATACACACAGTAATTAACATTGAATGAAACTAAAGGTTATATATTAATTGCTGGTGTTTACTTTTGAATTCACTAGTTAGAAATAAAGATTGTTTGCATTTGAGCTTCTACTTTATGTTACCTGCTAACAGATAGTTAGGTATTTGATTTCTCTGACTGTTTATATTTAAATAACTAGCCATTCAAAGCGTAATATCGTGGCGTTTACCAGAGTGGTATTAATATGAGAAAAGGCTTCTGAAAACTGCCTTATCTATAGTAATAAAGTATCAACATTGAGTTGAACATGCTGATGATCAATTCTGTACTCCTTTGTATTTATAAAAAATGCATATATGAGCCAAGAATACACATATGCATGTGTATATATACCACATTATGTACAATGTATTACACATTTGCGTTCAATTAAAGTTGAGGATTTTCTATAGCCCCGTTAAATAAATCCACATGCCATATTGACATACATCCATTAATAAAATACGTCACAAATACTTTATTTTTTATAACACATGTAATGGAAATTACGAAGCAGGCTGCAGACACCCCGTCCTCTGACTTGCTGTGAATGCAAACATGATCTAAACACAAACCTCTACAGAGCGGTAAACTAACGTTGCGAAGCCAAAAATAAAAAAAATTAAAAGCTGAAAATAAAAGATAATTATGGAACAGGAAATAATTTTACTAGATTAATTCATTTATTTCAGAAATATAACATTATTAATCATTTGCACAGTAAGAGACGATAGCTCTCGAACTTCCATTAACAAAGACTTTCAAACGAGCACCGAAAGACCGATAAAACCAGGGCATAGGTAAACAAATTTTAGTAAAGAGAACGAGTTCTAAACCCATTTATGTATTTTGGAGCTTTTAACGAAAAAAGTTTCATAATATTTTCCGTTGTGAGTAAAAAAGTAAACAAACAAAGTAAAGAAGGCAATCAAAAGTTGAGTAAACAACTTTTCGACGCTTACGTGAAGAGGGTGGCGGCTTCTTCAAATATCTTATGATATTATGTTAAATCTTATAGGGGCTGGAGGTGAGCGAGGCAAATGGCGGGCCCTGGCGCTCGCGCGTCCCTAAATGTGTTACGACATTCGGAAGGATGTAATGTGAAGAGAAACGATATTTATTTTATTTAAGTACAATTCCTCAGTTAACGCTTTATTTTTCAAACAAACTTAAGTGATTTTCTGACTCAACATGAGCATTTAAGGGACGCGAATGTTTGTAAGAGACAAAACACGAAATTACTTTTCCTTGAATGTTTTCCTCTAATACTGACTCTATATAATGGAGTCACCACAAAAGAAACAAATTTTTTCTAAAAAAAAATAGAAGAAAAATCGGTTGACAATTGGCGGAGAAATCTTTGCACAAACATTAAAAAAAATACTTACAGTCGAATATAAAAACTAGAAGCCGGTTAAAAACAAAATTTATAAACGGTTTTCTGATAACTTAATGTTAATACATAAAAATTGACAAATTTTAATTTTATTGCTGTTAAGGATGCAATGTCAGATATCTGAATAATAAAAGTGCCTCTGCACCATTTAGTGCAATTTAATTTTTCTTCTGTTGGTGATTAAGTTCCACAAAGCCCCCAGGCTAGGGTTAGCAATGCACGAATGAGCTATTTATTGGCATTTTGGCACTCATTTGTAAATATTTATTTTTTAAAATAAAATATGAATTGAGCTGGCATGTGGATTTGTACGATAGAGCTAGTTAAATTAAAATACTTGAGGATCTCTTTGTCTACTTCGTTAGTTCATTGATAATGACAATATTTTCTTTTGATTTCCGACATTCCTAAATCAATCGAACGTAATGTGACTTAGAGGAATAATTCCTTTAACCGTTCAGTTTTGCTTGATTATGTTGTTCAGGTGATTCTGGGACCTTGAGCCATTTTTACTTTACTTAAGTAGTTAATAAACTCTGATTAGTTTATATAAAAACTCTTACAGTTAAAGTTTACTATTAGAATCTAGTAAAATAAAAACAAGTAAAATTTCATTGTCTTCGAAAACTTAATAAGGGTATGAGTACCAAAAACTACTACTACTACTATATTATGAAGTAAGGTTTTCCTAACTTCGTTTTATTTTGAGAGGACAATAAAAAAGTTCTAATTTAAAATAATAAAAATCTGAGTGCCGAATAAAATTAATGTTGTCCTGTTCATTAAAAATATAGGTGTGTCTTCTGCACACAACCTTTAAATTAAATAATAAAATTGCCTTTTTGCTTAACTACGCAGCGTTTAAGGACTGGTAGTAGTAGAAAAGACTTGTTAAAATTATAAGTTTATTATTTATTCACTACTTGCGATAAGGAGCCCACTGTGCATTTAGTACATAATACTTATAATATGTTGGTTTCTGTATACCTATGGTCACTGAAGTGGCGAGTCTAATAGCCGGAATTCCGCCATGGAACCTGGAATCGAAATCCCTCAACTACACCATACCGGAGGGAGTCGCAGGAACTGGACCTCTGACCTAGCCCTCGTGAAATCGAGGCGTGATGGTCCCAGCTCCGGCAGATGCTCATAACTCAGAAGAAATAACGACTAGAGCGACTGAGCGGGGGGCATCATGAAGGATTGACAGGAGAGGCGTCATGGTATTTCTCTTACTCGGTTTCACATAGGCCGGAGCCTACGCTTCTCTGCCACCACTGCGGTGGCTGTGATGGCGGCGCGGCGTATTCTCTAAATATGAATTGACGGTTGGGACCTTCCACACACCATATTGGGGTCGCGTTATTCAATAGGCGGCCAGATCTCACAGGATCACAGGAGCACAGGAAGTCCCTTTCTAGGGTATACCGGAGGCTCCGTCCGTAAGACCCAGTGACCGAATACTGTTTGGTTTTAGTCGGTTCGAGACCGACATACCACAAAACAAAAAAACCTATTGTCGTCACATCAGGGGTAGCATACTTGATAATCATTCATCATTCTTGCCGCACTGTAGCTGAATACAGTTTTGACTTGGTCGGTCTAAGGCATTGGTGACCTGCCACGCTCTTGTGCCTTCAGCTTTTTCCTGCCGTAGAAGTCGTTCCATAAATGCGTTTTCTCAACATGCCATTCGCCAAAAGAAAGCAAGAATTCGACATTGGACTATATAAGAAAGCCGTTATTCGATAACGAGTTTTGGATTGAGGATTGAGATTGAGACGTTATTTCGGAACTGTGTATAGGTTATGCCAAACATTCTCCAACAATACATTTTTCAAGCGTCTATCTTTAATTACTTGCTTTCCCTTAAAGTCCACGTCTTAGCACCTTAAAGAAATATGAGAAAAACTTATGCCCTGACAAGTCACATTTTAGTGGACTTTGTGATAACGCTGTTGCTCCACATTCCCGTCGATCTATAGCAGACCTGGTAATTATTTTACTTTCTACTAAAAATACGGCATAGATACAAGCACGTTTTACTGCGATCGCATAATTTTATAAATGTTTACAAACATAAACGGCTGCTTGTTATTTACACATATTTTCTCTCATGATTCCACCCCAGGCCAGAGGTAACAATCTGGCAAAATTCAGGATTCAATTTGCCCCTGATAGCTAATTTATTTTCCCTCCCGGCATCGAGCACACTCAACCACATTAAGTCTTAGCATTAGATAATAATTTAGATTTGCGTCAGTAAATATTTTTGTCATAAAATTTCATTTACGTACAGATTATATAATAGTTTTCCCTTATTCTGTCATACTTAATAAAATGTGAAGGTCCTTTTTAGTACTTTAATCTGTGCAGTAAGTTATTTCAATTATTTTTTACACGGTACTCTAAAGGCCGTTATAAGCTTTGACGTGTATATGTGTGTATTTGTGTGTCAGGCTTTATCATAGCGCCCACGGATAGACTGATATTTATTTTGTCTAAAAAGGACTATATTGAAACTGTCCTTGGTTATATATAAAAAAGTCTATTCCTTTCATCCAATGTATAGCCATTGGATCAAAGGAATAGACATTGACTATAGAGTCAATGTCTATTTATCATCATTTGAGGTTAAGTTTACTGAAATTTATTAGTTGTCATTCCTTTAAAATGTATGCTACGTGATGTAACTAGAACCTGTTTTATTTTTCTTACCAGAAATATTATGCCAATCAATTTCATCTTAATGTTATGTGTATACATATTTTATGTGTGTA
Source organism: Tyria jacobaeae (assembly GCA_947561695.1). Taxonomy (NCBI): domain Eukaryota; kingdom Metazoa; phylum Arthropoda; class Insecta; order Lepidoptera; family Erebidae; genus Tyria; species Tyria jacobaeae. The sequence continues at coordinate 9,940,039 of OX387221.1, forward strand.
AATAGTAGTATTCCTCGAGATTTGTGTACCACTTGCTATATTGCACTATCTTGTGTTATTACCAAAAAACACTTCGATTATAATTTAATGTACTTTGCGATAGTATGATACTACTATTTGCTTCTCTGCACGAGCTACAGCCGAACAGCCGCTGTTACTGAGGAAGCCTTACATCGAAGTAAACCAGATAATATATTAGTTTATCAGCTTTCGCGTTCAGCATGCGAGGCTTAATTTATCCGAGTTGCGTTCTCTGTCTTTGACAGAATTAAATTCATTTATTTTATTTGATCGCTGGAAATCATAATAATGTTCTAAGTTAAAACTAAGTTACATACAACGGTTGACCATTTTCTAAGGTACTCTATTAATAATACCAATATACTAAAATCAATATACCTAATATGAATTAAAGTAATAATGTACACTACTTTCTATTTCACACCAAATGTTTCTATAAAACTTCTTTCTAGCGACTGGCAGCAATATATTGACTATTAAAACAGTATATTTCAAAAAGTACCGTATAAAGAGCATGATATAAAAATGAAACAACTTTATTCGGCTGTATCTCAGTGCACATAAAGCTTGCAAATTGAGCCATTTCAACTTGAACATAAAACTAAAGGCCCCGACACACATAACTGGAAGTAACCAAGGACAATACTTTACCACTTACACACCAATAAAAACCCACATACAACATAATTGCGGTAATAACATTATGAACGTTAACTTTTCTGACAAAAATACTTCGTTTTGTTGGTTATTCTCTGAATGTTTTCTTTGTTGCGTTCTAAAACAAATATAAATTGAGTTTTGTAAGTGTTGATATTAATGTGATGTTATTTTGTTTTATTTTATTTACAAATCGCTTTGTTGAAATTAATCTGATTCGTAGATTTAGTGTTTAGGTATTATTACATCTTGTTATTACTGTATGTTATTTTCAGGATAGGTGAACAAAATTACTGACCAATTGAGAATAAGGATTTACTAAACTTTGGGATTTACTAACCCTACATTAACATTAGTCGTATATATTCAACCTTATGAGGAGAAGCCTTTTTTATATATATGAATACTTAAATATATCATATAAAAACATACATATATAAAGTATTACACTAATGTGATAAATTAGTCTTAACATTTTTTATTAAAATTGGTAATTGATTTTGCTCGCCTAATGTTGAGTGGCAAAGCATTCCACAAGTAAATGACAATGTAGTGGGTTAAGAGTTTACTCCTAAACCACTTACAGAGAACTGACGTGGTAGCTGCGGACGGCTTAATCTAATGTGAAGGCGTTATGAAGAAAAACGGAAGCGGAGCTTTTTAGAAATGTAATCATAACATCGGCATAGTCGAGAATCGGAAGAAGAATATTTACGTTCCGTGCCTAGACTGATACCGTCGTGCTGTAACCAGGACGGAAACCAGATTAGAAATTTAATATGTCCCATTCATACCACCAAAATAGTTTTGCATAATAATTCTCGACTTTGCCTTTGGTGGACATATGAAATAAGATTATAAAACTCAGTCATAGAACGAGAATTCTTTTTAACATTTATTTTAATAAATGTTAAACATGTGAAAACAATGGAATTCCATAAAATGTAGAGTTGGGATATATCAAATTATTATTATACGAAATTTAGATTGACCAACGATGTACTGTGTTCTTAACTCAATATTACAAACTGTGCATACTCTTGGTCTACTAACACTTTGTAATAATGCCAGACAACATTTAGAACTAGCCACACTATGACAAAGAGTTACGTAAAGAGTGGTGGTTGAAAACTTGTGAGGCGTTTTCAATTTAAGCAGAATCTGATTTTTCTTTCTTAAATACCCTCTTTATCTCTTTCTTCATAAATAGTTTTTCAATAAATTTTTAATTGTTCTTGATTACGGTATAAAAATCTACAGAGCAACTGTATTTAAATCTATTCATAAAGAAATAATTTAGACTCAAAAATGGCCGTTTTACAGAACCAACGGTAGAGATTAAATAATAATGAGTTGGAAGGCTTGAAGTGATGACATGAAACCCCGCGAGAAAATGGCTAAAGGCACTTGTCTTTACTTTAGAGTAAAGACGAGTCTTTGAGTCGCATAATGAAATACTCATGAAAATATACTATTACGTCAGTAGGATTCGAGTTAAACAGTTTACATTAGAGGGATTACATTGTTACGAAATGTGACGTCGATAAGAACTTTGGAAATAATGGGTAAAAATTTAATAATAAATTTCAGCTTCTTTCATATCATTGCCTTTTATTTGGTTTTTATATTGAAATTAGAGACTTAAAAAGACTTATTCTAATATAACAAAGCTGCAGAGATAGTTTATTTGTTTGTTTGTTTAAACGAACTACGAACCAGTTCTAAATCAAAATCATCAATATCTTTGAACTAGATACAGTATTTTCAAAGGAATAATATAGGCTATAAAAATCACGGTACGATCCTTAAGAACTGGGCAGTGAAGATAAGCGCAGGTGAAAGTGTGGAAAATGGCTACTCTCGTATAGGGTATAGAAAACCGTGGTTAGTCACCACTGCTTTTGGAATCTAAGGCCATCTGGGATGTCTAATAATAAGCCACCCGGTCGTGGTCAAAATTGGCATAGACGAAGACAAAATAGTGTAATACATTACATAAGCCTTTACGGAGCATGTTTACTGTAAAAAATCTGTTATTAAAATAAAAATAGTTTCTTAAGTTCAAATATTCTTAAGAAGCATTCTTTGTGATAGTGCATGAGTGAATGAATCACACTCTGACCAATACTCTTTTCATCAGTACTGGAGGAAATCTTCAGGAAAATAGAATGAGATAATTTCAGAACCAACATCAATGGAACAAATCTGAACCATCTGAGATTCACTGATGACATAATACTTATAACAGATAACTCAAACAAACTTACAAACTAGGACTAGACCCAAAAAGCTATAAAAGTAGAAGATGAGGAAGTTGAATATGTAAACTTTTATATTTAGTTGGGCCAACTAACCGCATTTAGTGACTAAATGGAACTAGAAATAGAGAGAAGGATTGCTAACTCATGGAAGAGATTTTGAACACTTAAAGAAGTCATGAAAAGCAAACAGTATAACATTAAATTAAAAAGAAAAGTATACAACACCTGCATATAACCCATACTACGGATGAGACTTGGGCAAACACACAAAAACTAGACCAAAAACTAATTACATGTCAAAAGGCCATGGAGAGAAGCATACTGATCTACACGAAAAGAGACAGAAAAAGAGCGATAGACATAAGAGTAAAACAAAAAATCTTGCCTGGCGGTGAGTAGGACATATGCTTTGTAAAAGTTAAAATAAATGGATAAAAGACATAACAGAATGGACCCCTAGATTCCAAAGAAAAAGAAAAAGAGGAAAACAGAGAAAACGAAGGTCTGATGAAATTAAGAAAATAGCATAGCATAGCAATCAGCGAACTGCAAGAGGGAGGAGTGGAGTAGGCTGGAAGAGGCCTATGTGTCGCAAAGACATGCCAATACTGCAAAACTGTTACTGTTGGCAGTAAAGGCTATAAGAAAGAAATAAAGAAAAATGAGTGAATGAATACATTAAAAGATAATACATTAATTAAACAATAATTGTACATTTTCGTAATTTTGAAAAGACACCTCGTTAAAGAAACATTGAATACAATATCTTTTGATTTGTTAACCTGACCGCTGAAGTGTGTCATATTAAAAACTCATACATAATTTATATTTGTCTGCAGTACTCGTTTCTTATACTAGTCAATTTTGTTCTTTTGAAGGCCCTAAAAATATTCAATATTTCATATTTTAAATCAAAATATATTTATTTTTAAATAATGATTCTTGAATAACAAAAAACTTTCGGAGCTACTCGTACATCATAGACAGGATGCAAATAAAATAGACAATTTTAACAGGTTTTCTATTCTCTACATACTCAAAGTTCAAGAATAATGCAATCCAAAAAGGTTTACAAACTATATGTGTTTTATAATTGATTTATTACTATAGTTTGACGGACGGGTTGTGGTCCGGCCAGCGTGCTGGATACTTCATGCAGTTAATGTTTACCTCTTGAAGGATTTTTTTTCCTTTACAATCCGACCAATATGAGGTTGGGCATTGTGATACATAAGGACAACACCCTCATCTAATTTGGCCATAAATGGATCGACATATTCGTTTAGAATTTCTTCCAGGTATCATTCGATATTTAAAGTTCTACTAGCTCTATGTGACTCTGTGACAAAATTCCTGCTTACACAAGTACAGACACAGATACACCTAGGACATATGTACATCGTACATTCGTGCATATATTCATCTGTTCGATATGTGATGAATCGTTTCCCTGGCCCTTCTTTCATATTCGTTCAAGCTCAGCTAGCATTATTCGTTCCCGACATTTTTTAAGTATCTATATGTTATCGGTTTATTAATTTAGTTTTATTACTTTCCAATGAATAACAATAAAAGATCTAAACCTTCTTATTGACAAATTGTCAGGTATCGCTGAGTTCTTCGCTGAGTTCTGTTAATAGACTGAATTAATCGAGAGTTTGGAGTCAAACTCTCTTAACCGTGTAAACCAATGGTTAAGTATTTATAAATGGCCAGAAGATAGTTCCAAATAAAAATAATCCCTTTTAATAAATGTTAAATAATAATCGCGAAATATGTATTTTTTACCAAATATGAGGAAAACTCAGTTAATTACATAATTCTATAATACAAAATGAAAAAGGATTAATTATTGAAAAATAAAACTATTTGATTTCACATTTTATCGTGAAACAAGGCTGGATTTTACGGTTCGCTCAGCATAGGCATGTAATCCTCAGCGTCTCGTTGTGGGCGTCAGCCACGTCACCCGGGCGATTAAATGGATTTATAATGTGGCTGTTTGTCCAAGAACAAAGAAGTTTAAATAATGACTTTAAAATTGATGTACTGAAGTAGTAGATGCACATTTGGGTACCTTGATTTAAATGTGCTAATAGCTGCTATGAATTTGTACTAACTATTTATTTATTTATTTTCTATGTGTGGGTCTATCTGTAGGTACGAATTTTAAAAGCATATATTATTCTTCATTTGATTATTATTTTATGTGATTGAGGAGCTTTTAAACCATAATCTCAAAATTTCACTTCTTGCGTGTATAGTGTGTGCGTATCAGACTATAATAAAGTTAATGTCGTTATCGCATAGAATTATATACTTAACTTTAAGATCAGGGTATAAGATTATTTCGACAAAGAGGCTGCGATATATTATAAGGAAAATCAAAAGAATTAAGCAAACAATGTTTCGGTACGAGCGATGACAAACATTCCCTAAGGGCCCTATCAGTTCAAACTTTGACAGGAAATCCCGTAGCATTCACTAACTTATTTCTATTCTCGGTTATGTTTTATTTGGAGAGTGATTAAAGAAAATGTCGTAATTCATTAACGCTGTAATGGTGCGTTAGTTATAACATTTCACGGTTTATATACGTATAAACATAAAAGTTAAGTTATGGATAAGATTGTTAATTATTTTCAAGCACAAATTGTAGTAGTTAGTACTGATTAATAACAAATGTTCATTAGAGGTTGCTCTATGATATTTTGATTTTTAATGACAAGCGTTTCCATGGAATTAAGTATTTGTTTTTAATATAAACGATGGTATCGTTTATTGAATTAGGGCTTTAGGAGAATATCCTCCCGTTAGTAATTGAAAAGGCAAAACCCACAACCAACTCTCTTTATGTAAAAGTTTTGTACTATAACTATGCTAAGTACCTATCGTTTGTCAATAGCTTTCTAATTTCTCTTTTTTTTTTAACATTTCATAAATTCATAGTCAGTTTTAGTAGACCTACGAAAGCAAACGTTACAAATATATAACAATTACAAACAAATAGTGGTTACTATTTGATGTGCCAGTTAGGCACGAATGCCGACAGTCTCAACAATAGACACCAGCAACTCGTGAGAGTCGTAAGTGAGAGAGAGTGATGAGGTGGGTTTAGGACAAAGGAAAGAGGAGAGTTTTGATGGGAGGATGGAAAAAAAAGACGGGGGATGAGTTGTTGTTCAGTACATTTTGCTCGTCAATTATTGTCTTCTTTTGTAAAATTCATTACGAATTAAGTATCTTCTTGTTTTCAATTTATTCAGATCACAAATGTGTCGATTTCCTAGTGTTATTAAAAGCCAGCCAGATATTTTTAAGTGTTCAATAAATGTCGAGACAAATTTAACTGTTTAGTAGGTACTATTTTCATCACTTTCATTCGGTACGCGCAACGAAAGAAAAAGATAAAAAGTTTTCATTCTTAACGCAAAAATCGATTTCCAAGTTAAACAGATCTTTGCAGGTTTTATGCTCATTGAATCGGAGAGATTTCATTCCATATTTTTTATAGATTATCTCTGAAGTTCATTTGGAACTTTACCTTAATTAGAGGCGTAAGTTATCCAAAGGGTAGGTGGAAATTAAAACCAGACGGTGGACGTAGAATTTCTGGGGAAACTTTTAATTACAATGAATGTCTTGAATTATTATTAAGTGGTTATTTAATTATGTATCTGGATATGTTTCAAACTGTAATAAGTCGTTAAGTTTTAATCGAATTAGTTATTAATTCTAAAAGCACAAAGGGCCCCAGGGCACCAGGAGTTTTTTTCATTAAAATATGAATGAAAAATCAGAAGGAACGCAAAAGTATCTAATGTACGATATCTATAAAGCGATACTTTCATAAAAATAAATAATAATAATATTGCACATCCCTATCTAGACAAACTTAGCAGAGATGCGGAGAATAATAAAATTTTCTATATGTTTCGTGCATCAACAACCAGGAGCTATTCGAATTTAAAACCGTTGGTCGATGATTACAGCAACTTATTACTAATTTATGTATTTATTATATTTTAAGTTAGTTAACACGTAACAAAAATCACTGGTCTTCCCAGTCCAAGACAGACATAGATGGCGGATCTACACACACGTAAAGACGTAAAAATAGAGGTCACGACCCAGCATTGAGTAATCAACATAAGGAGGTACAAAAATCAAATTTGATACACGAACCTGTAGATAAAAATATAATTAGTTAGGTGTATGTTTTTATATGTCACATACTTAAACGGTTCAACTTTTCCCTAAATTATATTCTAAATTAGCTAATAGTTATATGCTTTTAAGTCTTAAATACTCATCAATAAATTTTCTGTGTCTATATGTACTTACGTAAAAACTACTATATATATTATATATACATACGCACATACGCCTGTATCCTTTAGGGGTAGACAGAAGTCTATTAACACTCACATTTAACCAATTAGAAATTGGTACCGCTAACGTAATAGGGAGCAAGCCCATTGTACATACTGTCTGATAGATAAAAGTCCGATCCCTTAGTCGCCTTATACGACACCACCAGTCAAGTCAAATAAATAATAAAATTAGCATTGTATTAACATTAATGGCGATTGTAGTAAACAGGACGTTGTATTGCGGAAACGTGCTTCTAATGCTAATTGTAATTATTACAATTTATTGCTAAACTGAATCAACATATTATAACTTTATCATAGAATGATATAACGTTAAAATTTTACATCCATTATAAATTTATAACACACATTTACAAATTTAATCAATATCAAATTATTGAAATAAGGTTTACTTTAATTTATCGTTATTATATTTATTTAGAAAGTGAACATAAAACTTGTCAGTTAACTACGGTAATTTAATTATACATATTGTTTGGTCAAATGATATCTTCAATTAATTAAGCTACGATGAGGTGATGACCCGCAGAAGTTTACAAACAAAAAAGGAAACTTCTTTCATACTTACTTATTTTTTTTACTGGTAGGTCATAAGCGAATAGTATTTTTATAAACTGTAGTACTGTTTAAAAACTTACTATTCATTTATGAAAGCTTCAAACCTTTGCAAGTTTAAATGTTACTATTTTTTTCCGTATTGCTACTTGTTTTCCTTGATAGTTAACAAAGTTAGGAGGACTTCGACATCACCATCTTACATGGTGGACTACGGAGCGAGCGATTTCTTTATTTAGTGCCACCTTAAAAAAAACAATTGGTCTTCTGGTGGTTTTAAAGGGATATTGCCCAATAATAACTTTGTGTCTTGCAATGTACTGAATATAAAAATATAAACCATTTTGCAACGGAATTATTGCTATTACTCAGATTGGGTTGATTCATTCTGTTTTTTAAATATAAGTATATTAAATGTTCATATACAATAAGTATATTTAAATGTAACATATATAATAAGTATATTTAAATGTTCATATACATACCATATGTATATTTAAATGGTGAACATTTAAATATACATACCATAAGAACATCACAATTTTTAGGCACAATAAATTTTATTATTATCATTCTTTTTGTTAAATTTCAAATACATTGCAAATTACATTTTTTAATATATAAAAAAACAAAGAAACTATTTAAAAAAATATGAAAATAGTGTACTATACTCACACTATTTTTACTAAAAATACTCACTAAATCAGGCTGCTCCCATCTTCTATAAGCCCACCTCTCGTCTCTTTGAAAAGTACGATTCTCAATGTATTGGTCCCCTCTTTTTAGGGTTCCATACCCAAAGGGTAAAACGGGACCCTATTACTAAGGCTCCGCTGTCCGCCTGTCCGTCTATCTGTCTGTGCATTTCATGAACTGTGATAGTTAGATAGTTAAAATTTTCACAGATGATGTATTTCTAATGCCGCTATGACAACAAATACTAAAAAAATAGAATCAAAATATTTAGTTATATATTCACTTTAAAAATAAGTAATTAAAAAACATAAAAATATACTGATAAAAGGGCAAAAAAAAAAACATGTCTGGGAAGACATGATTTTGCCCTTTTATACTACTCTCACTTGGCCGGTGTTTTATATCTTCATATGCGGTTTGTCCATGCATAAACTTTTTGCTTCAGAAATTCAATACGCTCTGTGTCTCGTGCTGCATAATCATAAGAACTGACACCAGTTCCCAAATAAACCCGGTTTACAAAACGTTGTTATTATTATGATTATATTCATAAGTTATACTCTTTATTTAATTACTCTGACAGTGGTAGAGCCATGCTTAGGCACGAATAGGACGGCTCGACCGGTGCGATACCACGGCCTCACAGAAAACCGGTTGTGAAGTAACGCTTGCGTTGCATTTCTCTGAGATCTCCGGAGGCCCAACTCCCCCTATCCTCTTTACTCTCCCCTCATCCTCCCTTTCCCCTTTTACATAACAGAGATAACATCTTGGCAGGAGGGCTTTTTTATTCATATTTAATCATTTATAATTAAAATGAATCCGCGCTCGCGGAGATTATCTGCAGATAGTTAGCGCAGTTACGTTTTCTGCCATGTATTAATAGAATGAAGAGTCTCTTCAATAAATATAAATTCTGCAATCGAATCAACACTATTACTAAAGTTATCCAATTTGTTTGCTGAAGTTTCCTTGATGAATCATTTTACTACTAAGAGTCATTTCCTCTTTTCAACCTCTTGTGCCTTGGAGTTGACGCTAGTTCAGCAGATTGTCTCAAACTTAGACCAAATAACCTTAACGAGTTGGTAGTTTACTTCAGTATCGTCAAGATATTTCCTTATCACAATTTGCATTCAGGGTCATCCGAACTCTTATTGTCATTCTAATAGCAGTATAAAATATTGTCATTAATTCTTTATTCTCTACTATTCCTTTACTTGACTATAGTTCAAAGTCCAAGGATAGGGATTTAATTAATAATTCAATTTAATTTTTGGTTCAATGAAATTTGATACAAAATTAAATAAAAAAACATTAATAAATTTATTTTAAATCTTAATATACATTTTTAGAAATGACAAGATTTATTTTACCCAGCCCTATTAGAAACCGAATTAATACGAAAGCGGGGGAAATGGACAGCTGACGGGCGTGTAATGATGGTAATTGATAAGGACAGCATTGAAGATGGAAACGTAAGCCTATTTTAGGAAAACGTAAGTGGCTATTATTTTGTTACTAAAATTGGTCATTAGGATCAAAATGACAGATATAATGTATTTACAAATTAATGTTTCAATTTTTAAAATATCTTTTAAAGACTGGAATTTAAGAATTGTGTAATTCAGGCTTAAAATATTAAAATTTTCTAAAATTAATATTATTATTTTCTGTAAGATTAATGACTAGTAGATAGTAATTATGGTACTTATCATTTTATTACATAATAAATAACTGCACGCTTTTTCATAAGCGATATTATACGAGAAAAAACCCAATTACAATCACGCCGTCTTTACGGTGTCCATCTTGTATCTATGAACCACGAGATAAATAAAGACTGTAAAGGGTACAGCATTTTCTACCTAGTACTGAAAAATATACATTTATTTTGTTATGTTTGAAATTTTAATTATGAAAGCTGTCAAGACCACGCCCAGTGATTACGTAACAATTTTGTTGAAATAATCTTCATTGAAGAATGAGACAAAAAAGCTTCAAAGATTTAAGTCTAAAATTTCTTTTATTTTTTTTTTGTACTCCGTTATCCAATTACGCACAAGAAATTTTATTCTTTTAAAACTTGTCACCAACAGATATTTTAATAACTCGCTAACTTGGTGAATTAATGTTTATAAGTTCTCTATTTATTTATTTATTAACAATGTAAAAATCAACAAAGTTCATTCATTTTAATTAGTGTTACATAAAAACCACTTAAGAACACCCTATTCGAAAGGGAATCCATATTTTTTTATATCGGATTTGATTAATAATCCTAGAGAGAGGAGCAGACAACAATATTTTTTCCACCGTAAAGTTCCTATTCATTCGTATATATTAAAGAGGACATTCGTTTTAGTCTGTGTTTTAATATATAAATCTATTCGGATACATTTATTATTTTTCATTATAATCTGTAAAGAACCAACTTGATAAGTGAGGAGCTAATATGACATCGTGCTGACTGTTGTCACTTAAAGAGTACTGAGTCCCCAGATGAAACAATACTAGTGTAACTATCACATTGTGTTCTGGGAGTCTGGGAGTACTCTGTAATAATCAGTAGTATGTTTGCAAAAATAAAATTTAGAAGGGAGTAAAACTTTATGTAAGGTCTCTGCAAGATTTTTCTATGTCTGCGGAAATAACAATTCAGAATCTGAAATTTAAAATTAAGCTTCCAAAGCGCATTTGTTGAAATAATGTGTTTTTTACAATAATTGTTTATGTGCAGTATATTATAAACTCTCAAATAATTAAGTATATCTTTTCCATACACCCATAGGTATTAATTAGTAAGCAAGGTAACTTTACATAAATGGGTGCTCAAATATAGTCAAAACTATAACTCTGTCACAAAGAAACAAACTTATACTAGAATGCATATTTCACAAAGTGCTGAAAATAGTGATTTATTACCCTTTTTTTACCTTATTTTAAAATAATATATAGTAACAGCTTACTAACGTATTTTTGAATTTCATTTAACATACATATGTTAAGTAAAACCAAGGCTCTAATTATTATGCTATGACGTTTTAATAAGCATACATATGTTAGATATAAAGTCATGTATGAATTGGGTTAAGAAGTTAACTGAATTATTTTAAAATAAATGAATACAATCACATTTTTTGAAATATTGTAGATTAAAATTCGTAGGTGTACATCCAAATTTACACTTATATATAAACTACTAACCCGCCCGGCTTCGTACGGGTACGAGAGCTTATTATGACACTAGCTGTGACCCGCGGTTTCACCCGCGTAGTTCCTTGTAAGATCTTAATTGAAATTAACTGAATTGATGATTTCAAGGACAATTTTGTTCACAACGAAACACTCTTAATCAACAACACATTTATTTCGATAAAGATTTGATAGAACTCTTTGGCAAATAACTCATTAGTAGGTACCAATTCTTTGCATTTTTATACTCGTGATAATTTCGCAACGAAATGTTCGATTGGAGTAAAACAAAAAATATTTTACTTCTACATAAATACCCTTGATAACATAATGCTTAACTTGGATAAGGATTAATATTACGATACACATTTAACGTAGTTTCTTTCTTCAGACGATTTAATAATTTTTATGAACATAAAAGCGGTTATTGTGACTAAACTATGATTAGGTGCACTGTTAGATATGTGCTCTCTTGGACTTTTTTGTAGGTCTTGATAAGACCTACAAACCCGTAGTACATCATTTTGTTCTATTGTACATAGTTTTTGCAGCGCACAAATAGGTTTTCGATTTTACACCTTGGGTTACAAAATTGCTATTTTCTTACGGATCCCTAATTTTTTCAAAATAAAGTATAGCCTGTAACCTTCCAGGATAAATGGACTATCCAACGCTGAAAGATTTTTGAATTCGGACCAGCAGTTCATGAGATCAGCGCATTCAAACAAACAAACAAACAAACTCTGCAGCTTTATAATATTAGTATAGATTACTACTATGCATTGGTGTGAGAAAAGCGCTTGAATTTATCTTCGCTTTTTTTTATTTTGCTCTAACTCCTAAGATATTCATTTAATTTATATGGTGTAAAGGATTATCATAATATGCATGAAGTAACTGAAAATAATTGACATATTTAAGTTGATAAGGATTAATACTGTATCTGTCTAAATAGCGTTCCAATTAGCGCATTGCACGTGTCCATTTTTTTAGAAGTTAGAATGGGTATAGTAAACTATCCTTAAAAGCTAGATATATACTAGCAAACTTTTCTGTAGATCTATAGAAGAGGAATAATCACTACATTGTTATGTTACATCTCAGAAGGTTTAGGCAGTGTTTTAGATGAAAGCTCCCAGGTGGCTCAACTTTTTCGACTTTTTCAACAATTATGGTCATATTTCAACCAACTTACACAAAACCTTAACAAATTATACACTCAAACCTTCCTCATGAATCATTCTGTCTATTAGTGAAAATCGCATGAAAATCTGTTCAGTCGTTTTTGAGTATATCGCTACCAGACAGACATTCAGATACAGCTAGGGACTTCGTTTTATAATATGTAGTGATTAATAAAAAAAAGTACTTATCCATATTATGTCTTTCTAGATACATTATTTCTTTGTACATTCGGGTTCGTTAGTAACGAAGTCGCGACCGAAATTGATGGTGACTGTTTTTATTCTGCTTAAATATTCCAGTTCTTTTTAGCCTTCAGAAAATATCATTTAATGTTGAGAGCAAAATAGTTTTCCTGCAGATGTAATATTCTATCTTTTTCTGTTCCTTGTGTTCCCGAGTTATTTGTTCCTTAATTTTGGTGACATTATTTACAACAATTAGATGAATGAATTAATGTTTTTTACTATTTTTACACTTTGACGTCAATCTAAACTATGTGGTATTATTTGTTTTTCTTTTAGTCATCCTGCCTCATTAATTAATCCGAAGCAATATAATTAGTATTTATTAAATAGTAAACGAGTTTCTTAACTATACTTTCATATTTTACTATTTTGTAACGCGAGTACCTATATGTATATCATTATAATTTATATTAGACGAGTACAGTTTAGTTGTTTATTTATTATTAATTATGTATTAAAAGTTTAAAGTAAAATAGTTTCTTGAAAGTGTCCCGGAAGACACTGTGTCTCGATTTGACTAAGACAAAGAAATTTTACATTTGTTTAGAGGAAAACGCGCTGATATAAAAACACAAACGTATATAGTTATTGTTTATGTAAGCGTGTATCTGCATGCGTTTGCTTTTAACATAACCAACAAACTTTTATTGCATGACAGTAAGAAATCGACACATTTTTAACCTACTTCAATAAGAGGTTTTCACTTCGATTGTATGCTTTTTAATTAGCGTTGTCATTTATTAATCGATTTCGAATTTTCTTTTTAAGTTGAATAGGATGCTTTGTGTTGGGTCCTAAATTTAAAGAAAAAAAAAATAGCGATATCTTCGTAATTTGTAAACTAATTCAAGTCGTAGACGTAGACGTAGGACTTCCAGTGCTTGACATAAGGACTCTTTTATTGACTTCCAAAATACCAATTGAAAGCGGCCTGCATTCACTATTGACCAGTAATCTTTACAAGACTCTCCCTTGAGATTAGCCAGCTTTGACTAGCTTGGTTTCTAATCCAGTACTAAGTAGTATTTAATAAATTATATTTTAAATAACTTAAGTAATGAACGCTATTTAAACTCATTGATCTATCTAATCATGGACTTAAGAGTAGGTACATAGAACATTCTAGAATTAACAATTAATTACTGACTGAGTCAATAATATACATATCAGTTCTATATTTGAACTAATATGTACCTATTGATATTATGATATGTTGATGTCAGTGTCTGTCAACATCTAGTAAATAATTAATGAAAACAAACTTCGTATCATTACCATGATAAATGAAACTTCATAGTTAGCCACGCGAGCAAAATATTTGCATAATGCATGATATGCTAATTTGTGATGTCATTAATAGACATCCGTCTAACTCGCAGTTCGCTTGTTTTCAATACGAACATTTCTCATAGTTTAGAAAATAAGCTATCAAATGGTAAATCAGCTATGAACACTGCAACATTAAAATAAAAAGCACAATAAACTCAAATAAGGCTCGCAAAAAGGTTATTTATGTTTGGATCACACATACATACGAAGAGGTAGGCAGAAAGGTGTGTACAAGATGGATACTTTATAATTTGACGGCAGATCAAAAACGCCATCGTTACGATTGGTGCCGCTCAATATTTGAAAACTATGACGAAGATGACACGAATGCTGTATAGGACATCACAGGTGATGAAAGTTTTATATATTGTTACAAATCCGAAACCAAAAGACAATTTGGCCAACGGATGTTTCCATTCGAATATTTGCTGACAAAAGTGAAGGATATACTATGGATGGACGGGTCATTTCATAACAATTATTCTAGAAAATAAAAGGACTGCTACCACAGTTTGGTATGTCAGTCGTTGTTTACCAGTTGTCTTCGAAAATGTTACACAGAAAGGCCTAAGAAGCAAGATCGATGGATCAGCGAGAGTGTTTAGTTAGAGAGTCATCCTCCTTAAAGTCCCGACCTGACACCACACAAAAATGGAAAGTAAACTTATAGGAATTCGGTTTACGAACCCTGAAGATGCCTGCGTTTGAAAAAGGCGTGGAAAAGATCCCTAAAGAAGAGTGGGCTTACTGCTTCAGTCAATGGTTCTTAGAAACGAACGGAGACTACTTCAAAAAGCAATAAAAATATTAACAGGCTCCTATATTATTGTGTTTTTACTTTACAAAAACTCTAGGTGTCGGTGTCACCCCTGTATATAGCTAACAGTAAAAAATCTTCATCATCTTTCAAAGTATTTTGTAAAGTTTTTTTTTTTAAAAATAGCTTGAATCTCCCTTACATAAAAAAGAACGCTGTAAATATGTTCGAAAGCGGCAAATAAATTCGAAGCGGGTAATTTTTTATTCATCCAGCGTGTAGTGTCGGATATGTTTGTTATTGAAACATAATCTCATTTCCTTTTAGAGTGCAAAATAAATTTTAGTGTTGGACGATACCGCGGCTGGTTCGCCATGGAATACAAAACATGTTTGGAACTGATTTTTAATACAGCCATTTTATATTATACGTTCATAAAATACTTATTTATGCATTATATATCGTGCCAGTACTTGCTTGCGTGGTTTTCTGTGTAGGAAAAAATATTTTGACGTCGTTATTTTAATATTTTTATTTCACAAAAAGTCTGTAAATAGTTAAATCGTTTCTCCTATTTTTTGTTTTTTTTGAGAATCTATTATCAAACAAGCTTAAATTGAAAGCAAAGCAATCAATACATACATAAGTTCTCTCTTTATTTATATATTCACCACAAACAGTAACAAGAACATTGTATAAATTATAGTTCAAAAAGAGATGCTATTGCAAAATTTTGTCTCAGTATTCTGTCACAGCATAAAACTGTCTAAACATTTTTATTTTGTGATATGTTGTGGACAGAAGAACAAACGATGGTAAGTAACAACCGCCGCCCATGGGCGGCGGTTGTTCAAGAACACCTGCAACTCAAACGACGTTTGTACGCTGCCAGCCTTTGAGGGTGATGTGGGGGGATTTGAAAGAGAGAGAGAGAGAGAGAGAGAGAGAGAGAGAGAGAGAGAGAGAGAGGAGGAGTTGGGCCTCAAGTATTGTTTGTCTAACCGTCTAACCGTGGTATTTCCAGTCGACTCTCAAGTGCAGGGCTCAGAAAAAACATTAAATCAATTATCAATAAATAACTAAATTACTATTATAAAACAGTTGTATTTTTTACAAAAGGCTCGCCAATGTTTAGCATGGACTGCAATGGTCTAACTTATAAGCCCTATTATTAATTCCTAAAGTCCTCTTTATCTGTTGAACTAGGATAGAAGGTTCATAAGCATCCGTAATAACAATAACACATTTGCAGGTAACATCTAATCTGTCCGTTAAAATCTACCTGGTAAATTTCTTTTAAGTAAAATCCATTATGCTAAGAAAAAAAAAGTAAAAACTCACAAAGAATCATCACTGCCTCGGGAGACTATCAAATATAATTTAAAGAGGAAACTTTTGTAATTTTCCTTACTCGACTACTTCTTATATCCATGAGAAAGGAACAATAGCTTGAAAAAATGTATAATAAATCTATTTTCGAACTGTAAATCTCAGAGACAAAATGGGTCGTTGGTTCTTGTACCACGAAAATGTTTTTACCTGTCACTAAATGAAGCTCTGTCGTCGATAAAGGTACGGTGAAATTGGATTCATCATTGATTCAGAAGGGTCAACCCAACGATATCAAACCCGTGTATTTGTAAATCGCACTGTTTACTTGCAAATACGAGTTTTTATTCAATACGTAACATCTGATTGTGGTTTACAGTATGCGACAAATCTAAGAGTTTAAACTAGTTTGTAAACATAAGTAACATTGCATTATTTTGTAATATTATTCAAAACATGTGCGGTACTTATTACTTTCTTTTTTTTTGTTTTGGTGTGGAACCCCCACGGGTCATCACCTCACCGGAATTAACGGAGAGGTATGCCGGACTCGAACCGACTGAAACCACACGGTGTTCCGTCACAAATGGATCTATTGCAAGGGACCCAGGAATACACTAACAAGGATGCCTCCGAGATCCCCCCTTGGCCACCTCAACAGACGGCCACACCGTGTAGGAGGCCTAGCCTTCAGTTTAGAGTCTTCAGTTTAGAGAGGCACGCGCGGAACACGTCGCGTAACCGTCTCAGGCCCACTTCTGCTAGGGTAACGGACAGCTCCGTTACCCCCATGCCAGAGCTCATGGAGGCCGGAGATCGTTCGGAGCTCTCCGGCGCCTTGGGCGTCTTCTGCCGGACGAGAGTACTCGTCCTCCCCCGTACCCTTTCCGCCGCTTCTTTAACCAACATAAACTCCTCGCAAAATGAAGCGACGGCATCTGACGCACCCTTGCTTACTATAGTCTCAAGCAAGAGGCTACCTATACCGATAGCCGGCTCGAGATTGGCACGCTGCTGCGCCCACGCAGAGCGCTCAGAGTATGGGGTGAAATTATTACGATAGTGAATTGGTTAGTTGCCATAAAACACATCTATTATCATCACTAAGTATCTATAGTCTACCAATTTGAAAACTTGGTAAGTATACATACGCTATTATTCATACTCATATTTGAAATATTTGCATAAATATATATGTATATTTCTATAAGATACATGACGATTTGAAATAAAAAAAAACAAAATAATAAAAAAATAAGGACGCTGAACTATGAACTTTCGGGGCGACCAGCCAGACCAGTAAACATGTTTAAAACATCTTTTATCAACTTTTATCAAATTGTTAAAAAAATAGAAGTGAAAGTAGAGTAGAAAAAACAGGCATACTGGTAGAGGTAAAAGCCCAATCTTACAGTTCTTAACCAAGACTTAGTAAGCATAGGAAACGAAGTAGTACTCTTCTATCCTTTGTTCACTAAAATTGGTCTTCTCAATAGGACAAAATAAATTAGAATCAGTTTTCTATTCCAAAACAAACACAACATACAGAAAATGTCGCAGAAATGCTATTCATATATGGCAGTTTCGACTTTATGTAAGGAACAGGTTATTGCGTTCGTAATATTCAAATGATATTAACATCTTATAACATTTTTCGAAATGCAATAAGTATCAATATTATCGATTATTGATACTTATTGCATTTTAAAAAGTGTGAGGTGGTCTGGTAAAAATTGTTGTAAGGTATATATCGTTTGAACTGTTGAAATATCATATTTCTATAATATCTATGACCCAGATTTGCGGTTTGTATTTGTGATATTTTTTTTTAACGGTAACGTTTTTTAATTATTTATAACACCTTCCATAGGAGGCCATATGGTTATATCACAGAAGGGTTAGACATAATCATTACGTGTCAGGCAAAAATCCCATCAAGGTAAAAGTATGCAAGTGGGCGTTGTTCATTTTTGGGCATTCCCGTTTATTTGTAACGTAACTGAATAATTTATTTATATGAAGGTTCTGGGACGGTCTCACATAATGGCGGTATGTAATAATATAGGTAGCATATTGATTGGGGAGATACTTTGCATTCGAAGATGAGACGGTCCTGTATTTTTTTACGTAACAGTGTTCTCAAGAATACCATGTTGATATTTTGAAGTGGTACTGCGTTGTAAATTCTAGATCTAGTCGAAGTCACCAGAAATTATATAAGAATACAGAATAGAGGCAACAGTTGTCAAAGTACTCTACTAGTGTTCTCGTTTCCTGATATTGATTGAAGTCGATAGCTTTTTTTTGAGGGTTTCTCCTTTCCAAAAAATATTGTAGCGATATTACACTTACTTTTAATACAATTGTATCATAATTATTAACGTAATATTTGGCAAACTTAATTATATAAAAATGTAAACATTGTTGCTATTTAAATCATTATTCTTGATTTCAAGACTATTTATGACGTACATCTCATAATGTACCTACTACTATGTGTACCGTGTATTGATATTATATGAGTATATTAAAATATAATGAAGAGTCTTAACAAATAACCATATAATTCTATCAAATCCTCTATTTTAACCAGATTGACCGTAGGAGTAATAGAAAGTGACATAACAGTAAAACAAATGATACAGTCACCATATTGCCAAACCAAGTCCATTGACTTTTATGAGGGAGTTGGGACGTTAATGTAATGTAATCACGTACATATAATACCTATACGCTTGCTAAAATTACTGGACCTTTTGCCTTGTCTTGCTTTTAATAGAACTGTAGATCTTGTACCTGTATATAAATGTAATTTTTATTGACTGCATTTTAATTGGAATTAAAAAAATATAAAGATATTTTAAATGAGAATTGATATTTCACCACTACTAAGAATTCAACCGTTCTCCAATTAGAGAGAATATAAACTAGGTTTATGTCACGAGGGTTATGTCAAATTGAGTGAAAACACCTATATACGGCGTAATTGTTAATAGGTACGTATTTGTCTAGAGGAGTCGGGGATTCCAAAAATTAATAAGATAAAAACATACAACAAAAAAGAGTTCGTCAATATAAAATAATATTATCTGTATTATATAAGCGGATAAATCATTCATCTGATTACAGAACAAGTTTAAAGTAACAAAAATGCTGTTTTGATTTACAATTACTGTATTTTACTCCAAAAAATAACGATCACATTTGGGGAGAGAGTAAAAAGTTAAGTTTACGTTACCGCGTCAACTTAATTTAGCTTAACATCTTAATCTTCTTTCCAAATCCAGTCAAACCTGTGTTAAGTGTCATAATATCACCGTCAAATTGTCAAAGTAGACGTTTTAATGTCAATTAACGTTTAGACATACGTAGTTTTTTTCAGATAATAGACCAATTTAAAGGAAATAAGGGCCTTTAATTTTGAACGAAATTTCAAATATACTATATATTTAATTCGAACATAAATTGTACATACTCGCTTACTGTTACTACTGTGTAGTACTTGTAAATAATTGATTGGAGCTTATTAATTTGTTGATACATTTTAAAAGATTCTATTACAATAGTTCAGAAAATATATTCCCCTTGTAGTTTGGCATTACGTTCCATTAGGAAGACTAAACGCTTAGCATGTCAGAGGTCCTATTAGATTTTTTGGTTATAGGTACATCGCTTATTTACTCTACAGACTTATTTACATGAAATGAAAACTGGAACTTAGTTAGTTAGTTTGATTTAAAAAGCATCACAATGATTTATTCTTTATGACACCTTTTTTCAGGCTACTTATTTTTAAAAGTCGTAGTCTGACATGACTTTCAGTTCAGAATTTAAAATTAGCAAAGTGGCAGGTTATTTTCCTTTTGTAACATTAATACCGTTGAAGCAAATACGTTAAATGCAAGAGTAACGTCTCATACAGGCAGCGACCTTTTTTACTTTATAAGAATCATGGAACTTACCTTTAGAATGAAACTTAGTATATAAAAATTATCAGATGCTTGATATTTTAAGGAATATTAAAAGAGACGAATACCACTAGTAGCATGAGTAAACTATCACATAAAGTAAACTAAACTCAAAGTCCTAAAAAGTTGATCGTCTCATCTACAAATAAGACAACTAAATGCAGAGCGTTGTAAGTATACTAAAAGGTACATAAGTTTTAGCAAAGAGAAGATTATTCAAACGAAAAAGAAATTAAAATCACTGCGTTCTTTCGTCTGAGAAAATTATATTTCTTTCAAAGACGAGCCGGTTGGGTTATGTATTTTGCTTTATTACAGAGCAATGGAAAAAAATGTTAAATACGATAGAAATGGCTCGGTGATTAGCCAAATAAAATGAACTGTCACGAATTACATTTCGAAGGCTTAGCTACATTAATATCAGATAAAAAAACTCTTGAATAGATTTTGCTTATTACTATATATTACATTATTGATACCGAGTTACCATCCAAAAGGTGGATTGGAATGAAAAGTGGATACATCTGGTATATAAAAAAATGGCCACTTGGGTTGAAAAATGAAAAATCGAAAATATTATCAGGGAATGTTTTTGCGTATACTGAAAACCAAAACAAAAAAAGCAAATATATATGTATGTAACTTTTATTAACTGTTATTTTGCAAAGTCTTTTCTTATTGTTTATGACATACATACCTAAAAGTTAAATAAATCAGTTGAGCACCTGACTGAGCAAGTAGAAGAGTTATGTTTTTCGATTGTATGACGTACTAAGTCTGGATTGCTTGATACATTTCTACATGTAAGATGTCATTTAAATCGTTATAGTAGTAGGAATAACAGACGATATACTATTTTGAGTTAACGTCAGAAAAAGAGATGGCTGTTATAAATACAGTCAGGTTATTTTTTTTTAATACCCAAGTGAGATGTCGGTATTAAGATAAGACCGCACTCTTTACAGTAGGTGTAGTGTGTACATGGGCGGAGAACCTGACGGCCCTTAATGCCGGGATGTTACGGCGCCCGCAGCGGGTGATGGCCGTCAGGATTATAAGAGGATACCGCACGATATCATTCGAAGTGGCGAGTCTCCTAGCCGGATCTGCACCATGGGACCTGGAAGCGAAAGTCCTTGCGTCACTTTACAATTTTACGCAAGGGGGCGCTGGAAAGGGGGTTGCGACCCATGCCTTGTGAAATCGAGGCAAAACGGTCCCAGCTCCGCCAGGTCTTATTAGTAGAGTGGAAAGAAAGAAGTGATAAGGCCCATCATGAAGGATTGGCTAGAGAGGCGACATGGCAGCCTCTCCTACCGGCTGACGCAGATACTCACCGGACACGGCTTCTTCGGTAAGTATCTGTGTCGTATAGGCCAGGAGCCAACGTCTGCGTGCCATCACTGCGGAGGCTGTCGCGAGGACACTGCACAACACACACTTGTGGAGTGCACAGCGTGGGCGCACCAGCGCCAAAACCTCGTGACGGCTTTAGGTGTGGGAAGCCTCTCCCTGGAGACCATGGTTCTGTCCATGGTCCGAAGCGAGAGCGAGTGGGATTCCGCCGCCTCATTCTGCGAGGAAGTCATGTTGGCTAAAGAGGGGGCGGAGAGGATACGGGAGAGGCGCAGATGACGCATCAGGCGCCGGAGAGCACACAACAATCTCCGGCCTCCATGAGCGCTGGCCTGGAGGTAACTTGTAGGGCTGCCCGTACCCTAGCAGAAGCAGGTCTGAGATGCCCTCGCTGCGATCCACGCACGCCTCTCAAACTGGAGGGGGGGTTAGGCCCCACATATTTCCATGGTGTGGCCGCCCTGGAAAAGAGGCGGCCAAGGTCTGCAGGGGTTCTTGGAAGCATCCCTTCTTGGGTATACCCAGGTCCCTTGCAATAGACCCACTTATGACGGAACACCGTGTGGTTTTAGTCGGTTCGAGTCCGACATACCACTTCACCGTCAGCTCTGGTGAGTGAAGACCCGTGGGGGTTTCCACACGTAAAAAAAAAAAAGGTGTAGTGTGTACAGATTTACATTTACACTGAAACATGTCATCCTGTCTAAATATTGTTAAACGATAGAATAGTGAATAATTTTATGATATACAACTCAATTTTATTTATTTGATATTTAGTTTTCTTTTCAGATAGATGTTACTTAACAAATAACAAAAACGTGATTTTTTTGCCATTTTTGAAGATGGAAATGGAATGATACGGAACCCTTTGTGAGACGATTTTAAATAATTGGTAAACAATTTTATGAAGTATAGAAATTTTATTTGAATAAGGTTTAGTTTTTCCTTACAAAACCCTTCCTTACAAACAAAGTAAAGAGGACTATAATAAGCATCAAACGCTATCATTCCTGTTAAAGGATACTATAATCAGAAGTAAAGTACAAGTAATAAGTACACATTGTCTAAAACTAGATGTACTAATACACACCTTTTTCTATCTACGAGGTAATCTTTACATCAATAAACAGTTTTCAGACGTTCCGTATGTATTAAATAATACGCTATCACAAAGTTGAAACACGCTATAAATATATTACCAATATTTATGGTATTTGAAACATGATTCATATGTTCTACCTTGATAAACGACATCATATTTTATTGTAGAAAAATAATGAAATCGATAAGTTCCATTATTAAATTCATACACCAAAAACGTTTACACACAATGCCGATGAACAGTCTTATCGGAAATTGGATAATAAATCTTTATGTTGTACTTTGCAATTTAAACATAATTATTTCACAGTCTTACAACAATACCAACGGTGTGTAAATATAAAAATATAATAAAATATAACCCAATTAGCAAATATATATAAATACATATATGTTAATTTATTTTAGATATCAAAGCTGATAACGGACTGCCTTTAAATTGGCCTTCAGAGTGGAATAATGGCCGAATACCGTTTATGTTCAATTTATTTTCCATGTGTAAGTACGTTATTTGATAATTTTTTTTAAACCACTCCCGCACTAGGATTAATTCCTATGTCGCGGGGGACTTTACAAACATTCAAAAAGCAGACACAAAGAACACCCAGAGTCAGAACAACAACTTGAACACTACACAAACTGTTGTCCCGTGCGGGGATCGAACCTACAACACTAGGTACATCAGCATGATGGCGAGGTGACCACTTAAAATACGCCATCCGTGCTGTCAAAAAATTAAGTTACAGTTAAATTAAAATAAAATCCCTGACTTAAAATTAATTAAAAAATT
Organism: Tyria jacobaeae; assembly: GCA_947561695.1. Lineage (NCBI taxonomy): Eukaryota > Metazoa > Arthropoda > Insecta > Lepidoptera > Erebidae > Tyria > Tyria jacobaeae. The sequence continues at coordinate 9,963,878 of OX387221.1, forward strand.
AATGAACTCTCTCACCTATTCGAAAAGAGATGATGATCTTCAAACAATAGGTAGAAATAGGAATATGTATAACGAAATTATTTATATTAAAACGATTTTCTTTTTTATAGTTGTTTGAGTAAAAAAAGCATCAAAACCGATGATAGCTAATGCAGCCAATTTTTGGAAATATTGTTGTATTGTAATTTGGAGTACAAACGACAACCTAAGTTAATTAAGTGCTATATTTAGTTATCGTCGCTTATGGTGTCTTTATTTCTAGGATATTATGTTAAGATCAGCAGATTGTTAACATTATTATAAGTATTAAAATATCATTGTCGTTCTATGTATATGGTGAATATGATATGTATATTCTACTAATTTTTTATTCTACTAGCAAGAAATCGGAACCTTTTAATAGGCCTAGTAAAATCTGCACACGAGTATTTGGAAGCCCGTTCTTGTTTAGTCTTTGATGAACAAGACCCCAGAAAAACATTAAGAAAAATCAATTTTACCTACATCTACTATGTTTTTTCCGGGGCACTTGAGAGTTGTTGTTTGACTTTTTACAAGAAGCCTGTTGGACGGCGGGTACGTATTCACTATGAACGTAAAACAGTATTTAAATTTAATTGTATGTTATATTCTATCAAAGAAGCTCCGGCTATCCTAGGTCTGAATAATTCAAGCTAACTAACTGACTCATGCCAAAACAGATTTACGTAGATAATCAAACGATCTTTATATGAAATGTTAGAGCTAGTCAATTTATTTTCTTCATTTTAATATTTATTTCATGGCTTTATTCAAAAAGGTTTTTTTGTTATTGAAATATGCTTCTACGCACTAGTTTTCCGATGTGATCGTACTGCTATTACCTCAGTTACGCAGTTCCTAATCAACCATAAGTATACTACTCCTGATGAGTCGGGTTGCCAGGCCTCAATAGAGATCATTACACTATTGGCTTTGTGGTAAGTGTTTTGTTAAAGGAAAATACATTTATTTAAAAAAAAACAGTACTTATTTTTAAGTACATAAAGCGACTTGAAATAAACTACCAGAGTTGGAAGAGGAACACTTACTTATAGTTTCAGTTAAAAGATACCGTCAACTTGATAACTGAAATTTCATAAATATTGTTAGTTTGACTACTTGTACTTGTATGGGACGACTACTACTTGCTTAACTTATATTTCTTTTGAGTCTATAGGTACACCATACACTTAACATATACGAGTAGGTATAAAACTTGAGGAGCATGAAATATTTGGTCAAGGTTTAGCTTTTAACTTTTCACGGTTCAAGGCTTTTAACATTTCACGGTTCATAAAACTATGTTTGAACTTTGACCACGCCCAGTGCCATCTAGTCAAAACTTCAGGCAATTTATAGCTTTATTTAATACCTTTTGCGGAGTCGCGTTAATATGCGTAACATAATTATATATTGTTGTTGGACTCAAATTAATTAAGGACTTTTTATTATTTACAGACGGTATTAATTTCACCCATATGTAGAATGCCTGCGGAGATCGCACACGTAACTATGCATGGGATGGGAGTTGTTCATAACAGACACGAACAATTTAGTGAGTTTAATGTCAAATCAGTGCTCTTTCCCGTAAATTGCAAAGAAAAAAATGAAAGTTTAAGAACATCAATTTTTTAACCATAACATATTTTTTTTTCTTTAAACGAATGTTTACTTTATTAATACGTAAGAAAATTTAAAGTAGCGTAATATCTGTTTGTTGCCTTTCAAAGACCGTAAATTCTACTAGTTCTTATATTCCTATGAAAGTGTAAGTACAATTTTGTACCATTTCTTATATTTTGCACAAGAAATTGTTTATCTATATAATCATATACTTCTTTAATTAAGAAACTTAATAGTAAATAAACATTACAATAGGCAACTGATAATGAATAATTAAACACTTCCTGGATATTATATTATACACTGCACGTGTCGAACTAAATAAGATGTTTTTTTATAATATAAAGAAGGTATAAATTTATCATTTACGGACTTCCCAGCCGATTTCCGGCTATAGTATATATAGTATAATCAGCTCTCGCATATGCCTTTTGATGGCTATAGTATCCAATCCTGCTGGTAAACGTCATTGGCTGCACGTGAGGACACCGTCGACATAGTTATAAAAAATGGCAGCTGGTGGTTTTGCCTTAAGAGCATCGTGTTTTGAATCCAGTTCGGATTTATTCTGCTCTTCAAAGTCATTTACTTTGTTCTTCAGCAAGCGCCTCTACTCAGGGCGGCAACTGGCCTTTTCCTCCCATTTCTGCCTGCTGTTCTGGAGTTCAGAGAAGAAGATGCGTTTTGTTACCCTTTCATCAGACATTCATGAGACGTGTCCACACCATCGGAGCTGTCGCCGCATCAACTCTGGAACTCTCCGAACTCTGTATCACCTAAAAAAACTCCTTTCGACTAAACGGAAACTATCCTTATGATGCCTATAATCGACTATGGTGATGTATGTTATTTCGACTTGAATGCAGATCTGCTCAATAAACTTGATGAACTTTTCAATAACTGCATTCGATTATTTTTTAACCTTCGGAAGTATTACCATGTGTCTGCTTTACGCTCTGAGTTAAAATGACTTCCGATTCGTCAACTTCGTAATCTTCACGCATTGACTTCTCTTTTCTCTTTTCTTAACTCTCCATCTCCTCCTTCTTATTAAGCATAGGGTGCTAAATAAGAAAGTTACTGTGTTCAAATTATGACAGAAACCTTCATTCCTCACACAACAACCCCCTCACAACTTCGTTTATTTTTTTTTATTTTTTTTATACTATAGGGGGACAGACGAACAGACGGGTCACCTGATGGTAAGTGACAACGCCGTCCATGGACACTTGCAACTCAAGAGTCGCAAGTGCGCTGCCCGCCTTTGAGGGTGATGAGGGATGGGGGATGCAGGGAGCGAAAAGAAGAGAGGAGGGATGAGGAGATGGAAAAAAGGAGAAAGGAGATGAATGGGAGAGAAAAGGGGGGAGGAGGAATTGGGCCTCCGGAAACCTCACTCAATTCGGGGAAATGCAACGCAAGCGTTACTTCACAACCGGTTTTCTGTGAGGCCGTGGTATCGCACCGGTCGAGCCGGCCCATTCGTGCAAAAGCATGGCTCTACCACTGAAAAATCAGTTCCTTATGTCCAATCAGTTCCTTAGAATACGCGCCCACTCGAAATCAGGATGTGCACAAACCGCTTCATGATACGGGATACAGGCGAGAATTATGTTCTTGACCAGAATTACATTATTTGCTGGACCATTCTCCGTTGAGAATGATGGTATAAATATTATTGACTAACTAATACTAATTTGCACCTAAATTCCTGTTTCTTTGACAGCTTTCATATATGAACTGTTTGTTTAGGAGAGAGTAGGGTACGAATAATACACTATTTTTTTACTTACGCGATTCGATTTTATTTTAATATTTTTTTACACAATCATTCTTATATTAAAAAACTGTATTTTTGATAAAAGAAAGGGCCAAATTCTGCAACAAAATTGTCACTCCCATCCCGTTCATTCAAAATATGTACAAGTACAAAATAATTTACGCAATTGCATCACTATTCCAGCATATGTGCCAAAATAAACAATACGGCCTGTGTTGTATTTTGAACTTGAATCTGTACCTCGGTGGCAATTTTCGCTTCTTTGTAGAGACTATTCGAGCTTTTGCTGGCACTGAAACAAACAACACAATAGCTATCATAAGTTTTTATAGAAAGCTTCTGATATAAATATTAGAATATAGTGATAGATAATCGATATGTGGTAGTCCCGAAAGATAAAAGCAACAAAAATAATCCCGTCATCCGGGCATTTTTGGAAATAAAGGCAATAGCGTTGCGACGCTGGCTCCACCCAAGTTGGGCAAAAGTCGCCCAAGGGCAGAGGCTGCGTCGACCAGCTTCGGACCAAGCTGTCGGAAGTGCTCGTCGAAGAGCCACCTACCGTCGAGTATCAGGCCCAGATACCTCATCTGGGCCCGAACCGGAACGAGGACCGAGTTGACCTCGATGGAGGCACCGGCGGGTGGACCACGACGGGGCCCATGGAACAAAAGGGCCTCCGTCTTGTCCAGGGCCACCCGTAAGCCCAGTGCCTCGATGCGCCCGACCACCAAAGAAACACCCCTGGTGGCCAGGCGCGCCGCCTCTTGGAAGTTCGCCCCCCGGGCTGTGACCAATGTGTCATCAGCGTAGCAAATTACGCCCAGCCCGGGGGGGAGGCGACCTCGTAGAACCCAGTCGTACCCCACGTTCCACAGGAGTGGTCCAAGGACAGACCCCTGCGGAACGCCGCACGACATGGGTCGCCGTCTCAAGACGCCCTCTCGGTCCTCGTACACGACGGTACGCTCCTCTAAATAGTCTGCCACCAGCCGCCTCAGGTACTCTGATGCAGCTGAATGGCAGACTATTGAATGCGTTGGCGATGTCCAGAGACCACATAATTACTTTCAAACATTCTAAACACCTTTATGAAGTGTATTATTGAAGGAAATTCAATACCTACTTAATAAAGGCAAATTACTTCAGAAAATATGAAAAATCCATGTTTTTTATGGGTATTGGTTTCAGTTCCGAGTAAAATCTGACAGGGATCGTATTACACTGATATGAAACTATTTATTTACTAAATTACGATTCATAATACTAACATTAACACCTAACACCGATACTTTGATGTCCAAGTATTGTTTAAGAATTCATTTTTTTCAACTAATAATAGCAAATATGTTAGAATCGGAATATAATGCTCTCATTAGGTTCTTTTATATTTATTTATACATATATCTCACAATTTCAGTTATTTTTGTTTGATTAATCTTATCAACAACACAAACCACAAATATACCTACCTACCCATCCCGAGACAGACAACCATAGATCACTTTTAATTTCTTTTTGATGAGCTCCCATTAGGCTGGGATAGCATTAGGAAAGTTTAAGTATATGGCTTAAAATCACACTAAAAAAAGTATTCTTAAAACTGTATTGGTTAGAATAGTATTTTAAAATACAAGTTCTATAAAACGTATTTATCTAAAAATATAATGTTAAAATTTTTGTGTCTAAACACATAAGTTTTGCTTTTTTTTTTCTATTTTATTAAAAAAATATTTCTGAATTCAAATATAAACATTTTAACCAATTAAATAATTTGAACATTGTTGTTACACAAATCATTCAAGCGTATTCCTTAATATTTATATGGCCAAATGACATCATCATAATGATTGTACCAAACTAACATTAACTACATTGCCTTAAGCTTAACTAACTACTCTACTTATAGTTAATCTATGTTAAAAAAGCGTCAAAAACATTATATCACGAATGTAACTAAAAAAAAAAAACACTTAATTTTTTAACCGTATTATTGTTTCGTCTGTAAAATGTTTTTTCTGTATCTTTTATTTTAATTTGTGAATATCGCTAAGTAATTTTAATCTTCCTGTAAAATAATACTCTAACAAGTGAATAATTGTATTCTTATTAAGAAATCAATTTGTCCAAAGCCTAAGTGAATTATACTGCAATTATTTTTTATTATTTTCAACTGTATCGATAGAGTGAACACAAAGAGAAGTGAGTGAAATAAGTACGTATTCCATCTTTATATGTATATATATATACGATATATACGATACAAACTTCCAAGACCTACTTATAAAAAAAAAAATTATAAACCCCCGATTGCAACCTCAAGTAAATCACTTCTCCTGACACTTAAGTAAAATTGTTTAATATTATGCAAAAAGAACTTACAATATTCAGGCGGTACTGTTGTACAAGGTTCAGGAGGTAAGGTAGTGGTCCATAAGTCATACTCCGGTACCCATTCGCTTAGATCAAGTGGTTCAAAGCCGAATCCTGTCATATCCGAGGTTCCACGATACTCGACTTTATCCATAGTAAAGTCCGGGTAGTATTCGCCTTCACGCAATTTCCACTCATGAATGTCTAATAACTCCATTGATATATAGTGACCCCACGCTGTTAACTCAAAAAGACAGGTGTCTAAAAATGTTATTATTACTGATAACTCAAACAGGGAGCCTGAAAAAAGCCAAGGAAGACGTTTAATAATTTAAGTAAAACCAACTAATTAGAATGGCTACGGAAATGGGAAACATTTTATTACTATTTATTTACCGACCTCTATGTTTGTAGCATTTTGGGCCTCCGCGATCTCTAGTACATTCGTGTATGATACGCATTTCTGTGGTGGCAGACGCATTAATTAGTTCTAATGTTAAGCAGGTGAATTCAACATTTTCATCGATTGTGAGCTGTAATTTAAAATATTAAGATGTAACACTTTTGTAGTAAAAAAGCAGGGTCAATTACGGAGATCACAAGTATTCTTAAACATTGCGATTGAAAAGAAAACAACATTAATGAGTAATTGCTATAAAATCGATAGATCAAGTAATAAAAACAATATGAAAATTGAGTGTTTTGTTTTCAAAGAACCTAGATATTAAAAGAAAACAACCAAACAACCAACCTCGTATGCTGTTAATGATACTAGGACTTGTCACTTGTTGATTTAAAAATTATTTGCGGTAACAATCATAAAATAAAAATCATCACTAACATTATACTTCGCAGATTGCTCTTCGCCATTATCTGTTCGAAAGCTAATGACTTCTCTGTATAACATATTTTCTTTTTCTTCTGGATCACAAGCGCCAAATCTTTCAAACAGTCGTTTTCCTATCAACTCTTCAGAGATACCGCCACTAGTTTCTTGACCCGAATCTAGAAATATGTATATGACAATTATGAAACTTGTACTTTTAATACAAAATTTTTCAAACTATATTTAAATACCTACAGGTCCAAAAGTCCAATAATTATGATTATGCCTGATATTAGCCTATTTTAAATTAATTATTGCACATGCTTCTAATAATAAGTGTCTCAATCTTTATACTGTAGATTGTGTCAATCATTGTTTTTTTTATGATGTAGGAGGACAAAAAATTGACGGGTCACCTGATGGTAAGTGACAACCGCCGTCCATGGACACCTGCAACTCAAGAGGCGTAGGAACGCTGCCCGACTCTAAGGGTGATTAGCGGCGGGGAAAATGGAGAGGTAGAATTGGGCCTCCTTCAACCCAACTCAAAATATATATGTATGTTTGGGCCTAGTTTTCAAAATAACAGGTTGGTCATGTATTTCTTTCAGATATGTTCTCTTATATTTCAGTGAGAAGTTGACCATAAATTTAAAACAGCATTTCATTGTGTAGTTACGGAGAATTCATGAGAATTGCAATCGTCGTTGCATTATTTATGCTCTCTTTTGTTTTTGTCATCATTTGTGTTTATTTAAAGATTAATAAAGTTAAATAGGAATAATCAAGCATGAACATAAGGAAGTTAATAAGACTGATGATGATGACGATGACGATGAATATAAACTTACATCGCAAAACAAATTTGTGAGGATTTAATTTGGAAATCGTTAATTCCCTAAATCTAGAAAGACTGTCCTCAATCCAAGGATAGTAGCTCATCATGTCAAGGTATCGTGATGGTGCCCCACATCCTGGCCCTCGTACCCCTATTCCAAGCTACAAAAAAAAAAAACAATATACATAGCTGATATAAGTTAAAATGGTTAAAAAGTTGGTTTGTTGGTGTAACATGGCTGGATAGATGGAGAAATTGCAAGCAGCATGAACTGTACACATAAACAATACACAGAAATTGTCTTAACTGACATGAATAAATTTATATTATATCTGTGTATAACTTTTATAATACGTTGTTACAAATTAGATTTTTAAATTACAACAAACTTATATGTGTTTAAAAAAAATGATACTATAAGTAAAATAAAAAATGCAAAATCGATAGGACTACGTCGTTACGTCGGACTATGTAGTTTGAAATAATTTTAACTTTTTTTACCAACTGCCATCTTCCCCATGCATCTCGAGATACCAAAGCTGAGCCAGCACTCCACACGCATACTTCTTTTGTTTTCATTTCTACCGCGCAAGTCACATGTGGCGGACGCATCATTTTACTGTACAACTGAGGACACAGAATTAAAGAGAAACACACAATTTTGTTGCTTAATGACACTTCATTAAATTAAAGTGAATTTGACTCACTAGTCAAATTCTCTTTAAATAAAGAATGTTCTATGTTCAACTTGAGTGCTTGCATTTTATTGTCGAGTGAGTGAGTTTCCTCTTTACCCTCCCCTCCTCCCACCTCCCACCACCTGATAGCGGAAGACATAATTTCTAAAGGTTACGTTACGTTTCAAATGAGTCTTAAAGACTGGTACCTGGATTTCCTTACGATTTAATGAAATTGTGCAAAGGAGTTGGGAATGCAATTGAACTGGCGCTTTTTAACTTTTTTAAAGCAAATTATTTTAGTAGTATATATAAATTTATTATGTTAATTTAAATGATCTAACTATTAATTAGACTGCTCGATACTTGAAGAGGGGTTTCCCATGATGATAGTTGATGTTTTAGAGCAGTGTCCATAACTTAAATTGTTGTAATATTGTGTAACTTAAGTATGTTACACCATATTACATCAATTTTGTAGTATCATATACAGTAGTATACGACAGTACGAAATTGAAACTTCTTTTATGAGTTTTAAAACGAAATACAAAATACTAACATTAGCAGTGACGTAGAAATCTTTACATATTTTACCCGGAATGTGTACGACTTTAACTACCTCTTTCTGTATTGTATCTGGGTCTGAAAGAAAATAAGAATACACTATTATAATATCGTTGGTTTAGATATTATATTTAGGAAAGAGGTTAGTTAACTTTTAGTGGCGCTTACGTTATAAGACAATTTGTGTTGATCGATCAATGTTGGAATTAGTTGGGAAAGTAAATATAGAAAAAAAAAAGGAACGTAATGGATATTGCTTATACGAATAGTCTATAAACAATAACTCGAGCAGATCAGGTTCACATATCTGTAACTTGAATTAGCTGTTGCCGGGATATCTGAGCTTCTAACTTTTAATTCCAGCTTCTTTAGTTTAGTTCTAATAAAACATATAAATATAACCAATAAAGAATATTTATGCACAAATCTTTGTGAACTCACATGCATAAAAACTAAATATTACGTATATATATGATTTAAATAATAATACCCTATTTAATAATGGGGTCTTAATATACCTATAATTTTTGTGCGTTCGGTCTTTAAGATATATATATCATGAAAGCGATATGGAAAGGATATACATATCTATGTCTAAATATTTAAAAATATTTACATCTGATATATTTATTTTTTAAATATTTAGATATATATCCTTTTATAGATATATGTATATAATGTATATATATTCATATGCGAATGAGGACAACTAATAGAAAAGGAAGAAAAAAATTGACATGCCGTCAAAGTAGTCTTCGGACTGAACTTTGTAACTAATTGTAATCCTCTATTAAAACTTCATTTTTGTCAATTTCGTTTAGATGATTGTTGAACTCACCGCATATTATTAAATAGGCGATGTGTAAGACAACCATGTAAATACACTATCAATGAAGACTCTTTGGTTATTATTAAGCGTATCAAACCAATACTTACCATATTTTATCTTAACCACGTAAAACTCAGGATTTTTTAAAACATTTGGAGGCGGGCAAAGAGGGCGAATAGTTGCTGTAATAAATAAAATTTAAATTGAAAAGAAAAAAATAGTAATAACAATAAAGTTTTTTATACTTTGGGGTATACATTAGGATGATAAAGTGGATAGGGAAAGAACTTGATATTAAAAAGTCACTGGACAACACAGGCAGTAGCTGCCTCAATGAAAGCGCTGAAGTGCTGCCTTAGGGAAGTACGATAATGAAGTACCCACTGTCGCTGTAAAATTTACAAACATTCATATGATGGGCACAGAGAACGCCCAGACTCAAGGCAACTATTTGTGGATTGCCCCAAATTTTGTCCCGTGTGGGAATCAAATCCACTAGACCAATCACGATTTATTTTGTAATAATAGATTTTTATAAATTAATATTAAAAGAGATCGCCTGGTAATAGAAATTCGTCATTTTGTAGATTTTGTACCATACCGTACTATTACAGGTCAACATGTATTTTAGTCACGGTTTTTGTAGCCGTTGTCTCATAACTTCACATATCAATTAAAAATATTTAAAAAATATTATAATATAATAATATAAAAGATGCCTTACGATTTTTAACATCATCTTTCAGCTGAATTAAGCAAACAGTATTATACGTCTCTCCATACTCGGGATGAATGATGTAGTTACGTACGCGCCGTCCAGGGTACGTCCAGTCTTCCCCAAGGAGCACACGCGTCCTTTTTCTGAAATTAAATCAACAGTGTGTCATGAACAGTATGAAGTATTTCCTCTTTTATATCAAAATCCTAACTTTAATAATAATATGAATGCGAATGTGTGTTTGTTTTTTTAAGTTTTCAAGTCTTACTAAACATTACCAAGAGCACAAAAAGAGGACATAGGATTTATTAACATGTATCTACTATCCTCGAGGGGTTGAAAAAAAAACTCATGGGACCGGAGCCCAGGTGGAAAGCAAGAAAAGGAGCAAGAAACACTTTTAGGATAAGATTTGGCTTTATTTATTTTTTAAATTCTTCTAATTTTCATTTTAAAGCCTCTTTTCTACTGTATCACCCATTGCACCCACTCTCCAAATTAAGTTAATATGGTCATAGGACTCGTCGAGGATTACAGTAACGAAAGTCGTCTTTTCTAGTATTGAAACCATCAATTGAACGTGAGACAAAATGTTGACAACAATAACTGATAATTCGATTTGATATATATTCATAATATGAAACCGAAAACTATTATTGTTTGTCTTAATTGTTTTGTAACTATATCTAGTACTTGATATTATTTATTCACCTGAAATTATGTTTCGGCATTGGACCTATATCTGCTGCTGCACCAATAACAAACTCTCGGTGTATTAAAGCAACCGTCGTTATTGCTCTCGTGTCACCGTTTTCACCAGCTGTCACAAATTAGTAACAAGTTGTAGATCATATTTTTTATTTTATAAAACATTAAATAATTTACAACTCTCGCTGCAAATAAATAACTTTCAATATTTATTTAGTAACAGCTATTTACGATTTATATTCATATTTTTGTGGGTAAATAATAATGTTGATTAGTTATATATTATTGAAATAGTTACCTAACAGTTTTAGAAACATCATCACTAGCATCTCATTAATTTTAAATTTTCCTTAACTTAGGCCTCTCCTGTAGTTAGTAGTTAGTAAATAAATACACCTTTATGTAGTGCATTAATCATAACCAAAGCACAAAGAAACTAGTAGGAGTTACGAGTGAATTTGGTCACTAGCTGATTATCTTATATTAACTACTAAAATTCATGCCTCTAGTATCGTAATTTTTGTACCACCTGGTTTCTTTAGTTAGTAGTGTATAGTATGTGTGTGTAGTGTATAAATTAAATTACAATTTAATCAATATCTTAGTGTAAAAAATGGTCGTCTCAAGGTAAGTAAATGTATATTATACCTGATAGCCATTATTTCTATACATAATATGCACGTATATATATTAGTACCTGGATGACCGAGCTTTGCTCTTTTTTTTGGTAAATTGTGTAAAAGAAGAAACTTGAAAAAAGAATATATATATATATATGTATATATATATACATATATATATATTCTTTTTTCAAGTTTCTTCTTTTACACAATTTACATATATATATATATATATATATAATCATCTGGACTCATACCGGGGTCTTCTTGTTTCGTAGCCACCTGAGCTAATATAACCTTAACCTTGTAGACCTGGCAAAATTTCCTATGTATTTTAATGATATTTTAGCAGTTTTTCATTGCCTAAAAACACGAATAAAACGACGTTTTCTAAAAATTAAACCTAGCTAGATCGATTTATCGCCCCCGAAACTACCTGCATACTAAATTTCATGAAAATCGTAGGGAGCCCTTTCCGAAATTCAGATTATATATAATACAAGAATTGCTCGTTTAAAGGTATTAGATTAGATTAAATGTATCTGTAAATATCTGCGTCATTCTAATGCTTTAGCGGTTAAAAAATGTAATGAATAAAACATTACACAGATATATATTGTTTAATTGAATACAAGCAAAACATCATCAGTAAGATACCATAAAGCAATCCTTTTAATGGGTTTTTGTTTTATCAAGGAATAGTAATTACGTAAGTAATACTAACAGCTAAGCTACATTCTTGTATTCGGAGTAAGTTCCCAACAGTAGTGCAATGGGTGGGGTGTAACCCGGCGCAACCACTAGATCGCAAAACCGGCTCTTTGGACATAAATAAATATGTATTTGTGTGTAAAATTAATTTAACAAATACTTACAGAACTCATAGTAGAGCACTCCAAGCCATGGATACTCTGAAACATCCAGGATACCCTCAACGACTGAGGGCTCGTTGTCAACACCACAGTCTATTAAGTCTAATTTCACGGCATTTATCGTACATACTGAAAATATGTTTAAAATAAAAAACAACCAATGTTAGTACATTCAACAGTATTCAGATACTACCATGACCTATAAAAACACTAATAAAAGAGCAAGAAATAAAAATAAAACATGTTTTGTCATCAAGTGTAATAAGTTCGACTCGTTAAAATAAACATGCAAATCGTACACTTAAAACAACATTGATTGGTAACCATCGAAGAATTCCACCTTCTGATACCATCAGCAGATTAAACGATAAAACGAAATTCTAAATTTATAGACATCTGTATTACATGCATACATTTATAATGTGTGTAATGCAGATGTCAATGTGTAGGATTTTTTGGCAATCATTGTACCGAAAATCGTATCAGCTCATGGGTTGATTGCTAAGAACTTCGACCAACATCTGGTGAGGCTCACGTTAGACATTTGGGTTAAGGGCCTGATGCAAAAGGCAGTATTTCTTGATACATCACGCATTTTGAGGAGGTTTCTGTCTCTGGAGCCCTAACCACCGGTAGCTTGGTCCCTGTATCCGATACCGGTGGGGCATTATTTTTTTTTTTTTTTTTATACTATAGGGGGACAGACGAACAGACGGGTCACCTGATGGTAAGTGACACCGCCGTCCATGGACACTTGCAACTCAAGAGTCGCAAGTGCGCTGCCCGCCTTTGAGGGTGATGAGGGATGGGGGATGCAGGGAGCGGAAAGAAGAGAGGAGGGATGAGGAGATGGGAAAGAGGAAAAAGGAGATGAGGGGAGAGAAAAGGGGGAGGGGGAAGTGGGCCTCCGGAAACCTAACTCAATTCGGGGAAATGCAACGCAAGCGTTACTTCACAACCGGTTTTCTGTGAGGCCGTGGTATCGCACCGGTCGAGCCGGCCCATTCGTGCCTAAGCATGGCTCTACCACTGAAAAATTTAAAAATAAATTATTTTTTATACTTATAAAATATTTTTTTATATAGGTACATATAACTACATATTTATGTAATTTCCTTGTGACATCACGGTCGTCTGATACAGAACTATGCAGCACTTGTATTATAGTAACCAGACTGCTGATAAGCATACTTATATTTTTCGAAATATATACATATTGTACATAAATTACACAAAGATACAGAATAAATGATCGATTATTTTCAGTTGCAAAATAGTATAACGGTTTAAGCAACAACGGTCTTAAAGAAAATGTACCAAATCAAATTCACTTTGCATAGTATGTGTGTTTATTAGATTATTTAACGCTTTATTAAATTAGTAAGGTGGTATTTATACACACCTTTCAATAAAAAAATAAAAGTAAGTAGCATTGTAACGGATAAAAAAACCTTATCACTAGCACTCTATCACTAAATAATACAACAACAGTTACATGAATGTTACGTTGAACTGAATGCAGCTACTAATATAGAATACGAATTGTTTAATGTTTTCAACGGATGTTTATTATTTGGTAAACATAAAATGTTACTAAATAAAGATTGAATTACATTCGTTTTAGTTAGCAAATTCCAAACAATTGACGAAGAGATCAGACTGTTATGTATTGGACAGAATATATGTACAGTCCTACAACACCCGGATGAGGGCTTGCCCCCTATTACGTATGTCTTAAGTGGGCGTTCGAGACACCTCTGCCTACCTCTTCAGGGATATAAGCGTATGTATGTAGACATTACTAATAACTTATTTTCTTCTATATTTTTTTATCGTTACGTGGTAGATTTATGTCTGTTAACTAGTATCAATAAAAAAGGACATAAAGATGATGTCATGCTGAGAAGCCTGTAGTGTAGCAATTACTAACTACAGGAAGGTTGTTGAATTATACATATGTTCAGCAGAAATGGAAGAATGCTATTAAGAAACATTTTCTGACTTTCTAATCTCATCGATCAGACAAACAGTTAACTGTTAGTTTCATGACTATTAGTTTCTATAACAAATATTCAGAAACGTTCCTTGAGAGCAATCCGCTATTTCTGATGAGCATATAAGTCAACTCTTCCTTCCTGTGCCGATCGGGTAGAGCCTCGAATTCATTACCAGCGCACGTGTTTCCCCCTCACTTTGATCCCGAGTCTTTTAACCGGGCGTGAAAAAGCATCTCACCAGGCCGCCATAGTGTGGGTAACTATGCTGTATTGACTACACTGGCAATGATAATTATGAAAACCACTTAGACTCCACTTATTGCTTTCCATCAGGCAGAGTGGAGTCGGTTGTAGTCGGTAGTAGTCGGTTGTCTATGATAAATGGTGATAAATGATAAATGATCTTTATTTTGTAAATAGGTACACGTCAATATATTTTTTTTCTGCTAGTTTATGCTAGATGAGGCCGGTGTTTCCTAGCTGACTACCCTGAGAAGAAACACCGAAACAAACTCAGAGGTCAAAGTCTGTTTTAAAGTCCATACAGATGTACTTGTCAAAAACATAAGAGAACCATGCACGCTAACGTCTGAGATGAGCTTTTGAAGAAAGCACCGCGCTCATTTGAGTGGACCCGTCCAAACAGTGCAAGCATTTGTCAGTTATCGTGTAGCTCAACTTAGAACTTTAAGGAGCTCAACGGACCGACGAACAGTACCAAAGCAAGGACATTTGGGTAGGCCGCAAAAGTACTCAAACAGTCAGACCTTACTGGAGAAAAGGTGAAAAGAAAAAAAAGAAATAACCTACATAGTCCTCACATTTACAATAATTAAATTTTTAAATTAAATTAAAGTCTAACTACGTCTACACTACAAATATTTCATATAAGTTAGACTTATTACTAAGCATCATTTGAGGGAGTTTAGATGTATGTATGTTTATAAAGTATTTGAAATGTATACTTTTTAAAATAAAAATAACCTCTGAATTCAAATGTCTCTAAGTATCCTTATATCTTTGGAGCGACCTGTTTCAACTTGCTTTGTAGCACCGGTCTTCAGACTTGCTAATGGCCACTTTAAGAACCAACCACCTTATATTTTCAGAGAGGAGTAGGAATTCAATTGTATTCAACTTGACGTGATTTTCGTTGATATAGGATGCCTGACATTACCTTATAGATTTTCTATTGATATTAAAGTAATTAAATAAATAAAGACACAGATTACAAGCTACTAATATTTCAATCCGCTTGTTCTGCGTTGCGTGACGTAACCGCAGCACATATTACGTTTGCTTCAATGGTCATCGGTCTTTTAGCAGATTTGTCCACCCCATTGCCATTTCAGCGCAAGAGGACATTTTGGCATGGCTAGGGTTGTAAGTACATTTCACACCTTCGATTTGCTGACGACATCGTTCTAGTGGGAGAGTCGCTGGAATAGCATTGCAAAATGCACAAATTATGCTTCTCGACGAGTCAGTCTTGGTATGAAATTGGACAAAACCAAAGTTATGTTCAATTAACATGATATGCCCAGATCGATTGACGTCGAAGGCTCGACGCTCGGAGTTGGCAAGAATATGTCGACCTTAGGCAGGCTATAAAGCTCGGTAGAAACAACTTCGAGAAAGAAATCACCAAAAGGATATAAATCAAATCAATTGGCCTACTGCTGAACATAGACTACCTTATTATTAGTGTGGGAACCCCCACGGGTCGTCACCACAGTATGTCGTACTGTTCGTTGTGCGTCTTCTGCGACTAGCTCTCTCCCGTTCCCTTTCCGCCGCTCTTCTTTGGCTAGCGAGGTCAGCACACTACTACGTGAACATATACTATCTGCCTCTCGAGATGTGCCCCATAAGCTTATTAAGCGTGCCCCTTAGCTTACCGACCGTTACTTTAAACTTATTCAGACATGCCATAATCGAAAAACAATTGCCTTAATTTTTTACAATTCAAGCGCGACTAAACTTACGATAATCCATATAATTGATGGTCACGTAATCAGGGTTCACAGGCCTAAACGGGTTGATTATAATTATTCACATTCTAAAAATATTCATTTAAATAAAGAGGAAATATATTTCCGGACCCTAATCCGGTACCCACGCAAATACTGTAGCACTTCGTCAAATAAATCATTTCTGTTTTGCCAGAGAATTGTGTGGCGCTCTTTTTTTAGTATGTTGTTTTTCGTCCTCCATTTTAGAGTGTTTTACCTCTTTAATCAAAAGTTCCGGCGTGATTACGCAAGAGTCATTGTTAAGTATAATACTGAGCTTACATAGGCAGCTACGTACTGGTTTTGTAGGAGCAACTCAACAAAGGAACGTGTATTTATTTTTCCTTTATACGTTTTATGGTGAATTTAAATATAAGGGATCTTTATAATTTTAGCATTTTTGTTTGTTAGCAATTAAATGTTCTGATAACTCAAAAACAATGTTTTGTAGAAATATTATCTTTTTGAATTTCTTTGACCCCGGTGCAAGTCTTCATTTAAATTATCATTATCATTCAAATATAACTATTTTTAATTTCTACCGATATGCCATATGCAGATAGGCTTCCTTTCACGTTGAACGGAAACTTTTTTATAAATTTCAAGATTTTGGTCCTCAAATTATTTCTTTGAAGTAGTTTAAATCTTCTCATGTATATATATGAATACTATATATGTATTATGACCTAGGCATTACAGGCACATTATAGAGCAAAATGAAAAATAAGCCTTTGGATCATAAGCAAACTATGGATATACCGTTCAAGCAGTGGGGCAAGCATGCTTAGGCACGAATGGGTGAGCTCACCCGGAATATACTAGGGCCCCACAGAAAAACGATCACAACAAACAATACTTCAGTATTCAAAGGCGGGCAGCGCATTTTCGACTCTTGAGTTGCAGGTGTCCATAGGCAGCGATTGTCACTTACCATCAGGTGACCCCGACTGCTCATCTGTCTCCCTAAATTATAAAAAAAAAACAAGTATGCCGCTTGGGTATCTTACAGTGTAAGAATAATTATTATTAAACAGATTTTCAAAATATTTTTTGGGATAAACAAACATTTCTGTAAAAAAATTTGTGTAACCTTTTGCTTATAAATTTGATTAGTTTCACGTCTTTCAGTAGATAATGACTTCGGAAGTGAACAGGCAGATCTTTCAGTTGGTCGGCACTTTAGCACACTTCTCGCTGGAACCCCTCTACAATATGTTAAGCACCCTCGTTTCTTCACAAACCGAATTTTTACGGGCTACTGAGATTCTACACGGAAAACACTTGAATACCAGTGTCCTGTTTATTACGTTATGTACCCTTTATATTTACCTTCCACTATACAGCTTATTATATATGTACATATCTAAGTGTGCTCAAGACTGGAGACTTGTTATAGTGCAGGTAACTTATGTGAAACTGTGAAGGAGTATGTGGTTTGAAGAAAATGACATCAAGATTTGTATTAAAAAAACTACTTATAATGTAAAAGTAGTAGTAGTAAATTTAACTAAATGCTAGCTTCAGGTGGTAGGTTCAAGTCGTAATAATTTGAGGTAGTGTCGAGCTTGCTCTCGGTAAAAATTTATTTCGAATGACTGCATATCGGAAGAAAATAATTACATTTAAATCATTCGAAATTAAAGATTCATTGCTTTAATAAAAAACGATTGAATGCGAATCTCTTTATTCCACCATAACGTCGAAAAAGAAAACAATATGGTGATTTATAATTATTTACTTATTGTACCTTTCTAAGGCTTTCAAGGAGGTACCAAAGAATGGCCTGATTTCAAAGCCATCAATTAATAAAATGATTAAATAGACTCTGTTTTAATTATTTTGATATGAAACCCCTTCAGATATGCTAATTTTGATACAAGTTTAATGCTTACATTTGCCATTTTATACTAATATGGTGTAAAGGTCACGGTGATTACGAGTGACCTAATTAAAAATATGTGTATGTTTGTCATACGGACACCCAAAGGAATTCCAACAACAATTTGTTGTGGCAACTTTAATTATTAAAGTTGTGCTTTAAAGGTTTATTATTCAGTGGTTGATTACAAGGAAAATAGAAGCGCTTGGGATTGAGCTGTTAGAGATTTACAGGCTATTTCAAATAATCAGTATAATTTAACGTGAGCTAATAAGTTTGTCATTTCTGTCTTCTTTTATTATATTGGTTTGTTGTTCTGCCTTTTTAACTTCTTTTTTTCCCTCCTAACTACATAAATTTAATGGCTAAATTTTAGTTCATTTACTTTTAGCAACGTACACGATAACACAGTATTTAATTGAATTATATATGTTGTACACAAAATATTGTAACATCTATCTGCTAATTTAAAAGTGTGACCATGAGTTTGTTGGCTCGATTTCTTCTCATAAGGCTCAATCATTTAGAAACGGATCAACGCAGGCAGGTATTTAATTATTTTATCTTTTTTTTTTTAAATAAATAAGACCAAGATCAAATAATGGTTGAGCAATTTTATGAAATTAATATATTTAATTTGAAAAAAAAAAATAAAATAAGTTCGTTGGTGAGCCGCACCCAACTTTCAATTATTATAGAGGGAACCAAAACGGTTGACCGTCTGATAATAACCACATTGAGTACCGTGTGATTGTTTCATTGAATCAATATTTCTTTTTAAAGATTATTGTGTGAATCATAGGTGATTTTGTGAAGTGTACCAGTACACTAATTACCAAAAATAAGGTGTGGTGATGTTTAATTGCCCTGATATCACACCAACATTCTGATAGACGCGTTAATGGATTTCTTGATTGAATTGATTCTTGAGCTACCCCATCGTCATAGTGGTATGACTGTTATATTGCCCCTAAATTATTATTACTGTTCTTGGAAATGAACATGTCTACAAATATTATGATGCTAGGTAATTGTAGAACCATACATTTCTTATATAAACCCAGTGAGGACTATTTATAATCAAATTGCGGATGGATTAATTTTCTTATTATATTAGAAAATTTAATTATTATAATTCTATTGTACAATTGACATTCCAAATGTCGAATATTATTGTAAAGTACAGGTAATAACATACCTCTTTGCAAAATAAATACGATTACAAAGTACTTAACTTTTATAAATTGAGTAAATAAGTTTGTTATTTTCGAATTTCATTTTGAAAGAAGTATTGATGAAGAAACGAAAATCCTCAAAGGGAGGTTTAAATCTTTTTTTGAATAACACAAATGTTGTTTGATTCCTTAAAAAGAATATAAATGGAAATGAATTTATAACAAGATTTCAGTGGTTAAATGTATTTTTGTTTTCTATTAAGCTACTTAATTAATAGTACTGAACATTAATTTTCATTTGAATATTTTTATTTATGACATATATACAATGTGTCCCAAAATTCAACGATAAGCGGGCGCCAAAAGGTAGACCTGCTCATGAGTACATAAGGAAAAATAAATAAAAAAAAAACGTTCAAAATCATTTTTTTCCCTACAATTTTGATATATTTTTACTTTTAGTGTACTTTGACTCATGGTCTTGTAAAAAAAAGTATGGACACCACTACGGCAAGTTGTTTTTAAAATTGGCGCAACTAATCAAGATTCTAAAATGGTATAATACTGTAAAATAACTAGCCACAAAAAAAAATATGTCTACCATTTGTAAACAAGACCCAAATTTCTTAATTGTTCTTGTTCGTTTGTCGTTGTTTTTTGTGTAAAAACTGCGGGCAATTTGGTGTTTTTAAGAGTTGTGGTGAATAGTAGCACTATTTAGGTACAAGATAAAAAAAAATCTTAAGCATATTTGAGAAATTGTCATCGTGGTCGTTCAAAATATCATGAAAGGTATAAATTTTCAAAGAAATTCTAAATTTTTCTTGTAACTAAAAAAAAACTAGTTATATTTTTTTTATTATTTTTCCTTATGTACTCATTAGCAGGTCTACCTTTAGGCGCCCGCTTATCGTTGAATTTTGGGACACCCTGTATATGTATATAATTCACTTGGTTAAGAATCAGATTTGAGAGTTGTTTGTTTTATTATCTAAGAAGTTGGTTTTGTATAGTGTATGCAAATAGTGGATGAATAAAGACCTCTTAACGCAGTGGCGTTCGACTTCACCGTCGCATCGCTGGTCAATTATTTTTATGTATAAATACATCTACATCTATCTGAGTGTCTGATTTTTTTTTAAAGACATTCAAATTTCCAATCCCGTTTCCAAACAATCTGCATAGGAATAATTCCTGTGTCGTGGGGGACTTTACAAACATTCATACAACGGACACAATTAACACCCGGAACATCTAATTGTCGATCACACAAATTTTCGTTCAGTGATCGAACTCACGACCACTGAACCAATAGGCCAGGCAAAAATATGAATGCGTTGTTACAAAAAATGTGTATTTAAGCTTATTCATGGATATATATGTCTGTCTATTCATGTTCTAGAAGTCAAGGTTTGCTTTGTTTGGGTTTAAATATTTAATATGTTTTCATATACACAAAAAATATTTTCGTCGTATAATTTTTTTTTTCAAATGCAAACTTTATATACTATAAAAATACAACAACATGTTTTGAACCCGTGCTGACCGAGTCACAGTTTATCAAAACTAGTGGTATGCAATCACTACAAAAATTAAAATACGAACATGAAATTAAGAGTAATACACATTTGGATTTATATGAAGACCCATGAAAAATTTCCGTTGATGATGGACATCACTTGGTTTCAATTAATATACTACCAGTTGAATGAGGAAAATTCTTGCCTGAATTCATGCTAGCATTGTGTTGAGGTATGTAGTTAAGGTATCTGTGTTCATGCTGCAGTTTCAATTAACTCCACGTTTGACTTGAGCGTTTTATTTAGTAGTTGGCACACGCTTTTAGTAAATGCAACATGCCTAAAAGGCTTTGTTTTATTTAGAAAAATACGAGTACTCCAAGAGATAGTAAATCAAGTAGTACGATTAGTTCATATGAAATAAGTCTATTTAGTTTACTATTACGATTTTTTATCTTTTATATGTTGTGATCATTTTTCCAGTGCATATGTAATCTAAGAATACAGAATAGGTAGATATTCGAATGTCGAAAATTAAAATACCTACGGGTAAAATGTCAACGTTCAAAGCTTCGAAAACTTAAATATCGAATGACCATTAAACCGAAATTACATACATTACATAAAAGTGACACCGAGAGACCTATATATCGTAGTACAAAGTATCGAATGTCTTAAATATTTATTTATTTTGTAGATTTTGTTGTTGACGGAAGCTGCTGACGAGTGCTAGAAATAACTAGATTCCAAAAAATAAAAAGGTTTTTTAGTAATTACGCTTTATTTTTATTATGACAACAGTATTTATGGCAATAAACATTATGGCAAAATATTTATGCCTAATTATAATATACGTAATGATCATTATGCTAATGTAAATTATGACAGTACATTTTGTACTTATCATTAGTAAACTACATATATCAAAATGTGTTCTATATTTTAACTAGTAGGTTTTGTTGAATGTTGTTGTTGAATGACTATCGACATTTTTAAACATTCGATATTTTAATCACTCGAAATTTCAATCCTATATATTTTGAGCTTAGGTATAAAATGTTACGATATTTCGATACAATAGATATTTAAATTTTTGATGTAGTGACTTTTTATCCGTAGGTATTTTAATGTCCGACGTTTAAATATGTACCGTGTAGGGGTAATCTGTAGATTATACTCAAGTTTATTGCACTGGTCACAATTTTTACTCCAATATTCCATGTTTTTAAACTTTGTAAGTCACTTACGGTTGTGACTTACATAGTCTTAACTTTTAGCGTAACTTGGCTATAAAAATCAAATTAAAATACTACTCAAACAATTAGACTCTTTGATCTATTCTTTTAATCGTAATTAGCAGCTACTATTGTTGTATTTTGCTGTTGGAAATAGTTTTTCTTTGTTCTATGAACAGCACTTTAACTAATTATCAGTAATAACTAATTAACTGCTATTCTTTAAGCAATTTGATATCTTTGGAAAGTATGAGCATAAAGTGGTCTACATCGTTACTAAATATCTGGTTTAACTCTTTGCAAAATTTCCTTTAAATGGATTTTCCAGATCACCTTTGAAAGCGTAACAGCCAGAGTTACTGCACGGTACTGAATACGAACTGGTTTGTTTGTAAAAGATGGCAAGGTACGATAAGTCCGCCCATTGTGCCCATTCTAACCGATAATGGTACCTTTGAACGTTTATATCCTATATTTGGTGTGCAATAAAGTGTATCTATCTAGTAACGATAACAACATATGTTACGAGTATACTGCCTTTTATCAATGAAAGCTTGGCAATAAACCAAAACCTAATAAGCATTATTAAACAAATACAGCAATATGGTTCTCTGTGTAATTCGCGGCGTAAGTCTGTTTAAGGAGTTAAGTTTTTTGTATTTTTACCAAAGATTTTGGGCCCAGATTAGATTCCGGATTAGGTTTATTTGTTGGACGATAGAATTTAGATTACGTTTAGGTTTAACCCTTGTAAAAACTTTCAAGCAAAGTAAATAATGAAAGTCCAATAAAACTTACGTGAACAATGTAGGGCTAATTTATACTTCTATGTTCCAATGTTCGGTGTTGCCCGTAACATCGTGTTTTGCACATGATAATATTATTATCTTTATAAATACTTTTGTATTACCCGTACAATCTAATTCAACAAGGCTTTGTTTCATTAACTAAGTATATTATTATTATATAACTATATATATCAAATAGAACATCCCTCATTATTCCTAGGAACATAAGATCTAATTCCGAAAATCTGTATTTGAGGCACATAAGTATAAAGCGTGATTTCATTTGTAATTTCGCTGCTGGCCTTGCACGCATATTTTTTTTTTCACTGATTGAAGCCAGTAAAAACATTATATCAGTTGACATAATTGCACCAACATATTAAAACGGGTCCCAAATTAAAATGTAAAACTCGTCTGAGTCACGACCTTGTGTAAAGTGAATAAGATAAATGGACGAGGGCCCACTGAAATGTTCGTTTTACGTATCACACAAATAAATTAACCAAGTGAAACTCGCATTTCATTTTTAAAAGAATCAATAAAAGTGTACGTTTCATTGGGGCGACTGCAACGAAATAACTAGATAAACCTACCTTTACTCACTCCTTAAATACAACGCAAGCATTTTTTGACAACCGGTTTTCTAGGCCTTGGCATTACTCCGGTTAGGCAAGCGCAATCCTTCCTAAGCCTGGCTCCCATAGTTTGATGTTTTCATAAATTTTATTTTACCTAAGAGGAAACCAAATGAGGAAACAAAATGTTAAAATGTAATGTATGAACATATTGTATTATATTGTGACGTGGCGAAAACAAACGTAAAAAATACAACATAAAACCAATTTACTACTGTAGCTCAATCGTATTTATTAAAAACACACCTTAAAATACGTGAGTATTCGACAAATTTTGTGTTAGGTACACGAGAAATACTGTGATTTATTTGAATTCTGAAATTAGCTCATGACCTTTGGACAGAAACCTGAAGCGAAAATTGTGGTTGGAGCCAATGTCGTAACCGTAAAACAAGAATATAAATTTAAATTTGGCGTTTCCGTTACATTTTAGAGATCTTCAACTTATATTAGGATATTAAAGTAGGCCATTGTATTTAAAGGTAAATAGCATAAAATGACTTAGAAGAACCTGAAGTCAAAGTAACTGCGAAGAAAGGTCATTCCGGTAAAATTTCCTATTAAGTTAACTCTAACTGCTTTTTAGTATACAATTTATGCGTGAACATGTCATACACTTAACAATTCTTCGAGTCTTTGATCATTTCTGCCACTATCTTATGTTAAGGCCAATTCCTTATATAATAAATAAAAATGCTCTATAAAAATTGCATTTTTATACAAATTATAAGATTAATAAGTACACATAGGCACCAGGCGATGTGCCTGTATATCTAGTGGTTAGTGACCCTGATTGCTGAACGACGACGAACGACTCTGCGTGGATTCAATTCCCACCCGGGACAAAAATGTGTTTAATCCACAAATAGTTGTCTCGCATCTGGGTGATCTTTGTGTTCATTGATTTTATATTTTGAAAGCCCCCGGCGAATTATTCCTAACGCAGGAGTTGTCTTTTGAAAATAGAAAAATATATAATAGTCTGGCTACTGGCTATCGATACTTTTTTGAATTATCTCAAAAAAAAATTAAAAGTAGTTGTTTTTACTCGTGTAGATATTTTGTTATTATGTAGTCTAGAGTATCAAGTTAAATTTTGGAAAGTTTCTGAGTTTTAAAACTCGTCGCTTACAAAAAATTCTTGTTTAATATACAACTGTGAGCTTTTAAAATTCTGTGACCGATCTTCTAGATAAATAGCAAACCTATCAATAAATGAACATCCTATCTATAAACTTCTGGTAAATATATATATGTATATATACTAGTTTTCCAAGACATTCTAGAG